>OY998240.1:72428050-72869587 GCA_963922005.1 Cornus suecica | reverse complement strand
GGCCAACTAACTCGATATCTAGGGTCTTCTAGCAAAGCCCTAGCCAAGTAATGTAGTTCTTTCATTGTTTTCAATTGTAACGAGGGGAAATTGTTGACCATAATGTGATGATTGTAGTAGTTAAGAGACCGTACTGATTTACGATATAAAGTTCTATATTTGTTCTAAATTCTTGTCTTAGATGGAATGAATATATTATTTTGCACAACTATGATTATTCATATGATTAGGAACTCGGATGCTTAATTATGGTTTTCTACACAATGGTGGTAATGAAACTTGAAACCCTAGGTTGACATAGGCCGTGCCTTGGCGATTTAATATAGACATGCTTTAGTTTATTTTCATGCAGTAGAAGTATATTAGAGTAATATAATTGGCATGTACTAGTTAAGTCAGTCATGAGATAGTTTATCGCGATTCGGTTGATGGTACTCTTTTTTGGGATCGTATTTAGCTATTTGCGGTACGACCTAATTCACAGTTATGAATCACCCTCTTATAATTGATACATTGATGAACTATATTATGCGGTTAGTGGTGGAGTGATGAAAACCCTAGTTCTCTTTCTTATCTGAATCACAACCAATTTACTTTGCTTTTTAGATAATTATTAGTTAAAAGAGATAATTTGGTCTTTGACCACTCAAAACAAACAATTTTTAGAAATATAATTCAGTGCTTTTGAATTGCTAAAACTAACAATCTTAGTCTCTGTGAGATCGATATCCCTTACTCAATCCGTTTGCTATTCTATAATTGATACGTGCGCTTGCATAGGGTAAAACCTAAAGTCGTTAAGGTATTATTTTTAATCACGTATTTTTATATACCTGACGTCCCATCAGCCTATTAGATCTGACACAGAAAAGCAAGAAGGAGGAGTTAACTCAATGTTCACTTGGTCAACTCAGTACTGGGACTCCACCCCCTACATTCTAGGGAGAAGGAAGAGTTTTTCTCTCTGTGTGTGTATATATATATGGATATTGAAATTCTAAGCTCCCCAACCATGGCCAAAAAGGCTCTCAAAGCAAAGTACGATGACCCTTTCAAAGCAACTACGACGACGTCCCCCTTGGATGCGCCTGACCCTTTCTTCGCCAACTATGGCGACATCTCCCTTGAGGACCTCCAGTCCAAGGAGCTCTCTGACCGAAAATGGACCGCGATTGGCACGCTTACAGAGGACTTGAAGGGTTTGAAGAGTTGAGAGAGATCTAAGGTGTGAAGAGGGGTTGAGGTTAACGACATGATTAAACTTAATTAAGTAGGATAAAAACATGTGTTATATGTTTAGGGTTAGAGGGTATAGGTTAGGTATATGTTTGTGTTTTGTTTAAGCAGTAGTGGGGTTTGTTTGGGTATAGGGTTAGGAGTGTTTGGATATAAGGTTAGGGTTGTTTGGACATAGGGTTAAAGGATTTAATCAATTTAAGTAGTGTTTGGTTTAAGGACAGTTTATACATTTCTCATTAAAATTGATCACCAAAGCTAACAGGGGTGTAAATAAAGATTATCTTATTGAAATAAAAACAAACATCATGTTGTAAATGAAATTAACCCATATGAGATTTAGGCCAGGATGATTATTGATTATGATGAAGTTGTGGAACATCACTTATTTGCATTTCTCAAAAAATTAAAATTGGCTATCATGTTTAATTTGTCATCCATGTTAAGGATAGTTGCCTCTTAGAAATTCTCTCATACATTTTTACCATTGTTATAATATATATTTTTATTTAATCTGTAAATATATTTATTTATATATGAATGACAAATAAATTAATATGAAACACATACTACTATACCTAAAAAAGTGTCTTCAATATACAATAAATTTTCTTTTATTTCTACTAAATAGTCAATAGCTATTATTTCTTCTGTATCGTATATATGTTCTTTTTTTTTTTGGCAAGTTAAGGGTCCGTTTAACAAATGCGAAAACAGTTTTGTTTTTTTACTGTTCACCCATTTCAAAAATAAAAACACGTTTGGCAAACGCGTTTACTGTTCACTTTTTTTCCCCAAGAAAACTGTTTTATGTGAATAGTGGATAAAAGTGGTGAAAACACCAAATACAACTTTTAGTTATTTTTTGAGTTTTTTCACTGTTTAGGATACCACTTCCGCCACCGCCCCCATCGCCACCACCACCACCACCCGCCAACGGTCGCCGCCGCCGGCCCCCACCACCTCCGGGCGCCGCCAGTCACCCACCACCACCTCCCCCCGCCGCCGCCGGTCACCGCCGCCGCCCACCAATACCATTTTATTTTTCAATACAAATTTTGATCAAACCGTTTTTTTGTTTTTAGTTTTTTGCTGAAAAAAACAAAGACAAATACAAATACAGTTTTTATATTTGAAGACAGAAAACAAATACAAAAAACAGATTTTTCAAACGCACCCTAAGCATTTATTCACTCACATTACTTCCATCGAGGCTCAAATCCAAAACCTCTCATTTGAGAGTAAAGACATTATCTTACTAGGCCAATAGCCTTTAGTAGGGATGACAACGAGTGCTATTTTGGGCAAGTGTATCCTCTCCGCAACGGTTAAAAAAATCTCATCCTTAACCGCCCAAAATTGAAAAAATGGGATGGGAGGTTATCCCGTTCCCGTTTCCGTTGGGTTTTTTGAAACCCACGGGTACCCGTCTACCGTTGATTTTTTTTCAAATATGTCAGTGTAAATTAAAAATCCCACAAAATTGCTTAAAACACCATTTCAACGTTATTAAAACTAAATAAACCACCTAATTATCCAATAATCCAAATTACAAAGCCTTATATTTTATTTACTATATAAAGATATATATTATTAAATGTCTAAACAAGTTCCCCGTCCCTTATATAGGCGAGTTTTTTTCTCTGAACCCATCCCTCCCATATAGTATAAATGGGACACACGAAACCACTATAAACAAAGCGGGCACCCGATGAGGCGTGACAAATTACCATCCCTAGCCTTTAGTATCATATACATGTTTCGTATCTGGGTTTATTTTTTCCTAAATTATAATTATAAAATTCATGAAACAATTAAAAGTTGTTATAAAAATCTACAATCTTAGAGTAGTACTAGAAAAATATTTACTTGATCGATCATTAACAATTATAATTTTTAATAAAAAATTCAATATCACATTTGATTTTTTTTTCTTGTTAAATTATAAAATCTTCTCAACTTCTTGTAACAATCTTTTTTCATAACTTTATTTATTAGGGTTATTTGCAGCCACACCCCCTGAACTTTGGCTTTATTGCAGCTAGATGCAAGGTTTGCCTTTTTCGGTCCCATAGCCTCCTGAGGTTTCAATTTCGTTACAATGACACCCCGTGGGCTAGTGAAATGACTATAATGCCCCTTTAATTGTTTCACTTATTACATTAGGGTAATATATAAAGTGTGAAATTACCCATATGCCCAAACATTTCACCCCTCCGAAATTACTAATTACACTTCCATCCCTTATTACAAAATATATATATATATATTACAAAAATTACAATTTAATTTTTTTTCTTTATAATATAATTTGTATATATAATTACGAAAATTAAAATTAAAATATATATATATAATTTGTAAAAATATATATAAAATTTGAAAAAACATATAAAATTCAAAACAAATATATAAAATTTGAAACAATATATAAAATTTTAAAAAAAACATATAAAATTGGAAACAAATATATAAAATTCATAAACAATATATAAAATTCTAATATATATATATATATAAAGTGTGACTGAAGTTTAAGTGGACAAGCCTCGGAGTCATTAGCCAAGGGAACGGATCATCTCCAGCTTTTTGCAGAGCTATTTCAATGGTCACGATGGCGACACATACCCCACGATGGTGACCGAAATCGGAATCGAACCAATACTTTATTAAAATATTTTAATCAAAATTAAATATATTAATATTTGGATCAAAATTAACGATTCGGTTCCAGTTCTCATTTTTAAAGAACCAAAGTAAATTTTAATTTGGATCAAAATTAATGGTTCGGTTCCGATACTTTCGGTTCTTTAAAAATGAGAACCATAACCGAATCGTTAATTTTGATTTAAATATTAATATATTCATGATGTGGTTCGCTTTTGATTTCGACCGAAATCGGAATCAAACTGATACTTTCGGTTCTTTAAAAATAAGAATCGGAACCTGTACATGACGGTTTTCCCGGCTCATACAAAAGTGGATCTCGACCAGACCGACTCCTGATAGCCCGAGATAATCATCATGGATGATGGCCCGGACCCTGTACCAGACCGACACATCCCGAGATCCCATTCTGTAACCCGACCCGAAGAACATGAAGCAACTCGAAGATTCTAGAATAAACTTGTAGCTCAAAGTAGCGTTATAAATGTGGAAAAAGTAGTTGACGTGTAAAGTGTGGAAAAAATCCAAAATAGAAAATGTTGCCCTAATGGGCCAAAAGCCCATAGGGAAAATGTATATAAGCCAATGAAAAATAATGAGAGAGACCATCTTTTTGTGTTGTGCAAATTTTGTATCTACACAATGGCGCCGTCTGTGGGAAATTAGGTCATTTCCGCCGACCATCTTCCCACCTCAAAAAGCTAAGCTAAACCCAGATATAACCACCAAACCTTCAGCAACATCCTCTCGTTCCAGATATAGCCATGCCAGTGACCAGATCCCATTCAGAGGCACTGATCCTTGGCGACCGACAACCGAGTGCTCCGCCGACGATTGAGCATCTCCAACGGCAGCTCGAGGAAGCCGAAAAACGTAGCCAAGCCGCCGAGGCAAGGAGCCTGGCGGCGGAAAGAAGAAGCGATGAGTTATTGGCGAGGATGAATCGAGCAGCTATCCCACCGGCAGTTCCGGATCAGTCACAGATCCAGGAGCAAGCCGAGCCACGGGAGGAACACGACGAGACCTCTCACCGGCCAGGCAAGGCCCCGACCACCGGTGACGTTCCCGTCACCGATGAGCCTCTGACGTCACAGAAGCTCCAGGAGATGATGGCGGAGTTTCAGAAGAAATTCATGAGGGATCTGAGGGCCCGATCCACCGACGACCAGGCCCTCCAGGCCTCTGCCGACTCCGTTCAATCACCGTTCACTCTCGAAATCACCAGGGAACCGTTCCCTAAGAAGTTCGTCATGCCCAGATTCACTCCCTATGATGGAACAAAGGATCCCGAAGAGCATATTTACCAGATCCATCAAAAAATGACCATGTATGCCGACAACGAAGCCCTGCTCTGCAAAGTCTTCCCAACCAGTCTCATAGACGCACAACTCCTCTGGTTCAGGAAGCAGCCGCCGAGATCCATTGGCAGTTGGCAGCAATTGTCCGACCTCTTTGTTGCCCAGTATTTCGGGAACAAGAGGCAAAAAAAAAACCATCTCGAGCCTCTTCACCATGACACAAGAAAAAGGCGAGTCTCTCAAGAGCTTCCTGTCCAGATTCAACGTCGAGTCGTCCTCCATCGACAACTGCGACCAACACTCAGTCGTGGAGGCCTTCAGAATGGCATTAATCCCGGGGACCAAGTTCCATCAATCACTAGTGAAGCGGCCTCCCTCAGGAATTGGAGAACTTAATTCTAGGGCTCAGGGCCATTTGAGGATCGAAGAAGAGGAAGCAACCCGACAGAAAAGAGCGGCGTTGATCAATGTGGAAGTCAGGTCGAGGGATAAGGTTTCGGATACATCCCGACATCCGAATAGTCGCAAGCGCTCCAATCCCACGATCCCATCTTCACCTCAATTTCCTCCACATCCCGAGAGACGCACCAGATTCGAAGAGAAGATCACCCCGTTGAAAGTGACCCTCGCAAAGCTCTTCCAGGAAAACAAAGCCAGAGGGATCTTCCAGACTCCTCCCCCAATCAGACAACCCATGTACCAGAGAGATAGATAAAAACACTGCGCCTTACACAGTGATTTTGGCCATACAACAAATGAATGCAGGAACCTGAGACGCCAGGTCGAGATGATGATAGCCCGAGGGGAGCTAAAGGACTATATTCAGCGGGATGTCCCGAGAGTCCATCAACCCGCACAGAACAACCCACGGAATCAGGCTCCAACTCATCCGGTCAAAATCATCAACATGATCCATGGAGGTCCTGACTCGCGTAGTGCCGAAGGGTCAAGACGATCACAAATGAGGAGGGCCCATCACGTCAGCAGGATAGCCGGGGTAAACGAAGTTCATCACCGAACGGGGCAGTCTCATATACTTTTCTCCCAAGATGACCTCCGGGACATCCAGGTCCCACACGACGACCCATTAGTTATCTCTCTAATGGTCTCGGGATGCCTTGTCCGGAGGGTCATGATTGATCCTGGGAGCAGTGCAAATATCATGACCAAGTGGGCTTTTGATAAATTGGAGATCGACCCGAGGGAGATCGTGACGGCCAGAAATCCAATTGTCGGGTTCGACGGGAAGCAAGTCGAATCCCTCGGGGAGATCAGCCTGCCCGTGTCAGCAGCACAGAGGACTCTGACAGAGACCTTCGTAGTAGTAAACGTGAAGCCCTCTTACAATCTGCTTATGGGTAGAGGATGGATTCACAGGATGCAAGGCGTTCCCTCGACCCTCCATCAGATGATGAGGTGCATCGGGCCGAATGGTCTCGACATAATTGACATCAGAGGAGATCAAGTAGCCGCCAAGCAATGTTATACCATCACTATCAAAGAAATGAAAGGTAATCCCGATCGGAAGAGGTCCCGGGAAGAGGATCAAGACATCGACCCGCAGCCCAAATAGCAATTACAGGACGAGGAGTCGGGTTCCTCAATCATCGTAGAGCCTCTGCAACCGGTTTCTGTGTTGTCGAGCCAACCCGACAAGGTTACCTACGCAGGTACAAAGCTCACCACTTGTGAATTAAATGAACTGACAACTTTCTTACAGGATAATCATAATGTCTTCGCATGGGAGCATACTGATATGCCCGGCATCGACCCCTCGATAGCCCGACATACATTACATATCGACCCAAATATCCGACCCGTCCGACAGAAACAGAGGCGAATGGGAAGCCAAAGGAACCAGATCATAGCAGACGAAGTGTCGAAATTGCTTGAAGCCGGCTTCATCAGGGAGGTTCAGTATCCCGAGTGGTTAGCTAATGTGGTGGTGGTGCAGAAAAAGAACGGGAAATGGCGAGTCTGCGTCGACTTCACCGACCTAAACAAAGCTTGTCCGAAAGACAGCTTCCCCCTGCCCAAAATAGACCAAATGGTCGACGCTACCGCAGGCTACGATAGGCTGACCTTCCTGGACGCTTACTCGGGATACAACCAAATCCCAATGGACCCGATAGATAAAGAAAAGACCTCATTCATTACCGAGACAGGTACATATTGTTTTAAGGTTATGCCTTTCGGACTAAAGAATGCAGGAGCTACGTTTCAAAGACTGGTGAACAAGATATTTAAAGAATGATGGGCACAGTGGTAGAGGCTTACATTGATGATACAGTTGTGAAGAGCAGAGCTAAAACTGACCATTTAGAACATCTCCGGAAAGTATTTGACGCCTTGAGGAAACACGGGATGAAGCTCAATCCAGCCAAGTGCTCCTTCGGGGTATCATCAGGGCAATTCTTGGGACACATAGTCGACCGATCAGGAATACAGGCCAACCCGACACAGGTAAAGGCTCTGCTCGAGACGAGAGAACCAACCACACACAAAGAAGTCCAAATCCTGACAGGAAGGGTTGTAGCCTTAAGCAGATTCATCGCAAGGCTGACCGACCGATGCCGACCCATCTTCCAGGCTATCAGAGCCAGAAAGGGAGAAGTGGGGGGGCCCGAGCAGACTAAAGCCCTATCCCGATTAAAAGAATACATGCTCAAGCCTCCCATTCTTGCGACACCCGAACCCGATGATGTACTACTCTTGTATCTGGCGGTATCATCGGTATCAACCAGCGCTGTACTCATCAAAGAGGACAGGAACCTCCAAATGCCCATCTTCTATACCAGTAAAGCCCTGGCTGATCCCGAGACACGGTATACCAAGCAAGAAAAGTTGGTTTTATCCTTGGTCAATGCCAAACAACGTCTTAAACACTACTTTGAGGCCCACCAGATCATCGTCCCCACTTCTACTCCTATTCGGGTACTTATGGCGAAGCCCGACCTTTCCGAAAGGATCTCCAAGTGGGCCATTGAGCTAGGGATTTATGATATAACTTATGTTCCCAGGATCTCCATCAAAGGTCAGGTCGTGGCTGATTTTCTATTAGAAGGGGAGACCGACGAAGCAGATCAGCCCGTTGAGTTAGAAACATGGAAACTATTCGTGGACGGCTCGGTAAGCGCCAATGGAGCGGGCGTCGGGCTGGAAATCCATACTCCCGATGGGACTAAGCTGCAAGCCTCGATGCAGTTGCAATTCCCGGCCACTAACAACGAGGCGGAGTATGAGGCAATCATATCGGGCCTGAGAATGGCCAAAAGCCTGCAAATACAATCCCTATCCGTATACAGTGACTCCCAGCTAATAATCAGACAAATAACCGGTGAGTACGAAACCAGAGATCCCAAAATGGAGTGTTACATAGAACTGGTGCTCGAGGAGTCCGAAGGTTTTCAAAAATTAACATTTAGCCAAATCCCTCGGGAAGAGAATACCTCGGCCGACCATTTGGCTAATCAGGCGTCTGCTGCTGGTGAAGATATGACCAGGGTTGTACTGACCGACTTCATCGTTACCCCAAGTATTCAGAGTCCCGACGATCTGGTATGCCTAGTACCCCAAGAGCCTAGCTGGATGGATCCCATAATCGATTACCTCAAGGCCGGGACGCTCCCAATTGATAAGGCGGAGGCCAGGAAAATTAGAATGAAGTCAGCCCGTTACTCGATCATCCAGGGACAGCTCTACAGAAGATCTTTTTCAGGTCCGTATTTGAGACGCGTCACCCCCTCAGAGGCAGAGATTGTGATGCAAGAGATACACGCTGGGGCTTGTGGAAATCACTCGGGTGCCCGATCTCTCGCCCATAAAATCCTATCCCAAGGTTACTTTTGGCCCTATCTGTCCCGGGATACAGAGGAATATGTGCGTAAATGCAAAGCATGTCAGATGCACGGTGACGCTATACTCCAACCACCAGAGTTCTTAAACCCGACAATCGTCCCGCATCCTTTTGCCCGATGGGGAATGGATATAGTCGGACCTCTCCCAAAAGCCATTGGCTCGAAGACCCACGTGCTCCTTGCAACCGACTATTTCACCAAATGGGTTGAGGCCGAAGCCTATCCCTCTATAAAGGGCAGCCACGTGGTGAAGTTCATATGGAGTCACATCATCTGCCGGTTCGGGGTACCAAGGACAATCATGATGGACAACGGCACAAATTTAGACTGTGAACCGGTCAGGTCATTTCTGATCGAGCACGGGGTTAACCAGAACACCTCCTCGGTGGGGTACCCTCAAGCCAATGGGCAAGCAGAAAGGACCAACCGTTCGATCTTTAGCACCCTTGGAAAGAAACTCGAAAAGGCAAAAGGAGCGTGGTTGGACAAATTACCAGAGGTATTATGGTCATATAGAACGACGCCCCGGCAACCAACCGGTGAAACACCCTTTGCCATGGCATATGGGTCAGAAGCCGTAATCCCGACCGAATATGTCGTCCCGACATTGAGGTCGCTGGCCTGGGACGAAAGATCAAACAATCAACGCTTATCTCACGAGCTTGACCTGACGGAAGAAAGGCGAGATATTGCCGGGATAAGGCTGGCAGCTTATCAATAACGGGTCAGGAATCATTTCAACAAGAGAGTAAAAAGAAGGGGATTCCAAGTCGGGGACATGGTCCTCAGGAGGAAGATAGGACACGTGGGAAAACTCCAAGAACCATGGGAAGGGCCCTACACTGTCACCAAGGTAATAGGTCGGGGGGCCTACAGACTGCTTAGGAACTCGGATAACAGAAGGGAACCAAACACAAAGAATGCATCCCGACTAAAGAGGTATTACCCATAGAAATATTTCGTTTTCGACCGTTGTAAGCAAAGGCCACTAGAGCCAAAAGGATTGCAATGAAAGTCCAATTTTTCCCGAAAGTCAGAATCATCTCCAATTATCAGTTTTAAAACCCAAGTGTTGAATCCTCTCCATGGGCCCAAAGTGCCCGAGAGATCTTCACAGACCCACCAGTGGTCAGGTTTTCCAATTATCAGTTTTAAAACCTAAGTGTTGAATCCTCTCCATGGGCCCAAAGTGCCCGAGAGAATCTTCATAGACCCACCAGTGGTCAGGTTTTCCAATTATCAATTTTAAAACCTAAGTGTTGAATCCTCTCCATGGGCCCAAAGTGCCCGAGAGATCCTCACAGACCCACCAGTGGTCAGGTTTTCCAATTATCAGTTTTAAAAACCTAAGTGTTGAATCCTCTCCAGGGGCCCAAAGTGCCCGAGAGATCTTCATAGACCCACCAGTGGTCAGGTTTTCCAATTATCAGTTTTAAAACCTAAGGGTTGAATCATCTCCATGGGCCCAAAGTGCCCGAGAGATCCTCACAGACCCACCAGTGGTCAGGTTTTCCAATTATCAGTTTTAAAACCTAAGTGTTGAATCCTCTCCATGGGCCCAAAGTGCCTGAGAGATCCTCACAAACCCACCAGTGGTCAGGTTTTCCAATTATCAGTTTTAAAAACCCAAGTGTTGAATCCTCTCCATGGGCCCAAAGTGCCCGAGATATCTTCACAGACCCACCAGTGGTCAGGTTTTCCAAAATATCAGTTTTAAAACCTAAAGTGTTGGACCTTCTCCATGGGCCCAAAGTGCCCGGGAAACCTTCATAGATCCACCAGAAATCCCAAAGTGCCCGACTCTTATTGTCTGGTGTTATTGTTAGTCTTAACAAGTTACAATTCAATATCCCAATTTTTATCAAATGGAGTGCTGGATCATGCATATCCCCAAGAAAGTTTGAATAAATAAACTCATTCGTATTGAAAAAGGCCCCAGTGGCCAAGGCTGATACAATAGAGCTGTGATAAGTTGTTACAAACAAAATAAGAGAAAAACGGAGGGATAGCCCTACTCCACCACAGGAGGATCCCCGTCACCACCTAAGGCATTGGTCCCGAGGGATTGTCCTGTGTTTTCAGGCTCAGGCTCATCCATGCCAAAGCGAGCAGGTCGTCTTGAAGGAACCCACCGAAGGCCAAATCATCTGGTTCAGCCTCAGGATCATCATACGGAGGCCCAACTCCAATGCTGAGGTCAAGTTCTTCAATAGTCGGGATCTGCCTTTCCTCTTCAGGCTTTTGAAGTTCTTCTATGCATTCCCTCCAGCCCTGCTCATAGCGGTACTTGCATGTCAGCATGAAACGGGCGATCATCTGTTTACCACCCTTGTGGCACATCTCTACCCGAGACCTCTCCACGCCTAAGGCATTCTCGACCTCGACCTTCTCCTCAAGCAACTGCAGCCCCGAAGCCTTTAACTTCTCGATTTCTTCGGTCAGGGCCTGCACTTGGAGAGTTAGGGCCTCCCGAGCCACTACTTCCCGATTAGCCATTTGCTCAGCCTCCCGAGCCTTCGCCTCGAGTTCTGAGATTGTCGCCTTGGCGGATGAGAGCCCCTCTTCAGCTGCAACCGCCCTGTATGTCAGGGACTGGATCTTGTCATTGGCCTTCTTCACCTGCTCCAAGGCCTTGACACACCCAGCCTTATGAACTTGAACATCGCGATTCAAAGCGTTGATGACCCGAGCATCATCCTCAAGCTTACAATTGTACGCCTGAGTAGCGTGAAGCATCTGAAGGAAAGAAAATGTTAGCACGGAATAAGGGGCAAAATATAAGCTAAGTGCGAAATATCTCAAAAGTTATTACCCTCATTACAAGCTCGGGGCCGTTCAAGGCTAGGCTCATCCTGTCGTATCGACCCATGGCCAATCTATCCGCCGGGGTCCAAACCCCCAGGGCCATCTCCCGCAGGGCTTCTGAATTCCCGATCGTCTGGTCCCCCACAGAAAGGTATGGATGGCCCTTCCTGGTATCCAGCCTGAACCGGGGGCCATGGGGAATATCTTTTCCACTCTCAGCAACTTTCTCTATCTCCCTATTATCTTGTTTTCTGACATTCGTGGAGATAGCAGTGCGGAGTTTGGTAGGTCGGGATTGACTCTGGTCCTCGTCGTCGGAGCCTAAGTCCCGGGTATCCGACACTGAGACAGGAGCACCCAGTGCTACACTCCGGCTAAAGCTCGGCCTGACTGAAAGGTCGCCTCGAGAATTATTCTGATCCAGACCTGTTGAGCTCGGAACCAGGGCATGATCACCCCCGACCTCGACCGCCTCCGATGCACCCGTTTGCGGATCTTGAGATGGCGGAGGCGGAGGCGTGACAGGAGGATGCTCTACCGGAGGAAGGGGCGTGGCAGCAAGTCCTCCAGCCGGTCCCGCCGATTGACTGATTGCGGGGTTCTCAGGGACTGGAGGGACATCAACCCCGCAAACAAAGGACGTGGAACCCATATCACCCTTTCTGGCCCTCTTTATTGAAAGCTTGGGCATGACAACCGCTTTCCTCTTTTGCTGACCCCCAGACATCTTTCTCTTCAGTTTTTTCGCTCCTAATTTAGTCGATGTGGAACCTGAGGCTATCGTCGGTGAAGGTTCTCCCGATGCAAGCTCCTGCAATACAGATCTAGTCAGGCAATTCTGGCTATCCCTTAAATCCTGACTCCATATAAGGGCTCGCAACAGTTCAAATCGGGATCTTATATACCCGACCTCCCTTTTTTCCTGAGGAGCCTTTAGGAAACTCATAACTAGCGTACCCAACTTATCATTGCACAATTCGCAGTGGCAAGAGGCTCGGGTGTGAAAACTCTTAAATTCGGGAAGTCGGGTTGGCTGGAAAACATGGTTAACTGGAATGTTCATAGCGTCGGGATGCCTCCACTGACCACTCACTACTATCATCCTTTCTTTCCATCCTTTGTTGGATGTCGGGACATTGTCACACAACTTCCTCTTGACATAGGAGGTTAAGTTGTACCGACCCCTATTATCCTTCTGCTCTTGAAGTTTGTACGAAAACAGGAGCTCAGCCAAACCTAAGTCCAGGTCCAACTCCTTATTGATCAGCAAAATCATGGCCAGGATCCTGTAAAAGTTAGGACCGACTTGAAGGGGGGCCAGACCCAAAGTCGCTAGTGCCAAGAGGAAGAAGAGATGAATGGGAAACTTCAAAATGGCAAGGTGGAATGACGAAAGTAATATCTCTCCGGCCTTTAGCCCCTGACCGACTCTAAAGTCTGCATCCCGAGGGTAATGCCTAACCTTAACTCCTTCGGGAATCCCGAGGCTCTTAAGTTGAGCATCTATCCTGTATTTGGCTGGGAGGGGATCAGTACAGAAATTCTCCTCCTCCTCAGCATCCTGATCCTGATTAATCTCGACGCCACCCTCTACGACTCGATCCCCTGCGTACTGGGTGACCTCCGGTGGGCTAGACCTAACTACTTGGGTAATCTCAACGGACGGGGTGCTAGCCGAGATCTCGGGATCAGTAACGGTCCGGTCGGTATCTGCCAGTTGCAGGTCACTAACCGACCTAGTATCATCACTCCCAGACATATTTGACGAAAGGTAGAAGAATGACTTACAAAGGTAAGGAAGGTTCAGGCAGCTTCTCCTTTGATCTGTTCTCCGGCGAGTAAATTGCAGAATCCGGCAAACTTTACCAACAGGCCGAGAAGGGTGCTTCCAGTCAAAACTCTGCAGCAGGATTCGAATCTCTCCACATAAAGGAATAATCCACCACGGTCACAGGAGTTTGCCAAGATCAGTGAAACAAACAGTAAATTGTGTAGACTTAAGATCGGATTTGGGATTGCACGCAGGGTTGGAGAATACGACAAGGAGAGGATCCTGAAAGAGAAGAACGATTTGAAAATTTTGAAAATTTTGAAAATATTGCAAGTATGGCGTATGAGAAGGATTTGCAGGTTATATAGAATTGACGTTTCGTCTACCCGGGTCAGGGTACCGGACCGACATGACCCGGCCCATTTCACGCGCATCGGTGCCATCTCAGCCGCTAGTTCAAATCTGCAATAATTGCGACGGTTGCGGCATTCAATGCACATCCGCATCATCCGGCACGCGTCCCATAGCCACTCCAAGGGCTTTTGATGGGCCTTAATATTCTTTCACCTAATGGGCCTGATAAAAAGGCCCATGAGCTGAAAGAGGGTCTGTGTACATGACGGTTTTCCAGGCCCATACAAAAGTGGATCTCGACCAGACCGACTCCTGATAGCCCGAGATAATCATCATGGATGATGGCCAGGACCCTGTACCAGACCGACACATCCCGAGATCCCATTCTATAACCCGACCCGAAGAACATGAAGCAACTCGAAGATTCTAGAATAAACTTGTAGCTCAAAGTAGCGTTATAAATGTGGAAAAAGTAGCTGACGTGTAAAGTGTGGAAAAAATCCAAAATAGAAAATGTTGCCCTAATGGGCTAAAAGCCCATAGGGAAAATGTATATAAGCCAATGAAAAATAATGAGAGAGACCATCTTTTTGTGTTATGTAAATTTTGTATCTACAGAACCGAACCGTTACTTTTGATTAAAAATATTAATATATCTAATTTTGATTAAAATATTTTAATCAAGTATCGGTTCGATTCCGATTTCGGTCACCATCGTGGCCATTGAAATAGCTCTGCAGAGAGCAGGAGAGGATCTGTTACCTTGACTAATGACTCCGAGGCTTGTCCACTTAAACTTCAGTCACACTTTATATATATATATATATTTGAATTTTATATATTTTTTAGAATTTTATATATTGTTTACGAATTTTATATATTTGTTTCGAATTTTATATGTTTTTTTAATTTTATATATTGTTTCAAATTATATATATATATTTTAATTTTATGTGTTTTTTCAAATTTTATATATATATATATATATATATATTCATAATTTTAATTTTCGTAATTATATATATAGATTATATTATAAATAAAAAAAATTAAATTGTAATTTTCGTAATATATATATATTTTGTAACAAGGGGTGGAAGTGTAATTAGTAATTTCGGAGGGGTAAAATGTTTGGGCATATGGATAATTTCACACTTTATATATTACCCTAATGTAATAAGTGAAACAATTAAAGGGGTATTATAATCATTTCACAGCTCCAGGGGTGTCATTGCAACGAAAATCAAAGTTGAGGGGGCAAGTGGTCAACACTCGCGTTGACCACTTTCTGAGTGGCATTGACCCATAGTTCAGGGGGTCTTAGTGCAAATAACCCTATTTATTACTATCAATTGCTATAAAATATATTTAATTTCATTTTGGAGAGAAAAAAAATATTATAATACATTGGGTGTACATCATATGGTTATAATAAAGGGTATTTTATAGATTATATAAATATTATATGCATATTTGATATGAAATATGTTCATTTTTTAAATTAATAGAAGTGATTTATTGAATTTTATAATTAATAGAAGCATTTTGTTCACTTTGTGAGGTTGATTACACTTTTGCCCACCATCCATCTATTATGAGTTTTCTCAGGGGACGAGTCCTCACCACTTCAATAGTTCAACGAATGGAACACATCTAACTTCTTTTACCTGAAATATCCTAATATAGAATAAAACACCCAAATGCCTGTAACTTTTGTTTCAATAAATATTAGGATTATTATTGGTATTATAAACATTTGTTGCCATTATTTCTCTTGAAATCTTCCAACTTTTTTAAAGGTAGCAATTAGCACGATAACAGTTAAATATTCTTCTTTAAATATTTTATTTTGATCTGGAGAGAGATAATAATTTTATAAAATTCAATGTTCAAAATAAACATTTCACTCATTCAAAACTAAAAATTTCATTAAGAATTGAAACTCAGTTAAATATCAAACAAAAGCTGTTTAACACATATCAATACCAATTGTTAAACATGTGTTAGATACATATACTTCACCTATTTTTGAATGGATAGTTTAACCTATTTTTGAAAAAAAAGGCCGACACAGATCCCATATCCATGAGAAACTAATGTGTTAGATACAGATACTTCAGCTATTTCATTTCGAAAGTCGTATTTTTACTCATGTGAAGGTTCTGTTTCTTAGCGTCTTCCACTTCAGTTTGAAGTCTTACTCACATATTTTACCCACTTCGCATGGTACTTCCGCTGGTACAGCTTGCCCATATTATTAAAAGCTTCCCTACAAACAAATAAAAAACAAAATTACGAATCATAATGCATGCTTCAACCATACACGCCCTTATTTTAATCGTTTTTAAAAAACTGAAAGAAAAGACTGACCAATTCGGGGACATTCACGGTCGCCCTCTCCGAACCGACTTGAATCTGACAAACCTTTTGTTTTTCTGAAGGTATAAAACCAGAGATTGTAAAATTATGAATAACAATAAAAAATAAATCATCCGCAACACCAAATAAAAAAATAAAATATTAAACATTGAATGTCACTGGTAGACCCAGCAATAGCACCTCTACAGGTCTTTGTTTTCGGATCAAAGGACTTAGGTAGGTCTCTACTCTGGGTAGGTCTCTATCCAGAATCACCGAACGGACTCCGGGTAGGTCTCTATCCGGAATCACCCAACGGACTCCGGGTAGGTCTGCACAATATTGGAACAATCCATGCTTAGAAATTCAATCCAAAGGAAACAGAAAAAAATGTGGGAAATTAGCCACTTACACCATAGCCAAGGTCTTGATATACCGATCAATAATGGCCTGACAACTTTTGTCGTCAGCCAGTGCTTATAATCACATCTATTTTTTTCCGTGACAACTCTTTCCTGTGAATTTTTCCCTCTTCCCAATAAGCAAACCTAGAAATCAAAGAAAGAAAAACAATATGTGAGACAGAGACATTGGTAGGTAAAATATTTTTATTTTATGACTTAAGCTACCATTACAAGTACAAGGATATAAAAAATAGAAACATAATGAAGATACTTTTGAATGATAAATATAATAGGAGAAGCAAACATGTCATTCTAAACAATATAGAAGGTGGTGAATAGTACCTGAGGACTGAGGAGACATTGTTCTACAATCCTTCCCAACTATACACGATCAGAGTAAAAACATGCAAATAAGTATAATCCCTTGAGTTTCAAACCAAAATTTACAACAGATCAAAATTGATTGAAAAAAGGAAAGTGACCCCATAAAGATCTTAGCACAATTTTGACACAACAACAATCAAACACAAGGAAAGGAAAATACAAAGTTAAAAAGGGAAAAAAAATCAAATATTAACATGCTACTTGTGGATATGAGCAACAGATTTGCAGCTCAAAGATTAGTTTTATACTATTGGAGTGGGAGATATATCCCAGAGCAAATCCAGCCACTGCTAAAGCTTACCCTTTAATAAAAGAGAAGCATGCAAAATCGTACATTAGTAAGAAAAAATAATCTACGATTTAAGTTCTCTCTCTATATTAATATATATAAATAGGGTCACCCAAACAAGATCTATGGCCTCTCTTTATATATATATATAAATATGAAAAAAAAAACCTCTCTCTCTCTATTTATACATATGGAAAAAAAATCAAGACAATATAAGTTGAAGGCTAACACTAACAAAATGAAAGAGGAGCAATTATTTTATAGTGGGATGCATATTTTTGGTATGAAATTGTCAAATCTTGCTTAGGCGACTTGGGGTTCAGGTCTGTGAATGGAAAAAGTGGGAAGGGTAATTAATTTAAGATAAAAGTAACCAGCTTTGGGGTATTTTTTTTCTTTTTTTTGTGTTTATTTTGTAAAAATAATTTTAAAAGTGGTGCAAAATAGAGTGTCTAGATGATTCATTTAACCGTTTCCAAAATCAAAAGTGATTTTTTATAGACAATTTTTCCTAAATAACTTCAAAACTCTTTAGACCATAAAATAAATAAATAAGAATATAAATAAACTTATATCAATTTCCCCACTAAATCTCAGAACTTTTATAATTGAACTCCATTCATATAAAAGATCAACAAGTTTTATATACTTTTATTTATTCGAGCCTGTTTTATTTATTGTTCTTTGTTTTATCAAAATTCAAAATTTTCAAACAATTTGTCAGTTACAATCTCTAACTCAACCTATATAAAATTACAAAATCCTAATATTTTTATGAAAGAAAGAGATTTAGCCCAATAAAATTTTGTATTCATAGAGAAATTGAGAGAGCAAAAGAGGATTATATGAATGAATTTAGCGACATAATAGATATGTAATAAGGTTCATAATGTGTGATAACAAGTATTATATGTTTGCAAAACAACGAGTTCTGAGAAGAATAGAATTGTAGCATTATAAATTTATAATTGACAACTTATTATTGTAAAACATGTAAGTGGAAAAGTGAACCAGACTAAAATCTATATTAATGTAAATCTAGTAAAGTCATAAATTATATTTAAAAAACATAAAATTTCAAAAACAAATAAAAATAATAAGTTCCTTAACGCTATATAGATATTATAATTTGTTGTTTTTAAATTGAACACTAATAGATTGTATAAATTTCACAAAAATAGGAGAAATTTAAATTATGTTTTAGATAATTTATTTATGAAAACCAAAGTCGCTCAAAACCACAGATCTATAAATATTTATACAAATCTACATATACATATACATTTACACAGATGAATATGTACAAGGAGCCAACAGAGGAAGAAGGGTAGAGAAAAAGAACCGACTTAGCCGATGAGAGAGTCTGTAGAGCGAGAGAGAAAGTGAGAGGCTTTTTTGCGGTAGACCTAGTGTTTCTGCTTGTGTGTGTCTGCCGACTTGTGTAAATCTTTACAAACCCTAGAAGTACCCACAACAGAGGAGAGAGAATACAGATCTGTACATAAAATTTCAGGAAAGAGTAAACCCTAACACAGATCTGAGGAGAGAGAACGCTATATACATAAAATTTCAGGTAAGAGTAAACCTTAAAGCATATTTGAGGAGAGAGAACACAGATCTTTACATAAGATTTCAGGTAAGAGAAAACCCTAACACAGATCTTAGTGATACAAGTTAATATACCCATAAAAGACATACATACATACATACACATTATACAACAGAGGAGAGAGAACTGAAAGAAGGGAGAGAGATGAAACCTGGTGTCGCCGCTTTGCTTGAGAGTGATGAATTTGTTGCTGGGATGAGTGGGGTGTTGGCCTTGGTACAGTGATGAGTATTTATTTTAGGTTAGCGAGAGGGTAAATTTAAGTCACATGTTGGCACAATTTCAACCACAAAAAGTTTTGATTTCAAGTTTCACTTTGATCCATAATTATTTTTTGGGTTATTTGCAACCACATCCCCTGAACTTTGGCTTTATTGCAGCCAGATGCAAGGTTTGTCTTTTTCGGTCTCATGGCCCCCTCAATTTTGATTTCCGTTGCAATGACACCCCTGGAGCTATGAAATGACTATAATGCCCCTTTAATTGTTTCACTTAATACATTAGGGTAATATATAAAGTGTGAAATTACCCCATGCCCAAACACTTGACCCCTCCGAAATTACTAATTACACTTCCACCCCTTATTACAAAATATATATATATATATATCTATTACGAAAATTACAATTTAATTTTTTTTTCTTTATAATATAATTTGTATATATAATTACGAATATATATATATATATAAAATTTGAAAAAACATATAAAATTCAAAACAAATATATAAAATTTGAAACAATATATAAAATTATAAAAAAAGCATATAAAATTCGAAACAAATATATAAAATTCGTAAACAATATATAAAATTCTAAAAAATATATAAAATTCAAATATATATATATATAAAGTGTGATTGAAGTTTAAGTGGACAAGCTTCGGAGTCATTAGCCAAAGTAACGGATCATCTCCAGCTCTTTGCAGAGCTATTTCAATAGTCACGATGGCGACACATACCCCCACGATGGTGACCGAAATCGGAATCGAACCAATACTTTATTAAAATATTTTAATCAAAATTAAATATATTAATATTTGGATCAAAATTAACGATTCGGTTCCGGTTCTCATTTTTAAAGAACCAAAGTAAATTTTTATTTTGATCAAAATTAATATTTAGATCAAAATTAACGGTTCGGTTCCGATACTTTCGGTTCTTTAAAAATGAGAACTGGAACCGAATCGTTAATTTTGATCCAAATATTAATATATTTAATTTTGATTAAACTATTTTAATAAAGTATCGATTCGATTCCGATTTTGGTCACCATCGTGGGGTATGTGTCGCCATCGTGGTCATTGAAATAACTCTGCAGAGAGCTGGAGAGGATCCGTTACCTTGGCTAATGACTCCGAGGTTTGTCCACTTAAACTTCAGTCACACTTTTTATATATATATATATTTGAATTTTATATATTTTTTAGAATTTTATATATTGTTTACGAATTTTATATATTTGTTTCGAATTTTATATGTTTTTTTTTTAATTTTATATATTGTTTTAAATTTTATATTTTTTTTTGAATTTTATATGTTTTTTCAAATTCTATATATTTTTTAAAAATTATATATATATATATTTTCGTAATTATATTCTAAAGAAAAAAATTAAATTGTAATTTTGGAAATATATATATATATATTTTGTAATAAGGGGTGAAAGTGTAATTAGTAATTTCATAGGGGTAAAGTGTTTGGGCATTTGGATAATTTCATACTTTATATATTATCCTAATGTAATAAGTGAAACAATTAAAGGGGCATTATAGTCATTTCACAGCTCCAGGGGTGTCATTGCAACGAAAATTAAAGTTGAGGGAGCAAGTGGCCAACACTCGCGTTGACCACTTTCTGAGTGGCATTGACCCATAGTTCAGGGGGTCTCAATGCAAATAACCCTTATTTTTTTATTTTCAGACTTCAATCAATGTCATTGTGTCAGATTACTCTTTCATATAAAATGACATATTTCCCATTTGTTTTAATTTTTAATTGAGGGCATGTTTGGGAATCCGGTTTTGGGCTTGGTTTTGGTCTTGGTTTTGGATTTTAATACCAAAACCATGTTTGGCAAGCCAGTTTTGGAGTTGGTTTTGAGCTTTTTAAAACCAACCACTAAAACCTGGTTTTGGCCCACCAATTTTGATTTTTCTCTCTCTCTATATATATATATATATGACCAAAAATATGAATTATTTTCGAAAAGAAATATTTTTTGGAATTTATATTTTTCGGAAAAATTAATTTTTCAGAAAATATTTATTTTTTCGGAAAAAAATTAATTTTCGGAAAATAAATATTTTTTCGGAAAAAAATTAATTTTCGGAAAATAATTATTTTTTCGGAAAAAAATCATATTTTCGGAAAAACTATTTTTTGGAATTTATATTTTTCGGAAAAATTAATTTTTCAGAAAATATTTATTTTTTCGGAAAATAATTATTTTTTCGAAAAAAAATTAATTTTCTGAAAATAATTATTTTTTCGGAAAAAAATCATATTTTCGGAAAAAAATATTTTTTGGAAAAAATATTTTTTGGAATTTATATTTTTCCGAAAAATTAATTTTGGGAAAACATTTTTTTTGCAAAAAAATCATAATTTAATGTAATTTTTCAAAAAATAAATTTTCGGAAAAAATAAATTTTTTGGAAAATATTTATTTTTTCGGAAAAATTTATTTTTCATAAAATATTTATTTTTTCGTGAAAAAATTAATTTTCGGAAAATAATATTTTTTCGGAAAAAAATTAATTTTTGGAAAAAAATCATATTTTCGGAAAAAAATTAATTTTCGGAAAAAATTAATTTTTTCGAAAATAATTATTTTTCCCAAAAAAATTATTTTTCAGAAAATATTTATTTTTTGGAAAATAATTATTTTTCGGAAAAAAATTAAATTTTGTGAAAAAAATATTTTTTCGACAAAAATTATTTTTTCGAAAAAATTTATTTTTCGGAAAATATTAATTATTTATTTTTCCGAAAATAATTATTTTCCGAAAAATTATTTTTTATATTTTTCGGAAAAATAATTTTTTCCTCGAAAATTACTTTTTTTCCAATTTTATATATATATATTTTTCATATTTATATATTTTTAATACATATTAGTATATATATATATATAATTATACCAAGACTAAGACCAAGACCAACTCCTTATCAAACATTATATATTGGTTTTAGATTTACCTAAAACCACCCAAGACCAAACCTAAGACCAAAACCAAAACCAAGACCAAAATCAAGTTCCCAAACAGCCCTGAAAGAAATTTATCTGTTATAATTAATTGACTAAAATACCCCATTGCTCAAAAAGTGGAAGTTAAAATCAAAAGTTATATTGAAGCTGTGACTAATTTGAGAGGAGTGACTGAAATTTATCCCAAAGGAAACATATGAAATAAGCATTTTTTATTTTTTTACCTTTTCTGATTGGAGAACATTTTCTTCTAAAAGTAAATTAAGAATGTATATATATATTTTTTATTTTAGGAAGTAAAAGCACAAAACGTAAACAGTTCGTAAGTAAAGATAGTAGTAAAGTTGGTACTAAGTTCATTCACTTCTACTTGAATGACGACGAAGTTGATTTCATTTTTCGTAATTATATTTGACTATACTTTCTGATGTTCTTTATTTGTTCGTCAATTCATTTGCTACATAGATTTGCGTTTTAAAATTCTATATTCCTGCATATACCGTCAGATTTGGTTTTCAAAGTCCTTTGATTCTCAATTTTATTTTATTTTTATGATTTTCAATTGTATGGGTGTTTGTATGTGAGTTTGTATATATATATTAATATATGTGTGTGTATAAATGCTTTCTTCCTTCTCATCTTCCAACCAATTTCTGCTCGCCAAATGACACGCCATGTGCATTGAGTTATGGTTGCAGCCTTTTGCCGTTGAGAAATCCTGTCAATTCTGCCCATACATATTATACACGACTTAAACGTTTCTGCTCGCCAAGTGCATTGTGTTATGGTTGCCGCCTTCTGCCATTAAGAAATCCTATCACTTCTTCCCATAGATATATTATACACTTTCCTTTTAGACAGTCAATATCACACAGAGATCAAAAGATGGGTCAAGATATTCTACAAAAAAACTTTCACAAAATATTTTCTACACAGAAATCAAATATTATCTACTACTTTATCACTTTCACAATATGTACTCACACAACATGCACATGAAATCAATAATACCAATGCATTTTCTCATATGCGGGCTTTAAATTACTTTGTTTTGTGAGTATAGTATCCGAAGTTTGATTATTGTGCATCCAATTTTAAATTTCAAAATGGTTTTTACTTTTTTCATAAGATACAATACCTATGCTAGCAAATTCAGTTTTACATATGCACATGTGAAATGGGTCAGTTCCTTTAATAGATCTTTAAATGGTTTACCTTGTAATAATATTTTTTGATATTCTAGTATGACCCACATTATTATTTGGACATGTGTTTTATTTTACTTGGTGACCAAGTAAATAGATGTCAGATTTGGAGTGTATGAAATTTTGTCAAACTTATGATTTAAATCATATATTATTGATTGAGAAAAGTTTCCTTAATGATGACCCACTTTGATGGAAAGTGAGGAATTAAGTTCTATTGATGAACAAATATGATTGGGAAACAAGGTCCTCTCTCTGTCTATAAAAGTGCATAAATTCCATCAATATTTACACATCAATTATACAACACGTTTACGTGTGCAAAGAGAAACCTATTTCTTTTAAGGTTTTCTTCTATATGCAAATTATTGGATCATCAAGGAATATCACTATGACTATCAATCGAGGTATTCTGAAAAACTTATTATTATTTATGTTTGATGAATATTGTGAACATGATGAGATTCTAAGATCTTGGGTTAATTTTTTTGCGAATTTGTGGATTATTGCTCTTGCGTGAATGTCAAGATATTCTACAAAGATGATGAGTCACTTTCACAAAATATTTTCTACACAGAGATCAAATCTTATCTACTACTTTATCGTTTTCACAGTGTGTACTGACACATCATGCGCAGGAAATCAACAATACCAATGCATTTTCCCATCTGCAGGCTTTAAGTTACTTCACTTTGTGAGTACAGTATCTGAAGTCTAATTACTGTGCATCCAATTTTAAATTTCAAAATGATTTAACTTTTTCCATAGGATATTATACCTATACTAGCAAATTCAGCTTTACATATGCGCATGTGAAATGAGTCAGTTCCTTTAGTAGACCTTTAAATGGTTCACCTTGTAAGAATTTTTTAATATTCTAGTATAACCCACATTATTATTTGGATATGTGTTTTATTTTACTTAGTGACCAAGTAAATAGATGTTAGATTTCGAGTGTATGAGATTTGGTCAAACTTATGATTTAAATCATATATTATTGATTGAGAAAAGTTTCCTTAAAGATGACCCACTTTGATGGAAAGTGAGGAATTAAGTGCTTGTTTGGCTAATGGAATGGAGCCAAAATTTTGGGTTTGGTTTGAAAAAATGGCACCAACCCATGTTTAGTAAATGGAGTGGAAATTTGGTACCAACACTGTAGCAACTCCATGGAGCCAACTTTGTGAAGGAATTTTGGAAAATTTGGAACCATCTTTTTTGATGGTTCATGTTTTTGGTTTTGGTACCAACACTGTAGCAAATTCATTTTTGATATTAATAAATTTTGAAAAATTAAATATTTTGAAAAATTAAATATTTATGAAAAATTAAATATTTCAAAAAAATTAAATATATTAATATTATAATATTAATATATTTTAATATATTAATATTAATATTTATTAATAAATAAAATGTGAAACCCATATATTAATATATTAATATTCAGAATTTCAACCCATACCAACTCTACCAAACATGGTTTGGTTTTTCAGCATCACTTTTTCTCACACCAAAATCATCTGCACCAAACATAGTTTGGAACCAAAATAAAACCACACCAACTCCAACCAAACCAAAACCAAAAACCAACTCCACACCGTTTACCAAACAAGCACTAATTTTTCTTGGTGAACAAGTATTATTGGAAAACAAGGTCATCTACCTGCCTATAAAAATACATATATTCCATCAATATTTACACATCAATGATACAACACGTTAACGTGTGCAAAATGGTCAAGAGAAAGAATCATGTTTCTTTTAGGGTTTTCTTCTATGTGCAGATTGTTGAATCATCAAGGAATATAGCTATCACTATCAATCGAGGTATTCTGAAAAACATATTATCATTGATGTTTGATAAATATTACAAGCATGATGATATTCTAATATCTTGGATTAATTGTTCCACGAATTTGTGCATTATTGTTCTTGCATTAATGTCAAGATATTCTACAAAGATGATGGGTAACTTTCACAAAATATTTTCTACACAGAGATCAAATCTTATCCACTACTTTATCACTTTCACAATGTGTACTCACACAGCATGCGCAAGAAATCAACAATACCAATGCATTTTCCCATCTACAACCTTTAAATTACTTCGCTTTGTGAGTACAGTATCCGAAGTTTGATTACTGTTCATCCATTTTTAAATTTCAAAATGGTTTTACTTTTTCCATACGATACTATACCTATGCTAGCAAATTCAGCTTTACATATGCACATGTGAAATGGATCAGTTCCTTTAGTAGACCTTTAAATAGTTCACCTTGTAAAAATATTTTTTAATATTCTAGTATGACCCACATTATTATTTAGACATGTGTTTTATTTTACTTGGTGACCAAGTAAATAGATGTTAGATTTGGAATGTATCAAATTTGGTCAAACTTATGATTTAAATCATATATTATTGATTGACAAGAGTTACCTTAATGATGACCCACTTTAATGGAAAGTGGGGAATTAAGTTTTCTTGAAGAACAAGTATTATTGGGAAACAAGGTCCTCTCATTACCTATAAAAGTGCATATATTCCATCAATATTTACACATCAATGATACAACACATTTACATGTGCAAAAGGGTCAAGTGAGAGAAACCTGTTTCTTTTAGGGTTTTCTCATATGTGCAGATTATTGGATTATCAAGGAATATTGTTATGACTATCAATTGAGGTATTCCGAAAAACTTATTATTATTGATGTTTGATGAATATTGTGAACATGATGATATTCTAAGATCATGGGTTAACTGTTCCACGAATTTGTGCATTATTATTCTTGCATTAATGTCAAGATATTCTACAAAGATGATGGGTCACTTTCACAAAATATTTTCTACACAAAGATCAAATCTTATCCACTACTTTATCACTTTAACAATGTGTACTGACACAACATGCACAGAAAATCAACAATACCAATGCATTTTCCCATCTGCAGGCTTTAAATTACTTCGCTTTGCGAGTACAATATCTGAAGTCTGATTACTGTGCATCAAATTTTAAATTTCAAAATGGTTTTACTTTTTCCATAGGATACTATACCTATGCTAGCAAATTAAACTTTACATATGCGCATGTGAAATAGGTCAATTCCTTTACTAGAGCTTTAAATGGATCACCTTGTAAGAATATTTTTTTAATATTCTAGTATGACCCACATTATTATTTGGACATGTGTCTTATATTACTTGGTGACCAAGTAAATAGATGTCAGAATTGGAGTGTATGAAATTTTTGTCAAACTTATTATTTAAATCATATATTATTGATTGAGAAAAGTTTCCTTAATGATGACCCACTTTGATGGAAAGTGAGGAATTAAGTTATCTTGTTGAACAAGTATTATTGGGAAACAAGGTCCTCTCCCTGCCTATAAAAGTGCATCATCAATACTTACACATCAATGATACAACACGTTTACGTGTGCAAAAGGGTCAAGGGAGAGAAACCATTTTCTTTTTGGGTTTTCTTCTATGTACAAATTATTGGATCATCAAGGAATATCGTTATGACTATCAATCGAGGTATTCCAAAAAACTTATTATTATTGATGTTTGATGAATATTGTGAGTATGATGAAATTCTAAGATCATGGATTAATTGTTCCTCAAATTTATGGATTATTATTCTTGCATGAATGTCAAGATATTCTACAAAGATGATGGGTCACTTTCACAATGTGTATTCACACAACATGCATAAGAAATTAACAATACCAATGCATTCTCCCATTTGCAGGCTTTAAATTACTTCGGTTTGTGAGTACAATATTCGAAGTCTGATTACTGTGCATCCAATATAAAATTTCAAAATGGTTTTACTTTTTCCATATGATATTATACATCTGCTAGCAAATTCAACTTTACATATGCCCATGTCAAATGGGTAAGTTCCTTTAGTAGACCTTTAAATGGTTCACCTTGTAAGAATATTTTTTAATATTCTAGTATGACCCACATTATTATTTGGACATGTGTTTTATTTTACTTGGTGACCAAATAAATAGATGTCAGATTTCAAGTGTATGAGATTTGGTCAAACTTATGATTTAAATAATATATTATTAATTGAGAAAAGTTTCCTAAATGATGACCCACTTTGATGGAAAGTGAGGAATTAAGTTTTCTTGGTGAACAAGTATTATTGGGAAACAAGGTCCTCGCCCTGCCTATAAAAGTGTATATATTCCATCAATATTTACACATCAATGATATAACACGTTTACATGTGCAAAAGGGATAAGAGACATAAACATGTTTCTTTTAGGGTTTTCTTCTATGTGTAAATTATTGTATCATCAAGAAATATTGATATGACTATCAATTGAGGTATTCCGAAAAAATTATTATTATTGATGTTTGATGAATATTGTGATCATGATAAGATTCTAAGATCATGGGTTAATTGTTCTACGAATAATTGTATTATGCATTAATGTCAAGATATTCCACAAAGATGATGAGTCACTTTCATAAAATATTTTCTACACAGAGATCAAATTTTATCTACTACTTTATCACTTTCACAATGTGTACTCATACATCATGCATAGGAAATAAAAAATACCAATCCATTTTCCCATCTGCAGCCTTTAGATTACTTCATTTTGTGAGTACAGTAACCGAAGTCTGATTACTGTGCATCCAATTTTAAATTTCAAAATGGTTTTACTTTTTCCATAGGATATTATACCTATGCTAGCAAGTTCCGCTTTACATATACGCATGTGAAATGGGTCAATTCCTTTAGTAGGCCTTTAAATGGTTCACCTTGTAAGAATATTTTTTAATATTCTAGTATGACCCATATTATTATTTGGACATGTGTTTTATTTTACTTTATGACCAAGTAAATAGATGTCAGATTTTGAGTGTATGAGATTTAGTCAAACTTATGATTGAAAAAAATTTCCTTAATGATAATCCACTTTGATGGAAAGTGAGGCATTAAGTTTTCTTGGTGAATAAATATTATTGGGAAACATGGTCCTCTCCCTGCCTATAAAAGTGCATATATTTCATCAATATTTACACATTAATGAAACAACACGTTTATGTGTGCAAAAGGATCAATAGAGAGAACCTGTTTCTTTTAGGGTTTTTTTTTTGCAGATTATTGGATCATCAAACAATATCGCTATGACTATTAATCGAGGTATTTCGAAAAACTTATTATTATTGATGTTTGATGAATATTGTGAGTATGATGAAATTCTAAGATCATGGATTAATTGTTCCTCAAATTTATGGATTATTATTCTTGCATGAATGTCAAGATATTCTACAAAGATGATGGGTCACTTTCACAATGTGTATTCACACAACATGCATAAGAAATTAACAATACCAATGCATTCTCCCATTTGCAGGCTTTAAATTACTTCGGTTTGTGAGTACAATATTCGAAGTCTGATTACTATGCATCCAATATAAAATTTCAAAATGGTTTTACTTTTTCCATATGATATTATACATATGCTAGCAAATTCAACTTTACATATGCCCATGTCAAATGGGTAAGTTCCTTTAGTAGACCTTTAAATGGTTCACCTTGTAAGAATATTTTTTAATATTCTAGTATGACCCACATTATTATTTGGACATGTGTTTTAATTTACTTGGTGACCATGTAACTAGATGTCAGATTTGGAGTGTATGAGATTTGATTAAATTTATGATTTAAATCATATATTATTGATTGAGAAAAGTTTCCTTAATGATGACCCACTTTGATAGAAAGTGAGGAATTAAGTTTTCTAGTGAACAAGTATTATTGGAAAACAAGGTCCTCTCCTTGCCTATAAAAGTGCATATATTCCATCAATATTTACACATCAATGATACAACACATTTACGTGTGCGAAAGGGTCAAGAAAGAGAAACCTATTTCTTTTAGGGTTTTCTTCTGTGTGCAGATTATTGGATCATTAATGAATATCGCTATGACTCTCAATCGAAGTATTCTGAAAAACTTATTATTATTGATGTTTGATGAATATTGTGAGCATGATAAGATTCTAAGATCATGGGTTAACTATTCCGCGAATTTGTGGATTATTGTTCTTGCATGATCGTGAAGATATTTTACAAAGATGATGGGTCACTCTCACAAAATATTTTCTACACAGAGATCAATCTTATCTACTACTTTATCACTTTCACGATGTGTAGTCACACATCATGCATTGAAAATCAACAATACCAATGCATTCTTCCATCTGCAGGCTTTAAATTACTTCACTTTGTGAGTACAATATCCGAATTCTGATTACTGTATATCCAATTTAAAATTTCAAAATGTTTTATTTTTTCCATGGGATACTATACTTGTGTTAGCAAATTCAGCTTTACATATGGGCATGTGAAATGGGTCAGTTCCTTTAGTACACATTTAAATTGTTCACCTTGTAAGAATATTTTTTAATATTCTAGTATGACCCACATTATTATTTGGACATGTATTTTAATTTACTTGGTGACCATGTAAATAGATGTCAGATTTAGAGTGTATGAGATTTGGTAAAACTTATGATTTAAATCATATATTATTGATTGAGAAGAGTTTCCTTAATGATGATCCACTTTGATGGAAAGTGAGGAATTAAGTTTTCTTGTGAACACGTATTATTGGAAAACAAGGTCCTCTCCCTGCATATAAAAGTGCATATATTCCATCAATATTTATACATCAATGATACAACACATTTACATGTGCAAAAGGGTCAAGAGATATAAACCTGTTTCTTTTAGGGTTTTCTTATATGTGCAGATTATTGGATCATCAAGGAATATTGCTATTGTTAGGAATTAATTCTCTTTTCACTGCTTGAGAATCATTACCGCCCAAGATCACACACACAAGAAAACAACAACTTATTTTATTAAACAATAAAAATACTCAACAAGAAAATATCACTCACAAATCTATCAATCTTTTTTTCTATCTTTTTCTCTGTATTTCTTCTACACAAAACCCTAATCATTAGTCTCCAATATATATAGTTAACCTGGATTGGTGAACAAGTTAATTATAAAAAGAATCCTAAGATTACAATCTGCTAATAAAAAAGGAAAACTAAAAAACCCGCAGTGGGCCACCGAGTACTCGGTGAACACGCAATGACCACAAGTTCTCGCACAAGCCTTTGGAAAATTTCACACTTTTTTCCTACCGAGTACTCAGTGGTTCTTCACCCGAATTTTTGCCTTTGACTTATTTTGCTCCAAATCTCTTCATCAATGTTATCACCCCTAATCATAACACCACTTAAATTTTGCCACATCCTAACAATCTCCACCTTGATTTAATATTTTAAAACGGGTTTATACACCATCTTCGGAATTGCTCCACCTAAAAGTGTATCTTTTAACAACACATACAAATTTCCAACCTTTTTTCTAATTAGCATAATACGTGATCATCTTCCTACTTTCAGCAGTCCATAATTTTCTTTAAACCAACAATCGTTTGACACCAATGCACCCAAAGAAATCACATTCCTTCTAACACTTAGAACGTGATATACATCTTTCGAAGCTCTTACCAATCCATTTGTTGTCTTGATAGTAATTGTTCAAATTCCTACGACTTCACAAGAAGAATTATTCCCCATAAAAACTTTGCCAACAAATGGTTTATAGGAGGTAAACCATTCCTTATGAGGACACACATGATGGGAACAAGAAGAATCAAGAATCCACTTATTTGATTCATCCTATTTGTCAGTAATTGATAGGGCTTCAAGCACATCATCATCTTCTTCTCTTGTCTCGGCAACTGCAATGATGTTGTACCCATCTTCCTTCTTTTTTGGACACTCCCGTATGTAATGTCATTTTTCTCCGTAATAGTAATATGGTCGGTCCATAAATGGCTTCTGGTTCCATGAAGCTCTACCTTTCCATCTATCACGTCCCCCTTTGTCTTCTTTCAAATCTTCTTTTATTCTCAGCAACAAGAGCGTGATCATCTTGGATACTTCCTTCATCTTCTCTATTTATTTTCTCACTTGAAAATAAAACACACTTCACTTGCTCCACTGTCACGGTATCTCTCTCATAAAGTAAAGTATTAAACAAATGCTTATGAGTTGAGCGAACCGATGTCAATAAAATATTTGTTTTATCCTCATCACTAACTTGTACACCAAGATTAGATAAATCACAGATAATTTTATTGAATTCACTAAGATGAGTATACAAATTCATACTTATTTCCTATGAAAAGAATACAACTTTTGCTTTAAGATTAACCGATTCGTAACATTTTTTCTCATATAGAGATCTTCCAATTTCCTCCATAAATCTATTGCAAATTTTTTGCCGACTACATCGTATATAACATCATCTGTCAAAGTCAACCGAATGGTAGTCACTGCCTTCGAGTTGATTCTCCTCCACTTTATTGCATCCATATCTGCAGGCTTCTCGTCCAGCGTGTCATCTAAACCTTGTTGAACTAACAAGTCTCGCATCCGAATTTGCCAGAGACTGAAGTTTTTTCTTCCATCAAATTTCTCCACTGCAAAATTCACATCATAAGTTATCGCCATAGCTCTGATACCACTTGTTAGGAATTAATTCTCTTTTCACTTCTTGAGAATCAATCCCGCCCAAGATCACACACATAAGAAAATAACTTCTTTTATTAAATAATAAAAACACTCAACAAGAAAATATCACTCACAAATTTATCAATCTTTCTTTCTCTCATTTTCTTCTATACAAAACCATAGTCATCAGACTCCAATATATATAGTTAACCTGGATTGGTGAATAAGTCAATCCTAAAAAGAATCCTAAGATTAATTACAATCTCCTAATAAAAAAGGAAAACTAAAAAACCCGCAACTGGGCCATAGAGTACTCAGTGAAGATTCCATCGAGTACTTGGTGGTTCTTCACCCGGAATTTCGCATTTGACTTCTTTTGCTCTAATTCTCATCATCAATGTTATCACCCCTAATCATAACACCACTTAAATTTTGCCACATCCTAACAATTATGACTATCAATCGAGATATTCTGAAAAACTTATTATTATTGATGCTTGATGAATATTGTGAGCATGATGAAATTCTAAAATCATGGGTATACTGTTCCCCGAATTTGTGGATTATTGTTCTTTCATGAATGTCAAGATATTCTACAAAGATGATGGGTCACTTTCATAAAATATTTTCTACACAGAGATCAAATATTATCTACTACTTTATCACTTTCACAATGTGTACTCACACAACATGCGCATGAAATCAACAATACCAATGCATTCTCCCATCCGCAGGCTTTAAATTACTTGGTTTGTGAGTACAATATCCGAAGTCTGATTATTATGCATCCAATTTAAAATTTCAAAATGGTTTTACTTTTTCCATAGGATACTATACATGTGCTAGCAAATTCAGCTTTATATATACATGGTTTTACTTTTTACATATGCGCATGTGAAATGGGTTAGTTCCTTTGGTCCACCTTTAAAAGGTTCATCTACCAAAAAATATAAAAAAAATACAAACAATAACACATTATTCAACAATAGTTAAAAATCTATTTTTAGTCGAGACAATGAACATGGAACGAGGACCTCCACAAGGTACCAAATTAAAGCGAGTAAGGCAGATAGAAAGGAAAAAGAAGAACGAGTCTTTTTTGAAAAAATAGTTCTAGATAAATCACCTATGATGGTAAGCATATAATTGTTTTCCCGACAGAAAGCTTGAAAGAACTTAATCATGCACAACCATTATAGATGGAATGTTCCTTTGCACTACCTATTTTCAAATATTGTATTTTCCAAACTATATTAAAAAGAGTCACATTTTTTTTCTTATTTTTTTCACACAACTCGGTTCATTACATTAAAGCTGGAAATAGTTGAATTTGATGACATTAAAAAAAAAATTTAAAAAGAAAAGAAAAATAAAAGATAGTGCAGTATAAACGATAAGTTTTTCTTAATTATTATCCTGAGTAATAAGAAAATGACATTTGTAAGAACATTTATTTATTAATGGCATGATTCTGATCAAAAACCATGTTGAGAGTTTTGTGTTTTAGATTGGGTTGTTAAGTGTTATATATATGTGTATAAAGTTGTGAAGATACAAAGGATATTCAGTGGAACAATGGCTGGAAACAGCAATGCAAAGAAGAAAAGATTTCAGAGAAATATTGGAAATGATTGTTATTGTTCCACCGAGTACTCGGTGGGAGCATTACCGAGTACTCGGTAAGGTGCGAACTTGCGTCCGTTTACGCAAAATTGAAAAAACCTCCAGAGAGCTGTGCGCAATTGCGCCCATTTGCTCACATATTCAGGTTCACCGAATACTTGGTAGAACAACCACCGAGTACTAGGTAAGTGGCTATGCAGATTTATTTTGGGGAAGGTTTATTTTGTTATCCAATCAATTCTTAACCACTTTAGGACATGATCTGAAGTTAATATTGGTATATTGGAATATCATTAACATATTTATTTATATTTGGAAGATTTAATGGTGGAAATACGAATCCTAATTGGAAAATGATTCTTACCATTAATTGAAGACTCTTTTATATTTATACGAGTTAAACCTAAGAGAATATGGTGGCTTTTGAGAGATCTCTGCAATTCTTTCACAGATTCATATACTTTTACAGATTCATATACTTTTACAGAGATATATATATAGAGAGAAAATTATTGAGTGATTATATATTTTCTAATTCTCTCTTGGTTTGAGTTATTCCAATTGTGCTTCTACACCGAAAATCGTTATGCACAATTAGATGATCTAGTTGCTGAAAAGTCATCACACCATCTTGATCGAAGCAGAAGGTTTCGTGGTTATTTGATCCATTGAGAAACGGAGCGGTCAGAGTATGAAAATCGGAGCAAGAGTTTCGTGGTAGCGCGAGTGATTCAAGACTTTTAGACGTCGAGTGGAGAAAAACATATCATGAGTGATTTGTAAGTCTAAAACTTCATAGAGTCTTGTACTTCTTGATTCATAGTGCATCGATACTCGAGCGTATCCGTAATTTTTTACTTGGAGTATTTCCAAAAAATTTCCACGTAAAAATATTATTGTCGTCTCTGATTTATTTTCCGCACTTATATTTATTATTGCGTGGATTATATTATGATATAATTGAATTTAAATTGACTATTTCGCAATTAATATTTTAATTTGTCAATTAATTCATCAAAAGCTTATTCACCCCCCCTCTAGGCTTAGTTCACCATCTTTTAGGTAATTTCAATTGGTATCAGAGCAAGGTTTGCCTTGATTTAGGTTAACGACCTAGGGTTAGATCTTGAAATTAGACGATAGACTTACCTCGTGAAGGAGGTTCTGTATCTAGGTCCCATTTGTTTGATGGCTCTAATTATACGTATTGGAAAGGTATGATGAAAACATTCTTGAAATCTCTAGATGAGAAAGCATGACAAAGTTGAACATTAGTATGAAACAATAATCTAAGATTTAAGTTCTCACTATATTAATATATATAAATAGGGACAATCAAACAAGATCTATAATCTCTATATATATACACATATATATACATAAGTACATGTAATTTAATCCAAATGTAAAATGTTCAATAAACTCCGAAACTTTTTTATTCTGCAAGTTACTTTAAGGCCCTGTTTGGCATAGTTTCTGCTTCTGGCTTTCCGCATAAGAAAAAGATAAGCAAAAGCTGTTTTGAAAAGCTGGTATCCCCCAGCTTCTCTAAAACACTCTTCCAAGGCCAAAAAACTCTTCTAAAAATTTTGTCAAACACCGTTCAAAATAACTTTTACCTCCAGAAAACCAAAAACAGCATTTGAAAAATCAATCCAAATAATACCTAAATCTGACAATTAAAAAGAGAGCGTGACATTCAAGAAACACACGGGTATTATTAATGCAGTAAAACATTGGAAAGGTACATGACTATTACTATAATTTATATGTGCAATGTTAAAATGAGCATTTGTTCTCTGTTACCTACCGGTAACAATCATAATGAGCCGTGGCTTGTGATTATTTGACAACAAAAATAAAAATAAAAAACATTTGTAAACAACATTAATGATTTTTTTTTTTCAATAAGCCGATAGTCCTAGCACTATTAGACCCTTGCTCTCGATATTTTCTCAAATTAAATGTTGGATTTGGTGAAGCCTGAGATCATTTGGAATGGTCTATATTACATTAGTCCCGTTTATGCTGTCATAATAGATAAGAGTTCATGTGGCTGACCTCCATATATGAGAGGGATGATTGTGATGACGCTGTGGAACCTCACTTATTTGCATGTCTCAAAGGTATAATTTGTCATCCGGGCAGGGATAGTTACCTCTTAGCAATTCTCTCATACATTTTTACTATTGTTATATATGAATGACAAACAAATTACTATGAAACACAGACCATGATGCTTAAAAAATGTCTTGACTATATAATAATTTTTTTTATAAGAAATAGGTATTATTTCTTATGAATCCTGTATGTGTGTGTATATATATATATATATGTATTTAATAGTTAAGCATTTATATCGATCGAAGCTCAAACCCTAAACCTCCCCCTTTAAGAGTAAATTTATAATATCATTGGGCCAATAAACCTCCAGTAGGGATGGCAACGGGTGTGATTATGGGCAGGTGTACCCTCTCCCCTCCCTGCAACCATTAAGAAAATCTCACCCCGTCCCCGCCAAAAACTAAACGGGGTGGGAGGTTATCCTGTTCTCATTGAGTTACCGTCAAATATGTAACTATAAATTAAACAATTCCACAAAATTAAACAAAACACCAAATTCAACATTATAAAAACTAAATAAACCACCAAATTATTCAATAATCCAAATTATAATACATTTTTTTCCAGAAAACAACAACAAAAAAAATCTACGTTTATTGGGTCCCACTTATGTTTTATTTACTATATAAATACATATATTATTACATGTTTTATTTACTATATAAATACATATATTATTACATGTCTAAACAAGGTGGGACGGGAACACCTAAAACCATATCCATATCTTATAAATGGGTCACCCAAAACCACTATAAACAGGACAGGACAGACACTCGACAAGACGTGGCAAATTGCCATCCCTAACCTTTAGTATCGTATATATTTTTCATATCAGGGTTTCTTTTTTCCTAAATTATAAAATTCATGAAACGAATAAAAAGTGGTTATAAAAGTCTACAATCTTAGAGAATTATATAATATAATTAGTTTTTAAAAAGTAATTACTTGTTTAATCATTAACAAATTATACTTTTCTAATGAAAAAATTTCAACAAACATATTTGATTGAAGATAAATCAATCATTTTTCGACATTAACCTTGTAAGAACATAACGATGCAGAACTTGATGTTCCTTTGCACCACTATTTTTAAATATTGTATTTTCTAGGATATTTGATACTAACCAACTCTTGCACAAAAAGTACAACCAAGTCTTAACCAACTCAAAATTAACCATTCAGTTAACCAACTCTAGATCTTAGGAAATTTCAACTTAGATAGTCGATATATCCTCTTCTGCAATCCTCTCGAGTTTCACCTTGTCAACCTCATAGCCATTCTTCCCACAATTGGTTGGCTATCTAAGGTGAAATTTCCTAAGATCTTGAGTTGGTTAAGACTTGGTTGTATTTTTTGTGCAAGAGTTGGTTAGTATCAAATATCCTAGAAAATACAATATTTAAAAATACCAGATATATACATTACGGATCTCCACAGCAGCTTCGCGAACATCCCTAAAAAAAATTACATAATGAAGTACAGTAAAAAAAAAAAAAAAAAAAGGGTTTCGGTAGATAGATTTACACAAGATCTGCTTGGATACTGATGCACCCTTCATAGCTAATATAAGGGACTCGAGATCAAATGAGACATGCTCTACAACCAAGGGGCATCAAGACTAGATTCTGAGAATGCCCCATCAATAATCATTGTATATTGTAATATGAAAGCTGAAAAGATCAATAGAATAATCACCATCTTATTGGGGCAAAAATAATAATAACATACATAGATTGATCCTTGAGATTCATTAAATAGTTTGAATCAAAAGTTTTTCAACCAAGGATTGTAGTTCAACATCTTTATGAACCAAAGACATAATTTTAGATACATGAGAAATGTCACAAGAACTACCAAAAGATGATCGCCCGAGACACATACCAGTATTTTTTTGTTCCGTTACAACTTTTTCTCATGACTTTTTTCCTCTTCCAAATAAACAAACCTAGAAACCAAGGAAAGAAAAACAAAACTCAAGACATAGACACGGGTAACTAAAACATTTTTATTTTATGACTTAAGATACCATTACAAGTACAATGATACAAAAAATAGAAATATAATGGGAGAAACAAATATGTTATTCTAAACCTTGAAATTGACATGTCATTCTAAACAATATACGGTGGTGAATAGTACAAAAAAAAACTACATGAGGATTGAAGAGACATTGTTCTACAAGCCTTCGATTTGATTGATTCCCAATTATACATTATCAGAGTAAAAACATGCAAATAAGTATTATCCCTTAAGTTTCACTCCAAAATTTATAGATCAAAATTGATTTTAAAAAAGAGGAAAGTAGGCCCATAAAGATCCTAACACAATTTTAACACTTCAACAATCAAACATTTGGAAAGAAAAAAAAAATTAAAAATTAAAAAGAAATATCAAATATTAACACGCTGCTTATTAATATGAGCAATAGATTTGGAACTGGAAGATTAGTTTTATACTATTGGAGTGGGAGATATTGCCCAGATCAAGCCTTAAAAGCCACTGCTAGCTATAGCCTATAGCTAACCTTTTACTAAAAGAGAAGAATGCAAAGTTGAACATTAGTATGAAACAATAATCTAAGACAATAATCTATGATTTAAGTTCTCTCTATATTAATATATTTAAATAGGGACAACCAAACAAGATCTATAGTGTTTATATATATAAACATATATAACATGTAGATCATGGTTCGCAAAAAGGGTTTCGGTGAGGGAATCAGTTGCGATATCGGTGTAAAGGACTCGAATCAGATAACGGTTTTAGTTAACACAATTATGAATTTTTTAAAAACTTGTACATGGTGATCAAAATGTAATGATAGGCTATTTTTTACAACATAACTTAAGTCAAATGATTTTTTGATAATTTTAAGTGAATTTTATTTATTCTTTAAAAACATTTAATATAAAAAATGAATTATAAATGAAAATTCAAGTGATTAAAAAAATTACAAAATAGTTTTTCAAAAACAAAATTCATAAAAAAAATGGTGTTTAAAAACTGAAAAGTGAAACTATAAACATAGAGAACATTTGAGACCTTACCCATTCGTTTATTATTTTTACTATTAAAATTAATTTTTAATTATATAGAAATTTATACTTTTTCAGCAATACTCTAAACTCTAAAGCCTCTAATTATAGAAATAATATATAAATGCGTATAAATCCATATTGAAATATAATTTTTTTTATATTAGAATGCTTATCATCAGACACCTGCATCTTCAAATAACACACCTATAAAAAGCCCTTGAATTTCATATGCATAACAAATATATCTTTTTCTCAAAATAAATAAATAAAAACACTTATGTAGACAATTTTGCTTTACTTCAAAACAAAGTACTTGAAGAGCAAAAGAAACTGATCTCATTTACAAACAAAAAATACACCTCATTTATGTGGTCGCTGGGCACTCTAGGGAATTCCACAAGACGGTCTGATACAATCAAATTCCATCACTCATTTGTTCAGTTCAAGAAAACGAATAGGAAGAAGAAAAAAGCAATAATGGGTTCCTCTCTGCATTCCGAGACGAATTGTTAATTCTTCACACTACATATTCACCTCAGTTGCTTGGTCTCAAGAGTGGTAAAGGATTTTGGAATGGTCCAATCTTGGTCTCGGATGTCCTAATCGGTGTGGTCAACATGGTTCTTCCGTGCATACTGGCACCCATCGATAAATCGGTCAGAACCGATATCGGGCCGGCTGCTAAACCGTTACGAAACGGCCGTTTTTCGAACCTTAAATGTAGATATATATATATATATATATATATATATATATGAAAAAAACCATGAGGAGATCTATTTTTTCCTTCATACATACATATTTGTAGGCCCACACCATACATATTTGTCGGTCCACACTACACATTAGTACTATGTCCCCAAAATGAAAGAGGAACCTATGTCGAGCCATGTGCAACAGCTTTATAATGGGTGAGTGTGAGTTAATGCATATCTTTCGGTACGTTTACTGGGTTAGGTCTGTGAATGGAAAAAGTAAGAAGGGAAACTAACTCAAGACTTTTAAATATTTATTTTGTAAAAATAAAAAATAAATAAAAGTGGTGCAAAATAGAGTGTCTAAATGAATCATTTAACCTTTGCCAAAATCAAATGTGAATTTTAATACGCAATTTTTCCTAATTAACTTCAAAAGCCTTTAGACCACAAAATAAATAAATGAACTTATATCAATTTCTCCACTAAATCGCAGAACTTATATAATTGAATTCCGGTCATGTAAAAGATCAACAAGTGTTTTACACATTTATTTATCAGAGTCTTTCTCTATACATCTATGTGTTTATTCAATTTGATTTTTATTGTTTGTTTTATTAAAATCCAATTTCCTCAAAAATAAAAATTAGAACACCACAAGTTGTCAGTTATAATCTTCTCTTCATCAACGTATATAACATTATAACTATCATAATATATTTTTATGAAAGAAAGAGTTTTCGCCCAATAAAATTTTGTATTAGTAGAGAAAATGAGAGAGAAATAAAGGATTTTAATACACAATAAAACATTTCAAAAAGAATTAACACAATTACATGAATGAAGTTATGGACAGATATGTAATTCAAGTTAAAAACAAATAAAAAAATGTTCAAACATTATAATATTACAATGAAAGAAGAGTTTCAAACATAATTGAATTGTAATCATATATAGACATAGTATGTAAAAGAGTTTTAATTAAATAAAATATCTATCACTAAAAGTAAATACAAAAATCCTAATAGAAGTCTGTATAACATATACTTATACTAATTTTATGATTTCAAAACTTCTACAGAGCCAAAAAAATCTATAAATTATATAAGTATAATACATGTGTTTATACTTACATCTATCTGTAAACATATGAAGTATGTAAGAAAATATACGATACAAACATAATTTTCATAGCTAGATATGGTGGAAACGTTTTGGAGAAAATAACTACTTACGAGTATCCTACTTTTCTCAAAATTTTCTCTTTCATGTTAACCAATCTCCCAAAAATTTAAATTATTTTCCATTTATTCCTGCTAACTAAACGTAGCCTACAAGATTTATCTTTAAAAACATACTGAGCTAACAAGTGCTCATCTTCAATTACCATGATAATATGAGATGGGCCAGACCCAAAACCATTCACTGTTTCATTCAAAATCTTAGCATCTACTTGTAGGCATAGGTATTATTTTAGGGTGCACTCAACTCGTAGAGGGGTCTCACTTAGGGTAATGGGCTACTGGGTAGAGCCTCGGACCCGCCCCACTGAAGTTGGTATACGTGTTGACCCAATGTGTCCGACATCGAGGCAGATTACTCGTGGCAACTCAAAAGCCTTCTAAAGGTGGTCCTATTGTGGCAGTGCACTTGTGGAGCTGAAGAGCGTACACGGGAGTAGTACCTCCATGGTTTACGGGTCCTGATGACGTAGCAGTCTCTCAAGGGTGTTTACCACCATTTCTGCACAACTCTAGCGGTATATGCATGTACTGCGAAGGCTATTGGGGAGTGATCCGTTGCACGACTGATCCGGCTATGGCCATAGATGTTGCGTAGCCGTGACACGTGGACAGCACGACACCATCCTCACATTTTGAAGGGATTGGAAAGAGCATTAGGCATGGAGGCTTGGAGTGTAGTTTAGTCATAATAAATGCTCATAATATGAATTCCACCCATTATTCATAATGGGGAAGGAATTCTTCTTATAGGCCCACATTATGACCATCATCACTTATTAGAGAAATGTGGAGCATTGGTAGGACTTGGGGACCACTACAATTAGGGCAACATTTTGAGCCAAGTCACCTATAAATAGAGGGCAATAGTGAATTGCCTAGGTATCTAATCCGACTGATTCCATTTCCCCACAACATTCATTTTCCTCTTTTTCTCTCTTTCTTGGAGGCTACTCCTTCAAGGATGGCTGTCATTATTCTTCTTTTTCTTCATTCTGCTTCCTCTGTGCTTCGGCTATGAGGCTTTGATTTCGCCTTCTTCACATCCGACCATTCTCCTCTACTTGTTCTTCATTCCTCCATCTCTTGGCCTTTAGCTACTTTGGGGGTATTTCATTTCTTGGGGCTTTTGGGTTAGATCTATCAATGCTCACTACCCATTCTCTAGCTGTGATGAGGCTACACTTTTTGCTCTTCTCCACCATTTATTTTCTCTCCTTTTATCCTCTTTGCTTGAGATTTTCGATCATGGATTATGAACCCTTTGTTCTGACTTGCTAGTGGAGCATTCTCTCCATTTTTCTCTTATTTATTAACCTTTTTCACACATAATTTTTTGGCGACCACAGTGGGAGAGAAAGGCGGGCCAAATAGCATGACCCAGAAGATCATCCCGCATAGCCATGACGTCTTAAGCACCTTCTTCTTTTGCACTTCCTCCACCCCCTCCTCTTCCATTAAGGCCGGAGTCAGCTGCACCTATTGGAGTCGAGAGCCATACTCTTGGAGAGGTGAGCCAGCCTCCACGAGGGCTCCTTCTGATCAATCGACCCCCACCAGGTCCAACGGCGACCCAGCCACAGCCTCAAGGCAATGCCGCAGCGGAGCCTCAGCTCAGAGAGCCACCGCTAGACCATCCCCCGGTCGCTCGTGAGCAGGAGGCGACCAGTGCTCGTTCCTCCAACCGCACTATCACCAGGACGCAGCACCACAGGACGGCTCAGAGCAGGTCCCACAGCGCTGCCACCTCGAGGTCAGCCAGCAGACGCGACCGCGATGCGCTTCTCATGGAAATGTTGCTCACTATGGAAGCCACCCAACAACAAATGTGGGAGGAGCAAAAATCAATGTTTGCCTCTACCAGGCTTGACACAGCCAATGGCACATATGCCAGTATCTATCATTCATCGTGACGTTATGGTGACACCCCCACGTACGACTTCAGCATTGCCCCATGGCCACACCACAGCGGTGTCATTAACCCCTTTTGGCTCGACTCAACAGAGCGCTTCCCCCTATACATGTTCGATCGGCTGCATGCCATGATGGGGTCGGGACGTGTCTCGACCGGGGCAGACCTTATTGGCGATCCGTTACCTCCATTTCTTGTCTCTGTCCTTCAGCAGTCGTATCCAGCTAAGTACATTACGCCCAAGTTCTGACAGTTCGATGGAAGTAAGGACAACGCCAAGGAGCATGTTAGGCGTTTCATTAGCCATCTGGGGGACCATGCCTCCAACGAGGCGTTGAAGTTAAGGGAGTTCCCCAAGTCACTAACTGATCGTGCGTACACTTGGTACCACAACCTCGAGCCTGGGTCGGTGACCAATTGGGATGAGATGAAACAGTGGTTTTATAGCAAGTACTACCAGGTTGATGAGAGGGTGACTCTGTTATCCCTTACTAAGCTTACTCAGAAGAGTAACGAGGATGTGATGGCTTATGTAAGGGGGTTCAGGGAGCGCATATTGGAATGTTATGAAGCTGTAAATGAGGAGGACATGGTTCGGATCTGCATCGATGGGATGGATAAGGAGTACTGCCTCTATTTAGTCGCCCTCGATATCCGCACATTTTCTGATCTTATGGTCAAAATAAGATATTTGGCCGACCGGGTGGCCAGTCCCCGAGGAGGTTATGTTTGGCGGGCACCACGCCCTGTCTCCATTACGGCGGCTATTATTGATGATGATGAGCAGTTTTCTGAGGAGCCCGCAGAGGACGAGGATGCCTTCATGGCATCGGCTGACTAGTAAAGGAAGAGGTCCCGGTCGACTCCACCACTTTTCCCTTGTAGCCGTAGGTAGGTCCTTGCCGTACTGAGCCAGTGGATCCGCGACAAGGTCGTTAGCCTTCCACCTTTCCTAGAGGAGAATCATAAGGATCTGGTGAATGATCCACGCTTCTGTTATTTCCACCGAGGTACCAAGCATTCACTAATGGAGTGTTGGAGTCTGCGCGACCTTTTCCAAAAGAAGATGAAGTATGGGGAGCTAGAGCTTTTAAAAAGGCAGGATGTACATGACAATCCCTTCCCAAGCCACAATGCGGGGTTCATGTCATCTCATGCGAGGATCGCAGCACTTTGGAGGAGCTTTAGGGCGAGGAGGTAGCCTGGTTGGGCGAGCAAGTCCAAAAGGGCACCCGGGACCGCTTGGCCCAAGTGACCGGCCTCATGAGGGAGTTTTTCGATAAGCTCAAGCTTGACTCGGATTCCAAAACGAAGGTGACTAAGGTGCTAGTTAAAGTCGTCTGCAAGGCAGGAACAGAAGCTAGGAGGGATGAGCCCACAACTTCGGTAAAGCCCGACCATGACAGGGAGGTTACTTTCTCCGAGGCGGACAAGCTTATTGAAGGACCCCACAACCGCCCATTATATGTGCCTGTTACCATTAATGGGGTGGACTTCAAGATGGCATTCCTGGATAATGGTCCATCCGTCAACGCCATGCCAATCGCCGTCATGAGGAAGGTTGGGATTATGGACAAAGCCGTGACAGGGAGACCAATTGACATTTCAGGTTTCAATGGAATAAGATAGAGGACCTTGGGATATGTCACCGCCGACCTACATATGGGGGATATCCGAGGGCCTGTCCGATTCCATGTCATTGAAGGGGAGCCATCCTACCATGTTCTGCTAGGGAGGTCTTGGATGCGCCTCCACGGTGTAGTCCCTTCCTTATACCATCAGGTGATGAAGGCCAATTGGGGCACTGGGACTACTACTGTCAAGGCCACGAGGAATCCCTTCTCTCTCAGCGAGGTGCATTTTTCGGTTGCAATTTATTTCACCAACTTTACGGCTATGGACGAGGGCCTTGAGGAAGGCGAGGATTATGCTACCCCATTGCCCGACTGGGAGGATATTGCCTAATCCGATGACGACGATGTAATGATGATCATCTCCCAGAAGGAAAAACGAAAGGTCGAGAATGATGAGGAGCTTTGCAAGAAGGTGCGTAAGGCTGATGGGAGTTACGTTTATCAGTTGTGACGGTACGAGGGGCCGGACGCCCTAGTGAAGGCGCACAACCCTTGCGACGACCATTTTCTGGCGGAGGCATCCGTTCCCATCAAGGATTTAGTGAGGCAGGATGATCAACAATCAGGTTTAGCTGTAGCCCAAAAAAAGGGTGTTGAGGAGGTCGATCTGGCTAAGGCAAGGGAGCAGCCCCGTATGGTTTCTATCAATCGCGATCTATCCGTCGAGTTCAAGGAATGACTAGTGGGCCTACTTAAAGAGTATCAAGATGTATTCGCTTGGAGTTACAACCAGATGCCCGGACTTGACCCCGACCTAGTCGTGCACCATCTGAATGTTGAACCAGGAGTAGTACCAAAGAAGCAGGCTTCCCGAGTATTTGCGCTGAAGATCGAAGGTCAGATCAAGGAAGAGGTCCAACATTTATTGGAGGCCAGTTTCATTAGGCCTATTCAGCACCCGACATGGTTGGCCAACGTGGTCCCTGTACGAAAGAAGAATGGAAAGTTTCGGGTCTGCATCAATTTCAGGGACATCAACAAGGCGTGCCCAAAGGATGAGTTCCCTTTGCCAAACGTCGACGTCATTATGGATGTCACTGTCGGGCACGTAATGTTCTCTTTTATGAATGGTTTCAGTGGTTATAATCAAATCAGGATGTCTGAAGAGGACGCACCCAAAACCATTTTTTGCACTCCAACGGGGAATTTTCATTTCACCGTAATGCCGTTTGGACTAAAGAACGTAGGAACGACCTACCAAAGGGCTATGACTGATGTCTTTCACGACATGATCCACGATTCTGTTGAGTGTTATGTTGATGATTTAGTGGTCAAGTCTAAACTGTCAATGGATCACATTGACGACTTGAGGAACGTCTTCGACAGGTGCAGACGTTACCAGCTGAAGATGAACCCAACTAAATGCGTTTTTAGCGTAACTAGAGGAAACTTCTTAGGATTTGTCGTGCATCAGAGGGGCATCGAGGTCGATGGTGACAAGACGGCGACTATCATCGCTTTGGATCCACCACGCTCGTTGAAGCAGCTTAGAGGATTTATTGGCAATATCTCCTATTTGTGGCATTTCATTCCTGATATCTCCGAGCTCATGCAGCCATTCCTGCCTCTACTAAAGAAGAATGCTATTTATGTTTGGACCCCTGAGTGCCAGTAGAGCTTTGAGGCCATCAAGAGAATCTTGGCTGTACTAGATACCATGACTGCACCCAGGCAGGGAGTGCCCCTCCGACTTTATGTGTCAGCGACCGACCATTCACTGGGGGCAATCCTTACCCAGGAGGAGGATGAGCATGAACGACCAATCTATTATGCTAGTAAGGTCATTCGTGGGGTTGAACTTCGGTACACTACAGTAGAGAAGCAGTGTCTTACGTTGGTTTTCACCGCAAAGAAGTTCTGGAATTACTTGTCCACGCACACTGTAGAACTGATGACCAAAAGTGAACCAGTGCGCTACATGGTGACCCAGCCTCCTTCTGGTGAACGTTTGACCAAGTGGTTGATGGGCCTGTTAAGGATTGACATTCAGTGTGTTTGACCCACAGCCATCAAAGGGCAGGCTTTAGCGGATCTTTATCTCACTCTTCTTGCGGCAAGGGCTCAACCGACCTGATGATGGCCAAGGCCAAGGAATGGTAGTTTTCATTCGATGGGGCGTCCACTGCCAGTAATGGTGGGGCCGACATCGTCCTCACACCGAGGGGTGGCGGGCCTCAGGTCCATCTTTCCTATCAGTTGGATTTCCTTTGTTCCAATATCTAGGCCGAGTATGAAACATTGTTTTTAGGGCTAAGAGAGGCACATAGACGGGGTATCCGGTGCTTAAAGGTCAAGGGCGACTCTCAGCTCATCATTAAGCAGGTCACGGGCGAGTTTGCTGTAAATGAGGCCAACCTTGCTTCTTATCATACCCAGGCGCAACTGTTGCTTAAGCATTTCGATATTGTGGAGTTCACCCATGTTTCTAGATGTAAGAACCGCTTCCCCGACGCTCTGGCAACTCTGGAATCCAAGATCAGACTTGAGCAGGATGGTTTATCATTGGAGGTGCGGAGGTGCTCCACCCCCACAACAGCAGAAGGTTCCGGCTCGATAAAGATCGATGATTGGCGTGTCTCTATCATGGAGAGCTTAGCAAATGAGGGTTTCGACGGGTCATCAACTAAAGGATTTGTACTCATCAAAGGGGATCTCTACTTCAAAGGGCCCGAGGGCGTATTGGCTCGATGTGTCTCCGAGGAGGAAGACACTACCATTCTTGAGGGGACTCACCGGATTGTATGCGGCATGGAGGATGTTAGTCTTTACCAAAGAATCCAACGCAAAGGTTTTTATTGGCCTGGAATGATGGCAACTGCCAAGGACGTTCAAAGGAATTGTGTTATCTATGCTCGCATCCCTCAAAGTGACGAGAGTGCATTTCATACCAATTTGTCTGACTGGCGAAGGCCATACATTGACTTCCTCCAGGAGGGCAAGCTACCCGACCTCAGAATGGATGCGGCACTTGTCAGGAAGAAGGCGATACGTTTCTTCCTCCTTGAAGGCGCCCTTTATCGCAAAGGATTATGTGGGAAGCCGTTGAAGTGCATCAACCACGAGGAGGCCACCATCGTCATGACTGAGGCGTACCAAGGTGACCATCAGGGTGGCGCAAAGCTATATCAGCACTTGGTTACCTGCGGGTATTATTGGCCCACGATGGAGAAGAACACTGCCACTCACGGTGACGATGCGAGGCTTGTTAGAAGCATGGCAACCTTATCCACGCCCCCGCTGTTAGCCTCTATTCTTTATTTATGCCTTGGTCGTTCCACACTTGGGCCTTGAATATCGTTGGACCCATCACGCCCAAGTCCGAAGGGCACGCCTGGATCTTGGCCGCTACTGAGCTCTTCACCAAATGGGTAGAGGTTGTTCCATTAAGGTGAACCGTTGCAGCTGTTGTTGTCAAGTTCATAAAGGAGCAGATCATTTATCGGTTCGGGGTGCCATATACCCTTCTATCCGACAATGGGACGCCTTTTATAAACAAGGACGTAGAGCAGTATCAGGTGCTACATCACACATCCACGCCTTACTACCCCAAGGGCAATGGCCAGGCCGAAGCCACCAACAAGATGCTAATTTGGATCCTGAGCAAAACGTTGCATGATCACAGCAAGGGTTGGGCTGACCAGTTACCGATGGCATTATGGGCTTATCGTACTTCCAAGCGGCGGGAAACTCAGGAGACTCCATTCTCTTTAGTGTATGAGGTCGATGCCGTATTACCCAAGGAGTTGGTGGTGCCATCTGCACGTTTCGCGGCCTCATGTGGGCTGATTGCGGTCAACAAAGGTGATGTATTGAAAGTCTTGGATAAGAGGAAGGATGTTGCATCAGTAGCATCACAGAAGTATAGGGCCAGGATTGCAAGGGCCTATAATAATTTTGTCAGAGAAAGGGTTTTCATTAAGGAAGATTTAGTCCTGAAGACGGTTGACGCTGTGATGAGGGGCGAAAACCCAGGGAAATTCACACCCAAGTGGGAAGGACCTTACACCGTAGCCAAAGCCTCACCCAACGGTTACTATGAGTTGACCGAGGTTGGAACCGGATTTAGGACTGGCCCCCTTAACGCCAAGTGGATCAAAAGATTTTATCCTTAAGGAAATCTCGTCTGACCACCTCTGACTTCGTCGCGCCTCATCCAAGACGTTCTATTTCTTCTCTTCATTTCTTTATTCCCTTATTTCTTTTTTTTCCTTAGGTCAGTTAGGTTGTTAGAAGAGTTGGATCTTTCCCTCTCAACCTTCTGTCCTTTTAGTATAGTTATTTCTTTTAGTTAAGTTCTTTGCACAAAGGACTCGCAACATATGTATAGGTATACATGTAAACAAAAAAAATATATAGAGAGAAAGATCTTTACTTAATGAAAAATATTTTATTCGCAAAGGCATATGCTTTATATTTTTCTGATTACAAGTATTATTCTAAATGGTAAATATTACATAAGATAAGGCTCAAGCCTCTATCAGGGCAAAACTTCACTATAGCCTTGAAAGTGTGTTTCAATCTTTTCTTTCGTGCAAGGGTCGCAAGAAAACGCATGTGCTGCGACGACTCATTCCCCTTTTATCTACTTGCATGAGTAGCTGTCAAGCCTAAGCCTTCCATGTTACAATCTGCACATTTAAAAAAAAAAAAACAACAAACAACAAACAAAGAAAACAAAGCAAGGCATATGTAAAACCAAAAGAGCATTCATACATAAGCCTTAAACTTAAACAAACTGTTAGATAGAAAAAATGTGTCACTCAAAAAAGAGTGCAAGTTTAAGCATGCGGAAGCACGCTTCCAAAAAGAATAGTAACGCCCGCCTGCAGGAAGGCGCAATATTGTACCTGTGTTAATGTTTACATTCCCAAAAATTATCAAATTATATGAAACTGTTTCTAATAGCCAGCAAAAAAAAAAAAAAGATTGTTTTCAAGAGATTGCAGGGATTAGGTAGCAAGATGGATCATCATGGAAAGAGAAAAGGATCGGTATCCCTCACGCGGTCCACCGCCCGTTGCCCGTCAGCGGCCTCCAGCAGCCGAACAACCTACGCCTCCTTGTGCGCCGCCTCAGCGTCGTTCTTTGCAGCATTCTCCAACAGCATTTTAGCGTCCCTCCTCATCTGGGCCGCCTCTTCCCTGAGCTTCACAGATTCGGCATGAGCGTTCTCACCAGTAAGGCGCAGGACACCGCCATTGTCCCTCGCCTCAATCTTGTCTAGCCTCTCACTGAACCAGTCCATGTTGATCCCAAATTGCACAACCTGGGCAGCAAACCTCCTGGCACCATCCAAGGCCTGTAGAGTCACATCCCCTACAGTGGCCCTGACCACCTGTTGGAAGTACCGAGCGAACCCATCAAACATAGGTGTCATGGTTTGTTCGAAGGCTATGTTGAAGCCATCAAACATCCCAGGGTGGGCGATAGCAAGGCGATTCAGAGTTGGAATGGAGTTCCCACTGCATTAGAAGCCTGGGGGACCGAGGTCAGACATAGGATTCCCCGCCTGAGGAACTGAACCTCCTGAAGCAGTGGTGGGTCTAGGATCTGCAATGGCGGTTTAGCGTGGAGGATTTCTAGGAGTCTGATGGGGAGAACTTTCAGGGACATGAGGGGAAGCCGAACAGTTACCCCTGGGAGGATCAGCCACTCCCTCATCAGAGGACACTTCGACAGGGACTGAGTCTAAAGGGGCTGAAGAAGGAGACTTGAATGCGCTGGTTTTACAGGCGAAGCGCCGTGGTCTTTTTGCTGTTGGACCAGAGGGATTTGGGGACGCCTATCTCTTGGGATGTCGGTGGCCTAAAGGAACCTCATCCTAGTTATCCCCCTCCTCTGGAATGGGAGTCTTCTTGGCAGGGGCACTCCTCTTGAAGCGATATACAAGAGGGACATCGTCATCACTATCAGACGAAGAGGAAATGTAGGAGGGGAGACCAGTCTTACTCATGGCCACCATTCTCTCTCTCTTTTTCTCTCTCTTAACTTATGGTTTCCTCTCTGGTTTTCCTTTTCTAAAAGTATTTAAGACTTGTGTTTCAAATGTGAATGAAAAATAGGTAAGGGGAAGGGGTATTTATACCTGAGCGGATGGAATCTTGAGTTCCTGAAGAATGCGAGGCGCCAAATCCTACATTTAAGGAGGAACTAGTTAGAGTATTTAAATCTTTGGAAGTAGGAATCCTCTGCGCTGCACCCCATGGAATCTCGGTACGAAGCAAATCCGTGTCCCCGAAGACGTCGACAATGTTGTCAGGAGGAACCGCCAGGCCGGGGGCATCATGCCTCTTTCTCCTCGACGATCTTGTCCTGCTTGCAACAGAAGAAGGTTGCGACTCCGAGGAGGCACTTGGCTAAAAATAAAAGGGGGGGGGGAAGGTTTATTTAAAATTTCTAGAAGTTTGTATTTCCTTTCTTCCTTATATATATACATATATATGTGAAATAAAGAAAACCCCCACTCAAGAGGGGGCAGTAAATGTACTAATAAATTTACTTTAAATACAGGATTATATTGCTTACATGGACAGATGCACTGAGATGCCTATGGGAAAGAACTGAGGGCCCTACTTTGTTCTGAGCAGGCCTTCGCCTTGACGAGGTCGAATGGTTTTGTGTTGCAGGGCTTCAGGGATTGGTTGTTCGGGGATTGCAGGGGCCTGACCTTGTGGAAGCCGTACATCGAAAGGTTCCATCGGAATGGTGCGCACTACCCTTTTTGACCTTGATCTTCGCCTTGGCGGGAACATGTCGTGGGAAAACATCGGCACATCGGTAATAGCATGCCCCACAACATAGCTAGGACTCCCTCTAGAGAAGGAAACAGTAGAATAGTGCACCACCATGTCGTCCTTGTCAATAATCTTGGGCTCACTTCTGCGAGCTGACGACTGGACAAAAGCCTGCAGGGCGTCAAGGTTCGACCTCCAGAAAACACCAAATGACGATGTGATGTCACCGCGATGGAGGTGAGATGGTATAACAAATGGATGAGGGGGATTGTTCAAAGACAGCAGACTCCCAACAAGGAATCTTTCTGAACTGAGGGCGAAACTTAACGCAGTGGCTGGAGCAATAGGGACACCCTGGTCAAAGCCAAACTGACGAGCGACCCGATGAGGGTTATAACTGGCGAGAGGCACACTGTCCTCGAACCAGACGAGCAATGAGCATTTCCTCGGAACCAGCAGGAATTCGAAATTCGAGCGGGGCGAGTTGGGGGAAGGATTGAGCATACGGGGTTCTTCACCAAACAGGGACTGGACAGGAAACCAGGTAGAATTGCAGAGTATGGCCTGAATTGGAATTCGTCTTCCAGGTCCAACACCAGGCTGAGATCCTCACGGAGGACAATGTCCGACCATCTAGGGGCACGGCTGAAGCCCCAAGGATCTTCGAACGGTCTGGCAACCTCTAGAGTATGTGGTATGGGGAAAAACTCTGGAAAGCACTCCATTATAAAAAGGGATAAGAAGAGGTTAGACACAGGCGCCCTCACCTCACAGCGGCCTATTGAGCGGTGCATCCCAGCCACCACTGAGGTGAGCTTTTTGTACAGCGTCCTTAGGAAAAGGGGTCCCAGTGCGATGGTCCTGCCAAGAGCCATCTGGGTCGCCAGGTTGAAAACCCTCTTACTCTTACAGTCGTCAGGACGCCATTCGAACACATGGCGTGCAATCCAAAGTGCCAGAAAGGCAGCCAGATGATAGGACTATCGAGAGGCACACCTTGGGTATTGTTTGGGCGAAGGGGTCGGCCTGATGCAGGGTAGGTGAAAAAATACCTGGCCTAGTTGGCAAACTTACACTTATCTTTCTTCTTCACGGTGGTATCAAGGTAGGTGTCATGAGTGAAGGAAGCCTCTAAGAAGTCTACTGTGGTTTGGCATTCCGGAGGAACTGTGTGGGGTTTGAAATTGTATTCCCCAATCAAAGGTAGGTGCATTAGGGACTTCACGTCTTCCAATGTTGGGGTAAACTCTCCCAGGCGGCAAAGAAAGTATGGGTATCCGTGTTCCAGCGAGAAATTAGGGCTTGCAAAGAGGGGTTTGAGCGCCGAATGTTGACACGGCGACTTGAATCAATGGTCGTCAGGACTGAGGCATGGCTAAGGGTTTCCACATAGTTTGGCCTTGAGAGAATATGCTCACACAAGTAATCCCATTCAGAGATTGGTGTTGTATGGCCTTCGAATTGGAGGTTCGAGTAGGGGTAATCGCCCCTCTCGATAGGAAACCGTATACTCTTCACCGGCTTCCATTGGGTACCCGATGTGGAGGGGGCATCGCCCTCTAACAGTACTGGCTCGCCCAAAATTGCAGGGTTCGAGTGATAATGTCGGGCCTGGTGCCAAAAGAAATCGACTTCCTTGCCAAAGAAAGGAGCGTGTCGCCATTCGTTGTCGCTGAGAACTGTGTTGTCGTGCGCCTTCAAAGGAAGCATGGCTCCTACAGGAAGGGGTTTTTTCTTTCTATCTCCTTTTCGCTTTCTCTCTCTTATATTTCTCTCATTCTCTTTCCTCTCTCTCTTTCTTCTCTCTCATTTGATTTCACTTTTCTCTCTCTGATTCACTATTTCTTCAAACTTTTGCTTTCTCTCACAATGAACTCAGAAATTGTAAAGTTGTACACTTGATTGTTTTGTCACATTTCCCTAATCTGGAGAGGTATTTGTAAGTCGTCTCTCTGCGCTTTCCCCAACCGTGACTGCACCAATTATGGGGAGTTGCGTCTAGCGAAGCGTCGCCATAATGGGGGCGGTGAAAAGGCACCTTTTTGCAGGGGGCTGCCATTTTTGCCTTGTCTCACTGCTCTTTTCCTCTTCTGTGTTTTGACACCAGTTCGTCTTTGAGAAGGAAACTATTGGTTCAAATTTCTAAACTTACCTCTTTTATATACTCATATATCTATATACACACACGTGGGTATATGTACACGTGTACAATTTAAAAAAAAAACTTAAACTTACTTATTTCAAAAGAATATATATATATATATATATATATATATATATATATATACAAATCTATATATATGTATATGTACTATCTCAATTTAGCTTATTCTTTATTTTTACCATGTTATTTATAGGGATTACTAATCAAATCAAAAATCTTTTTGAAAATTGCTATCATGCCCTTCCAGGTGGTTCTCACGACATAGGTGCCTACAAAAAAAATGGTTGTTTGCCTTTCCTTTATTTTATTTTGTTTTGTTTTACTTCTTTCTTTCTTATTAACATATTTTATTTCTCAATTCTACATTTTCACATTTCATGTTTGCATCATTTATTTTCGTTTAGATTTCCTTTCATTATTGTTTCTTCTACCTTGTCCTTGCTTATTTTCATTCCTTGTTGTCGTCTTTACCGTTCATTTGATCATCTCTACTTTTTTATTGTGTTTATTACTTTTCATAGCATATTTTTAATGTACGTATGTACGCTATAAATATGTATCCATATATATAAATAGGGACAATGGGAATATAAATACTATATATACGGGGTCTGCTGTGTGCATGCAAGCCCAACTTTGAGGTGGTGCCTCGCATGCACAAGGGGCAAATTGTAGGCATATGTATTATTTTAGGGTGCACTCGACTCGTAGAGGGGTCTCACTTAGGGTACTGGGCTACTAGGTAGAGCCTCGGACCCGCCCCACTGGAGTTGGTATACGGGTTGACCCAATGTGTCCGACATCGAGGCGAATTACTCGTGGCAAATCAAAAGCCTTCTAAAAGTGGTCCTATTGTGGCAGCGCACCTGTGGAGCTGAAGAGTGTACATGGGAGTAATACCTCCATGGTCTATGATTCTACCTAGTAAAGCAAATCTGAAGGTAATAGGGAGACCTTTGCGACCATGGAAAAAAATAATGAGAGCTTGAGCCTGAACTGGAAGATCTAGACATAGACATGAGAGAAGGAATCTGATGACGTAGCAGTCTCTCAAGGGCGTTTACCATCATTTCTACACAACTCTAGCGGTATATACATGTACTGCGAAGGCTATTGGGGAGTGATCCGTTGCACGACGATCCGGCTGTGGCCATAGATGCTGCGTAGCCGTGACACGTGGACAACGCGACACCATCATCACATTTTGAAGGGATTGGAAAAAACATGTGGCATGGAGGCTTGGAGTGTAGTTTAGTCATAATAAATGCTCATAATGTAAATTCCACCCATTATTCATAATGGGGAAGGAATTCTTCTTATAGGCCCACATTATGACCCTCGTCACTTATTAGAGAAATGTGGAGCATTGGTAGGACTTGGAGACCACTACAATTATGGCAATAGAGGGCAATAGTGCATTGCCTAGGGATCCAATCCGAGTCCGACTGACTCCATTTCCCCACAACATTCATTTTCCTCTTTTTTTTCTCTTTCTTGGAGGCTACTCCTTCAAAGACGACTGCCATTCTTCTTCTTCTTCTTCTTCCTTTTGCTTCCTCTATGCTTCGGCTATGAGGCTTTGATTTCGCCTTCTTCACGTCTGACCATTCTCCTATACTTGTTCTTCATTCCTCCATCTCTTGGTATTTAGCTACTTTTGGGGTATTTCATTTCTTGGGGCTTTTGGGTTAAATCTATCAATGCTCACTACCCATTCTCTAGTTGTGATGATGTTACACTCTTTGCTCTTCTCCACCATCTCTTTTCTCTCCTTTCATCCTATTTGCTTGAGATTTTCGATCATGGATTATGACCCCTTTGTTCTAACTTGCTAGTGGAGTCTTCTCTCCATTTTTCTATTATTTGTTAACCTTTTTCACCCACACTACTTCAAAGATTACTTAAGACCATCCCCATATTTTAACTAATTGCACTACTCGTCTCAGTACAAGAGTTTCAAAAATTAATGCTTCCCGAACATGAGTGAACACACAGGTTGCGCCACCACTACATTACCAATATGATCACGTGCAACAATCCCTCCTGATGCAATGCCAATGTCTTTTTTAAGGGTTGCATTTGTATTCACCTTAACCCATCCAATCCAAGGTTTAACCCATGCCACCAGAGGTCATCTAATTCTAGTTGGTATGTTCTCTTGCCCTGCCAAGGCATTAAAAACAAACACCTCTGATAATTCGAAAGAATGTGAGGGTATTATTGATACAATTTGTTGGGCTGACCATATCTCCTTGTGAAAAACTAAATGTATTCCTTGCCTTCCAAATAAACCAACACAGATTTGCCGCGAAGCTCCCATTGAAGATCTCCAAAATATTCTATGGTGTTTGTAAAGTAAGTAACAAAGTGTAATTATAGAAGAAGTTTTTTGCACACACTCAATAATATCATTTACTGAGATTTTAGGGCCATATTTATACAATAATGAGACGAGCCTTAACCCGTTTTGGTTAGGATCAAATCCTTTTATTATAGGGATTTGATTTCCTTTTACAAATATTAATTTCTTTTTTCCTTATCTTATTGAGTCCTTTAGCCCCAAATTAAAATAACTTTTGGACTAAAGTCAATTAGGCCCAATAAATATGATTGTTTACAGACTCTTTTCAATTGGGCTTTTATTCTTCTTCTTACAAGTCCTAATCCGCCTTACCTCTTGGATAATTATTATTGGACCTTCCCTTTGATGGGTCAAGAATTTTGATCCTTACAGTAACTATCTAATATTCAAAATAAATAAATAATAAATTATGTTTGATTACTTAAAATCCTTCGTTAAAGAAAAAATAAAAACATACTTATGAGTTTAATAAAAAAAGGCAAAACATCCATCACCACTTATTATATAACATTCATTCCACACTTTCAGCAAAAAAATTCAATGCATGGTTTCATATACAAGTTCAATTTAACAATTTCAAACTTGTAGCATGTAAACTCAGAAAATGGTAGCCATAAAATTTTACCCGAAAATTTCTAAAAATATGTGCATCAAAATTAAGCCCATGTAGTCAGTATGTTTGTGTGAAAAAAAGACCTCAATCCCATGCAAAATAAAGGCCCTAAACATCTATCTAGAAAATCATTAAAACTTTCTTGTTGTTGGGGGGATTGAAGAGCAACAAGAATCCTGAAACTAAATAAAATTTATATAGTTAAAAGTAAAAATTTAATACTAAAACTTTGACATTTGTCCAAACTAAGTATATACCTGAAATGCTTGTTGGTGCTGGAAAGCCGGTTGTTAATAAAAGAAAAGTAATTTTTTTTTAACAACAATTACAAGCAAGCTTTATTTAATTAAAGAAAAACAGATGCATGCAAGGGTTTAATTTGTAAGAAATAAGCATTACAGCTTCATAAATGGTTTAATCAAGACATTAATGCAGTGACGGATCTAGAAATTAATCTGAGTAGAGACATAGTGCTATTTTTCTATGATTTTAGTGGGGGTATTATGTAATTTCAACGGGACTTTTCATAAATATAATTTTAAAGGGTTTCATGGAATACACCATAAAAATAAAATAAAAAAAACACTTTTTTTTTTTACTTTCTCTAATTGGAGAAAAGGTTTCCTTGTGAAAGTTAATTAAGAGTGTATTTTTACTTTTATTTTCATATTTTAGAAAATAAAAATAGAAAACGGAAATAGTTAGGCACTGTTTGGTAATGATATGGTTTTTCCTTTATGCTACGATTTTGTTTTTCATGAAATTGGAAGTTGTGATTTGTTTTGTTATCATTTTGATCGAAAGCAAAATATGTTTGGTAATTTACATATGTTTTAAAATTTTCGTAAAGCATAACAACGAAAAAATTGGAGAAATGTTGGAGTGTTGGGGAAAGGAGAGGAAGATTGTGCGTCGTTTAATTTTTATTTTTCCAAAAAAGTTTTTTTTTTTTTGCAAAAAATTACAAAATGAAATCTTTATTTAAATCTTCTAAAATTAGTAACGAAATTGTAATTTTTGAAAGCTATACTTTGATTTAATAAAAATCTATCATGAAGAAAACATATTTACCAAACACATTTTTAACTTTGATTTTATTTTAAAAAAAATGAAAACAGAAAACTGAAATTAAAAGTATTACCAAACAAAACCTTGGTAAACGGGTCTAATGCATTTTTTGAAGTCAAGTATGCGCGGTGCATTTTCTTTTGCCCGTGAATGGTTAAAATATTTTATAAAAAATTTAAAAACACCAAAAAAAATAAGTACGTGTGGAATGTATGTCACACTTTTTCATAAAAAATAAAATAAAATCTAAGGCTATTATCACAAAACCCCCTAAAATTTCATCAAATGATCAGATTACCCCATAATCTATCAAATAACCCCATAACCTTGTCAATTTGATCAATGTCTAGGAATGGCAATGGGGCGAGGCGATGATCACCTTCTCCATCTCCATCCCCGAACCCCGTTTAAATTTGCACCCCCATACTGGCCTTGTCCTTGATAAAAAAAAAAAAATTTGCCCTGCCCCACCCCACCCCGTGCTCCGGTTACAATTTTTTTACTTTTTATGAAATAATTTTTTTTGAATAACCTTTGTGAGCGTTGCCGAAAAAAAAAAAATTCGCAAAGAGAATGATCTTCAACATATATGTATATATATAGATGATGTTCACTTCTTACCTTATATATATATATATATATATATATGTTTGTGTTTAAAATATAAAATGTATATATGTATATGGAACCGGGGCAGCTAATCGGGGCGGGGCGGGGTAGGGGTTCCCCATACTCGCACCGAATATAATCGGGGGATTTTTCACCCCTATACCTGCCCCGATTAGCTTAATTGGGCCCCCAAACCCGTAATAAACGGGGCGGGGCAGGGCTCCACCGGGACGAATTTTATTACCATCTCTATCAATGTCCCCCTCCACCATCAAATTGACAAAGAATTAATCACCTAAACACCCCCTAAAATTTACTCTATCTTCAATCACACCCCTCAAGTTTGATAATCAATATTTATATCCCTGATTTTTTCAAACTCGTATTATTTACACTCCTTACACAAAACAATACCCTTAAAATTGAGATATTTGATGTTTGAAAATAAGGTTTACTAGCCTCATCTTTTATTATCCAAACCAACCAATAATTATTTTATTTTGGCATAAATAAAAAAATAAATTTGTTTATAGTAAATATTTTAATTTTCTTTTTCTAATTGGTAGTTCAAAATATTTTCTACCCTATTTTTTTATTTTTTAAAAAATAGTCCCTTAAACACGTTTTCGCATAAATAAATAAAAAAAAGGTAAATTTGTTTTTTCAAAATAATAATAATAATAATGCCGAAATATTTGTTCTGAACTACCAATTAGGATAAAATATAAAAACAATTATGAAATATTTTTATTTTTATATTAAAATAAAAAACATTTCAACATTATTTTTTATAAAAATAAAAATTATTTTGGCAAAATAATTGAATATAAAAATAATAATATTTATAATTTTTTTTATATTTTACCGTGATCGGTAGTTCGAATAAAAAATAGTTCGGTATTATTATTATTTTTTTGGAAAAAAATATTTTACCTTACTTTTTTTTATTTATGCGAAAATGTGTTTGAGATACTACTTTTTTTTTCTTCATTTTTTAAATATTTTACTATAAAGGAATTTATTTTTTGATTTATGTCAAAAAAAATTTAATGGCTTGTTTGGATAATAAAATATGAGGATAGTAAACCTTGTTTTTAAATATCAAATATTTCAACTTTGAGGATATTTTAGGTATATGGGGTATAAATGATATAATTTTGAAAAAATTAGAGGTATAAATAATAATTATCAAACTTAAAAGTATGATTACAAATAGAGCAAAAATTTTAGGAGGTGTCAAGTAATTAACTTTTTGTCAATTTGATTGTGGAAGGACATTGATCGAAAATCTAGCGTGACCGACGGTGCAAGTTGACCAAGAAAACGTGCCTTTATTTGGAAAAAAAGAAGAGAGATTGTACATATATATATATATATATATAGATATAGATATAGATATTTGTATATACATATACAAAACAGAGATTGCCCACAGTTCTTGCCTCGCTCTAAAGCATCAAACCGCCCACTGGCTTCACTCTTAACTTTTTCACCACACAAGCACAGTTGTTACACATACATACATAAATACATAGAAAGGTGATCTACCAGGAGGACTCCGATTTGTCATTGTTTTTCACTTTCTACAGAATCAGAAAACCCTAATTACGCAATGTCTACTTCCTCTGTCTTCGCCAACATCGTTCAAGCACCTGAAGATCCGATTTTAGGGGTACTCTCTTTCTCGATCTGCGTGTATATATATATATATGCATCTATATCGATATTTTAATTAGATTGTTGCCAAACACCTCTATATCAGCGTCTGATCCTACTAATTTGTATCATGTTTTTCATGTCATAACAACCAATCCGATGACATTTTTTTTTTAATTTAGATTTGACTGTATTTTCTGATGTGCTTTATTTATTCGTCAACTCAGAGATTTGCGGTTTTAAAGTTCTATTCTCATTGTAAAACAATATGAGTTGTACATATATATATATATATATATATATATATATATAATACACATAAGGGTTAGGTTGGGTGAGAAAATGCATAAATTACTTTGTTGATTATTTAATAGTGATATGGGCATTGGTTTTGTTGAAGATAGGAAACAATTCTATTCAAGGATTTCACAATCAAACATGTATAATCATTTGCTTGAATAAGGTTTACTCAAAAACTTTCCCTTTGCTAAATTCTTTTAATGTGAATATTTTAATATGTGATGCAGTTTACTACAGAGCAATTGGTTGGTTATACTGTTTTTGTTCAGTTGATCTGTTGTTCTGACAAATCACTATGTAATTGTACTTAATTATAGTTTATAAAGATATGACTATATATATAATATATATATATATATAAACTGGTGAAAAAAGTGTTGGGGAGTGAAAACAGAAATCGATAAAAGAATCACTCACAGAACACCCAGATTTACGTGGTTCACTCAAAACTTTGGGCTACATCCACGAAGCACACTGGAACAAAGATATCACTGTGAATGAAGTGGTTACAGGTTACTGAACAAGGTCTCCTTTCCCTCTCTCTGTGTTGGCTGTACTCGAAAACAAGAGAAAGAGATTCTTGAATAGCTAAGGCATTCAAAGCGTACACATGCAAATGTGAAAATGTTCATGTATATGCATGCTTTGCCTCCGATTATACTGATTGAGTAATACTAAATACATTAGATTTCTTGTCTATGGGAAAGTGAATGCCAGTTCTGCAATCTGTTCTGATTCTACTGTTATGTTCAATAAACAGGTCACTGTTGCTTATAACAAAGATCAAAGCCCAACTAAATTAAATTTGGGCGTAGGTGCTTATCGAACTGAGGTATGTTTTCAGAATCAACTATCTTATTTTCACCCCAAAGATACATGTACACAGGCACATAACTGATTTAGCTATAATAAATTCAGCTTCTTGGATATGCGTGTGTGTGTGTGCTTGTTTTCTGATGCTATAATTTGCTGGTTTTGCCTACCCATGGTTTAACAGGAAGGGAAACCGCTTGTTCTAAATGTAGTGAGACGAGCAGAGCAAATGCTTGTAAATGAGCAGTAAGTTGTTGAAGTACTGTTGGGGCTACTTGTAACTGAAGGAATTGTAACTCTTGATCTCCTTGTATGTGATTCAGGTCCCGTGTCAAAGAGTATCTTCCAATTGTTGGACTGGCAGACTTTAATAAACTGAGTGCTAAGCTCATATTTGGTGCAGACAGGTAAGAAGGTCATGCAGTTTATTTGCAGTTGCAGATAGTAGTTTGAAAATTTGGGCATTGTCTGCCAAATACCATATAACTATATTGATTAGTGGATTACGGTAGAAGATTAGGCAATCAAATGGTTTTCTAGCACTCCTTCATATATTATCTTCTAGAGCTAAATATATAATTTTGTAGTCTATTATAAGAGATGAGCATGGTGCAAGTTTTGATAGCAAAGATAAATACCAGCCCTCATAGATTTTAATTTTTATTCTGATATATGACATGATTTATGCTACAAATCTTGACTGGAGTAGCAGCTAGTGCTTGCTCAAAGATGTGGCAGGTGCCAATTACTCTTGAGCAGTAACAGTTTGAAGTTTAGTGAAATTTTGTTTGTTTACCACGCGTCATTTCCCCTCTTATTCGAGGGGAAGTGAAGAAATAGGTACCTTTTTCTATTATGTCGACACCTCCTTATTTCTATATGTATATATTTGTCATTTTGTAGATAGAACATTTTTTTTTTGGTTCTTATAGTGTCTTAACAATATATACAAGAAATGATTTTTTCTTGTACATGTACAAATTGATGTTTCATTGAGTAATGGAATGTTTTTACTTGATTACATCACAGTCCTGCAATCCAAGAGAACAGAGTGACTACAGTCCAGTGCTTGTCTGGTACCGGTTCACTTAGGGTCGGAGCTGAGTTTCTGGCAAAACATTATCATGAAGTGAGTAGCTTATTGTTTTTAAGAAATTCCATTTCATAGAGGATTAAGCTTTTTTATGAAGTCCTCCCCCCCCCTCCCCCCCCCCGGCGCCGAAGAAAAAAAAGGGTAAATAAATAAATAAAATGTATATATACATAAAAATAAGAACAAAAATAAAAAAGGAACTTAATCCTCTACTTTGTTTGGCAGCGAACAATATTCATTCCGAAGCCAACATGGGGAAACCATCCAAAAGTTTTCGGTATAGCAGGGTTGTCAGTGAAGAGCTACCGCTACTATGACCCAACAACACGTGGACTAGATTTCCAAGGTTTGAGACCTCTATTCTTCGAACAATCTAGTTCAGTGTCACATTCAAATTCCTCTTTCTCTTTAGTTTGCAACTTCTCATATCAGTGAAATGTTCTTGTGGATTTGCCTGTATTATGAAAAGAGCAAACCATACAATTTGACAGCTTTAGATACCACAGCTGTAGTTATTAGTTGCTCTTAAATTTCTCCAATATTGTCGTTCATAAAGCCGTTCCAGAATGCCAACTATCTTTTGATTCTTCATTATGCACAATTTCATATATCTAGTGAATCTAATTGTTCATTCATTTTCCTTGGATTCTATTCTTTTATTCTTTATAGTTGTTGTGGTAGTGGTGGTGATAATTGCATGAATATAAATTTTTTGGTGACCATGATATATGCAAACAGGCTTGTTGGAGGATCTTGGTTCTGCCCCAGCGGGAGCAATTGTCCTTCTTCATGCATGTGCTCATAACCCAACGGGGGTTGACCCAACCCTTGAGCAGTGGGATCAAATCAGGCAGTTAATGAGATCAAAAGGGTTGTTCCCTTTCTTTGATAGTGCTTATCAGGTATTTGCAGACAAGTTGGATCCCCTAGCTTTTTAGGAGTGCTTAGTATTTATATAATGCACTTCATACTGTATTATTCTAGGGTTTTGCTAGTGGTAGCCTCGATGCAGATGCGCAGCCTGTTCGCATGTTTGTTGCAGATGGTGGGGAATGCCTTGCAGCTCAGAGTTATGCAAAAAACATGGGCCTCTATGGCGAACGTGTTGGTGCCCTCAGCATTGTAAGTCTCATATCGCTTTTGTAGCAGCAACCTTCTTGTGTTAAGATTATACCTTTTACTAAACATTATTCCTTTCATCGACACCTGCTTGATAAGTTGAGAACTATGATATATAAAAATGAGAAACTTCCTAAAAAGGTTTCTGACAATGTCACATACCTTTTCGTCAGGTTGGATGGCCTTGAAATTAGATTAAAATAGCACTTTGTCATATACACATAAAGGAGTCCTTAATATGGATAGATCGAAGGTGGCTAATGGGACCGATACGCTGAACTCTTTAATAACCGGGTTTAGTCCTGCGGATACAATTAAGCCACATTTACTAAAAAAGAAAGACAAAACTAAGCGATACTAGGAAACAGGAAGCGAAAAGGAACAGATATATAACCAGCACCTCCCCGGAACAATCGCAAACCTTTTTGAAAATAAAAGGAGAATTAGAGGAGAAAAACATTAGAAAATAACAACTAAGATGAAGGATAAGAGTAGCGTAGAATAACAAAGTGGGACTGATTTCCCGCAATGATAGATAGGAGAAATTACCAATAAAGTTGATTAACTGTCTCTCTTCCTTATAGAGAGAAAAGTGCTGTTGATACCACAGCCTCGAGGGAGTTCAGTGGTACCTTGTAGACCAGGAAGTGTAGTTAGTTATCACAAAATTGCATTCTCCTTTAATTGTTTATTTATTATGAGCTAGTAACTAGCATTTTCCATTAATTTGTTGGAAGCCGAAAAAAGTGTCCATCTAATGTGTGCCCTTATGAATACAAAGCCTGATGGAAGTTCCTTTTTTACAGGTCTGCAAAACAGCAGATGTGGCAAGTAGGGTTGAGAGCCAACTTAAAATGGTGATCAGGCCAATGTATTCTAATCCTCCTATTCATGGTGCATCTATTGTGGCAACCATTCTCAATGACAGGTATAAGTTTGAAGTTCCATGTAAATAGGAACAATATTATGCAATATGACAAAGCCAAATTCATATCAGAAGTTGAAGATAGGCGGGTAAATTCCTTCCCCTAGAACCATATTTTAGACTTTCCTACCATGCGGCTCAGCAGTCAATTCTTTTTGTTACCCCTTCAAATCTACAACATCTAACTTAATGGGATCTCATAGATCTATCCGTTTTTTGGGTTAATCAAAAGAGGTTAATTACCTGACTTTCAAACTTAGTTTTGATTGATGATCAGTTTTAGTTACCTTTCACAATGTAGAGCTGTAATATGTAATGTGTGTAAGAGAAGAAATGCTAACAAGGATATCTTTTAATTGAATTTAATATGATAAAAGAAAAAAGTAGAACCACGGTACAATGATATTTGATGGGACAGTATTTATCAGTGGGACCACTAGGCGCTTTGCCTGGGTGGTATAAGTTGTGTAACTTCCACCTATCTAATGGGGGGAGGTCAGGGGTTCAAGCCCCAAGAGGCAAAATTGCTGTGTGCAATCAGTTGTGGATTCTGACATCTGGAATTCTGATCCTAAGCCTGAGTGCCTATTGCCTGCAGGGATATGTATAACGAGTGGACAGTAGAGCTGAAAGCAATGGCTGATCGTATTATCAACATGCGCCAGCAACTCTTTGACGCTTTGAAAGCAAGAGGCAAGCAATTTTGTTTTGTTTTGTTTTTGTTTTTATTCTATGTAGTCCTGTTTTCCATTTAATCTCATGTAGTATTTCAATTGGCATCAAAGAGAAGATGGTGTGCTAGACGGTTCTGGCATCTATTGTTTAGTCTTCATGGTAAACCGTACATGTTCCTTGGTGCTCTGATTGCTAATTACATTGGAGATTGGTTTGACCCTGCAGAGAATTTTAAGGGCCATTATAATGGTCATGTTTTGCAATAAAAAGATGATATTGAAACTTTCTAATGGGGATGTCTCTGTGACCTTCCCCTATCTATTTTACCTTGTTTTGTGCTTCTATTAACTATATGTTTGTCTTGAGTTCTCTGTCTGAATTACTTTATATTTCTACCTGCCAGGCACACCAGGCGACTGGAGTCACATTATCAAGCAAATCGGAATGTTCACATTCACTGGGTTGAACACCAATCAAGTTGCTTTCATTACTAAAGAGTATCATATTTACATGACGTCTGATGGGTAAGTAGATTTCTTCTTATGCATTATATCCTAACAAAGATTGATTTCTTAAAAAAATAAATGGGCGTCTGAAATATGCTTTAAAAGAGGTTTATGTGCCCAAAGTATTTCATCGGCATTCAGTATCTCATTTGCACATAATTTTATTGAAAATTTCTTTTACGAGAACGATGTTGTATGCACATTCATTGAACACGAGAAACTTCATTGTTTACAACAGTATTCGTTTGTTTCTAAAGGCCAAGTAACTTAAATTTTGCACGTCTCTATCGCTAATCAAACTCTGCTGGTACTGACTTAAGTCATCTAAGATGTCCCATCATGCTGGTGTTTTTGAAATAATGGTAGTATCATGTCAAACTAGAAGTCAAAGGCCACCATCCAGCGTGTTCTTATATAAACCATCAAGAAATTATAGTCAATTTGTTGCACATTCTTTGGTCCACATTTTGCGAATTTTGTACCATCTTTCCTACTCTGATTTTTTTACTTCCATTCATTTCCACTATGCCTAACTATTTCTCATTGTTTTGCAAATTTGAGCATTCCATATATTCCCAGTGGTTCTTTAAAGCTTAAACTGCTTAATTCACATGATTTTGTCCAGGAGGATTAGCATGGCAGGTCTTAGTTCTCGGACAGTCCCTCATCTTGCAGATGCTATACATGCTGCTGCTACCAGTGTCGCGTAGATTGTTATCCTCATAAACGTTATGTACTGAAGCTGTTCTATTTTCATTTTTGATATTGCATGATACCTCAGAATAAGAATTGACTGATATTTGATAGTTGGATATAGACAACTGGCTTTGATAATTTGAATCGCGGGTTGTCATCAATCAAGTGAATATGTTTTGAAATTTTGTCCTTGTTAAAGAAGATGATGGAACACTTGCACGCAGAGAAATACACTTTCATCTGGGTCAGTGATTTTGATTTTTCTTGATTTCCTTGCTCAGTTTTGCTTGAATTACCTGAAAGGACATCAGCAAAGCTAGAAAGGACATCTCAGATATATAGAATCCTACAAAGAGTTGAAAGGAAAGTGAATGCGGTCTCTAACGCAAAGACACCTTAATGGGTCTGAATATTTACATTCAATAAGTAAAGCTCCCTATAATTCGTATATTTTCTTGGTTATCCGACCCCATTCAGCTTCACTCTCCCTTTCTCCCTTATCATTTCTCTTTCCGCTTCTACTGTTAGCACTGTTATTGGCGAGCATTTGGACTTCTAAATCACCCAAGAAGTGTATGAAAATTTTTTGTTGGTCACGTTGGTTGGTTTACTAATGGACTTGTCATTCTCGTCTTTAGGGAAATCATCTAAGTTGCTTTCTGACTGGTTCTTTTCCATCTCTGCCTCTTCTTGATCTAACTGCCAACCCATGAAATCAGATAGTGTCATGGTGTTTGGCATGTCTGCGTTAAAAGAACTCTTCGGTGTTGAAATTGGGGAGGAATGTGTTGAAAGCTTCCTCTTGCTTGCTATCCTTGATGGATCTTTAGCGACGGTGTCCGCATAAAGAACATCCTCTATGCGAGACATCACTGTGTTGGCTAAGCTTTCTAGTACCCTTGAATAGCTCTCTAATACAGAGTGTCCCACATCCTGTAGAATGAAGAAGGAAAGAAAAAGAGTGTTACGAGACTTCAGGTTCAGTTAACATGTACATGTAGAACAATACAAAAGAATTGCTGTTTGTATATTTTAACTCCTTACCCTGTTATATTGGATTTTACTTATGTCTAGAGCAGATTGAGGAATTCCGGGGAACCGATGTTTGAGTAGGAGCAAGATGGTTTCTGCCCTCTCTTCAAAGAGCTCTCTCTTCTCCATACTCACAGCTGAACCCCAAGAAGATTTTCCATCCTTTTGGTGCATCTTCCTTCTCCAAATCACGATAGAAGCCTCAATTCTGTTCTTAAGGTCGAGAACTTTGTGATCAGTTGATAAGTCCATGCTTGCCAGGAATTGACCAGGTTCAAAGAATTCATCTGTAATACTCTTATAGATTATATCACCTAGGCTTGCTCTCCCATTCTAGCCAAAAGAAGAAAATACAGAAAATCAGCTATAATATTAGGAACTAAGCTTTCTCATAAAAAGCTACTCTAAACATTTCTCTTCTGATACCTTGGGCAGTGATTCAATGTAGTTTTCAGGGATCTCCATTTCTGATAGTGTTTCAGCATTTATGGCCATGGAGGCTTTAAGTACTTGGTTCACAGATTCCTTCTGGAATTGCAGCCATTTTCGCGATATTTCTGGTAGCCCAGTTGCGGGAACCTTCACCGTAGGAAGCCACCATTTTTCATCTCTCTGGACGCCTTTCTCAGACTCGTCAGCATCTTTCGACACATACCAGAACTCGTTGTGGTCTTTGAAGTTATCTAGGCAGTCCTAATTCATGATCTTCCCATGAGAACTAGAGACAATAAATAGATACATAAATAAAATCTAGGTAATTGCAGGTCCTTACAAGAAGCATTGCATCGAGCTTGCGCAATGCTGGTATGTTCATTAGCAAATCTTTTCTTTGTTGCGTCACCATTATCTGCAAAACCATGATATACTATTAAGCTCTATTTTAAAGCATGAGGACCTTCCTATATATTGGAATATTCACCTCCATATTTGTTCCATCCTTGTTTTTTTGTTGAGAAGGGACGAATTCAACAATATGATCTGTTACAGATAGAAGCCAATCGATTTCTTTTCTCCACCGGGCTTTCCTCTCTGGAGCCATAGGCTCTAACTTCCGTTGTTCTCCAAAAACAGAAGCTGCATTGCGATAAAAGGTTTGAGAGAAATTATTTTTTAGTTTTTGTAAATAAGATTTAGATAAAATTAGCGTATATGTTTCCTTCGTCGATTATATTCATTTTTCCTTTTCTGGAAAAAGTTCATGAAGAAATCCAATCAAGGAATGAATCAGACTTGCCAGCAAGATTTGTAATGGCATTTGACAAAGCCAAAGCAGATGACACCCCCTTCCCTCCTCCTGACATATCTTCTCCCAGAAGCAACTTAGAAAACCTTTCCTTCATCGACTCCACATCTAAGCCAACCAACAAAACTCAAATTTTAAGCCAAAATCATACAAACAAAGAACATAGTACGACATCCTAATACTGGTCAAAGCACGATCTTCGTGTTCTTATTCATTTATTATTATTATTATTATTATTGCGCATTGAGCAGAATTGAGAAAATGCATTACGTATTAGTGTGTATCATCAAAATGCACTATACTATTACGTGTATATATATATATATATTACCTGAAGGCTGCCTGTTGCATTGGGGGCTTCCTGCGTTGCCTTCCCTGCTCAAGCGCGAAACTGGGCCCTTATCATCTGATCGGCTAAACACCGATCCAATTTTCTGGACGGGTGCAGTTGTTGCACCATGACTTCTAAACTGTATGCTATCGTGCTCCAAGTCATCTCCTTCGTTTGAACCCTCGAGGATCAAACTATGTGCCTGTCGTGGTGGAAGTCCGAACATCCTCTTTACGACAAAGAACAACGGACCAACATGCCAATAATGAAGTGCATGTACAGAGAAAATATATATATATATATATATATGTATATAGAATGAAGAATGAACAGTATAGGAATGTTGTAAAAGAGAAATGAAGGAAAATGAAGAAAAACCCTATTCCTCAAAGGGGAGGCTAGATTTGAAATGGAGAAGGGTTTTCTGGATTTTCCATAGGTGAGAGAGAGGTTGGTAGTTTGAGTAGTTTTTGTAGTTTACTTTTTTTGAGCTATGGAACGTGGGGTGCATGTTTGATTATGAATTATGGGGAAAAGGAGAGGTTGGTATTACAGAACAATATTTGGGCCTTTTTTGAGGAATGGATGGTTGGTTTTTCAATACTTGCAAAAAGTCCGGGAAAGAAATGTAAGGGTCATCTTATGTCTCTCTCTCTCTCTCTCTATAACTGTTTTGTTATATTTCATTTTTATCTCCTCTCAATCTTTTTAGTGTCCAACTGCCCTAGAGCATGCTTTACATATAGATTAACAAGTGCATCACATTGCTTATACAATAATAACAATTTTTATTTTATTTTATTTTAGTCGTTACTACATTGCTCAAGCAATAATAACAATTTTTTTTTCATTTCTTTTTATTTAAATTATTTTTTTTTCATTTTTGGTACAGCGATATAGTGCATTCAGTAGTAATCTACATGGATTTGTTGTACTTCAATATGTATTGTATTGTGTGTATAGCCTTTGCCTTCTTTGCCTTGCTCATTAGGTCATTCTATATAACTTGCCATATCATTATTATGGTTTTTGGTCCCATCATGCCCTGTGGTTCAACTGTATCCAAAATCAATTTGATTGAATTGTTGTATTAACTATCCAGTTCAACAATATAAGCTGAAATTTCTGAACACTGACCTTGAATCATGCTAAAACAGAGCTAAATTGCGTTGCATTTACCAACAATTTCTGAATTTCTGTTCTTGGCATTGTTATTATCCTTTTTATTATAGGAAGGCTTAACTATCTAGTTTTTTTTTTTTCTTCTCTCGAGAGGACTTAACTATCTAGTTGGCCTCTCCACCTTTAACATATCTTTTTAAAAAGAAGGCCTTGCTATACAATTTCGTAAAAAACAGTTATTTTTCTCTTCAAAATTGGAATTATCTAACAAATGTGTTCCACAACTGAACCATGATAACGAAGAATATAAGGCAGGGGTACAGGTTTACCTTTAAAAGTTACAGAATCTCACCTTATATAGTTTGAGAGTAAAAAAAATAATAATAAAACAATCACACATAGAACACGTGGTTCACTTAAAAGTTAAGAGTTACGTTCATGGAGTGCATTGAAGCAAATCTTTCGTTCATGGGGCGCATTGAAATAAAGGTTTCATTATGGAATGAGCGATTACAGTTTAGAGGAACACATACGTAGACAACAAAATTCGGGTCCATAAATATGAACGAAAGATGCGACAAATCAGAATTTTATTAATTTTAAATCAATGGTAGTATAATCAGAGTGTTTAATTCTTTACAATAAGAAAGAATATTAATCATCTGATTCGATCTCCTTTATTGATTAGATTCAAGGGTTGTTGAAGTTTGATCTTGAATCGAATTGTTGAAGGGATTCAAGAGTCATCGCGACTTAATCTTGAATCGTTTTCTTTAATTTATGGTCGAGGGCTGATGAAGCTTGATCTCGAACAATTGTATGATTTCTTTAGTTGTTGAGGAAGAATGACACAAACTTTGATGTGCTTGTTGTTCTTTGTCTTCAATATTTAGATTTGAGTGATTCTTTGGAATTTGTTGAATCACGGAAAAGAACGGCACTTGGAATTTGTTGAATCACGGAAAATAACGGCAAGATTTGGATGTGTTTGTTGTTCTTCTTAATTTCTTGTTGGGAGAGAAAAGTGTTTGTAGAATTTTATATTTTTGCTCTGGGAAAGCTTCTCTGATTTTCACGTGAATTTTTCCCCCCTCATTCTTTATCAAATATAGACAACCTGAACCAATAGAATGATGACATGTGTTCCTTTTAATAATTATCAAATTATAATATTAAAATAATATTATAATTCAATAATTATCTTTTTTTATTTAACTAAGTGAGCCTGGACTTAGTCAAATAATTTAAATTAACCTAATAAAGATTGGGCTAATTAATTTAATTTGGGCCCTATATTTTGTGTTAGGCCTTGTTTATTTTGGACTAAAACCCACAAAATTTTAGCGTCTACCACATCGAAATATTCAAAGGCACAATACAATTCAACACAAATACAATTTTTTATTTTTATTTTTTATCTTCAATGTGATTTAAGCTTCACAATCTCAACACATTCCCCTCAAAAATTCAAACAGAATCACAAATAATTTTTTTTTATCTTTCATTCTTCAATGTGATTTAATCTTCACAATCTCAACACATTCCCCTCACACTATCAATCTACTACGGTATGCTTTGCATACTTTCCAATTTTAAAAAGGTGGCATTTACTGTTAGCAACTTCTCTTCGAGTCGATATGAGACGTTATATATATTATCAAAACTAGTCACTCACTATAAAGAGCTGACAAAATATACCTCCGAACCTTCAAAACAAAATCAACCATGACATAGAATTCACTTCTAACAAACCCTTGTGTTCATAGATTGCGTTAAGGTTCAAAATTTTGCTCTCGTTGAAGGTAAAAATATTTGGGTAGAACTCTCTCTCTCAGACACAAACTCCACACTTACCTCTAACAAGAAATGTGATGTATGGTAAGGGTCCGTTTAGGAGCATGAAATTGGAGCTTTGGAATTAGAATTGGGGGGCTCCAATTCCAAATATACTGTTTGGATATAACAAAATACTTTAGAAGTGGAATTGAAATATAATTCCAAAAACACCGATTTTACAAATTGAATTCCACATGAGAAGTTATGATTTTAAATTACACATCTTCTCAAAACCTTGATCCACTAAATATTCTCTCTAACAACTAACTTTTGAGAACCACAAACATACATACATATATATACATAAATACCAATATATATATACACACACATATATATATGCATTTATATACACACGCTTATATATAAAAACATATATATATACTCATAGACGCATATATATACAAATACACACAAATATATAACCACACACTCATATACACATCCACATACATATATGTATATACACACATATACACGCACGTATGTATTTCATACATATACTTGAATACTTATATATATATATATTTATCTACATTATCTAATTTAATTTTAAAATTATGATTTTACATTCAAATTGAGTTGAGTTTGGGATTGAAATCCAATTACACTCGAATTCCAAGACACATCCAAACAATGTATTTGGAATTGCATTGATGGAATTGAAATACTATGATATTCCAATTCCAATTCAATTCTAAATTCGCGCAACCAAACGACCCTAATAGTATAATTTTTTGGGTAAATTACTATGACCACCCCTGAGGTTTCGCATAATTACTCTCAAATTAAAATTTGTATAAATTTATTCTGACATCACCTGTAAAATTAATATTACATTAATATTTTTGTGCATTTACTAAAGTATCTCTAACTTAAGTATTTTTAAACTGAAGTAATTTATGATTTGCATGTCTAATGTTCTCCTATCATTTAAATTATTAAAATAACCCTCATTTGACTCCACCCAAAATATTCTTATCACTTTCTAAGATAGTTGGTGAGGTTTTTCAATATTTTTGTCACTCTTAAGGGTACTTTTGGGCTTTAATATATTTGTTCTTTCTTAATTTAATAAAGCTAACTTCATTTGACAGTAAGATTATCCAAACCAAAGTTAACAAAACTTTGACGTAATTTTATGTCAAAGTGAATTACTTCAAATTAAAGCACTTAAGTTAGGTGTATTTTAGTAAATGTACAAAAATGTTAGTATAATATTAATTTTATAGGGGATGTCAAAGTAAATTTACACAAACTGTAATTTGAGATTAATTATACAAAATCTCAGAGGAGGTCAGAATAATTTACCCAATTTTTTTTGATTGAATAATGTTACCACACTGCAGTGAACACTCTTCCTCCCTAAAATTTCCGTGTGATTAATTTTCTTAATGCTCATATATATAAATATATATATAAACGAGTAATGATTATTTATTTACCGATAAATGAAAAATTATATTATAGTGATTGGTGTGTATGAATTTTCTTATTCACTTAAGTTATATATATGGGTAAATAGCATTAAATCACCCTCAAGTATACTCTCTCTCCCAACTAACCCCCCTCAACTATATTTTTTACTATAAACCCTCCAAACTATCATGATTGTTACAATTCAGTCACTCTTGTCATAACACTGTTAGTTAAATTTAGGATAATTTGCACTCAAATCCCCTAAAGTTTAGGTCAATTGCACTCACCCCCTAAGATTTCATTTTTCTTGCAATGACACCCCCTGAAGGGGTTAAGACCCCATGAAATGACTCTTGTGCCATTGCTTTAGTATAAAAGGCATGTTGGCTAAATTAATGGACCAAACAACCCTTGTATATTAAGCTTAATTTGAAAAACTTTTCAAGTACTTTGGATATAATGATTTTTGAAATAGGGATATCTACATATAGGTAGACATAAGGATCACTAATTATAAATAGGTAAACTTATACATTTCAATTACTAATACATCAACTTAACTAAACTAATTACAAATGGGTTAACTTTTTTGTTTAAAAACTCAAATACCCCCAAAAAACTCCAATCTTCCTTTTCTTCTTCTCTCCCATTCCAAATCCCCAAACACTCAAAAATAAAAATAAAATGTTTCGAAAAAAATATAAATATTTCGAAAAAAATAAAATATTTTGAAAACAAAATGAGGAAAAAAATATTTCGGGAAAAAAAATATTTTTGGAAAAATAAATATTTCAAAAAAAATGAGGAAAAAAATAAAATATTTCAAAAAAATAAAATATTTTTGGAAAAATAAAATATTTTGAAATATTTTTGTTTATTTCTTTTTCACTTTTTTTTCTTCTTTTCAACGAAATGTGTTTAAGCCTTAGACCTCTTGGTGATTACAATGGGTCCGTTTGGATACCCTGTTTTTTGTTTTTATTTTTTTACTGTTCACAAGACTAAAAAAAAAAACACGTTTGGCAAACGCGTTTTCTGTTCACTGTTTTTTCCCCAAGAAAACTGTTTTCTGTGAATAGTATGTAAAAGTGATGAAAACACCAAATACAACTTTTAGTTGTTTTTTGAGTTTTTTCACTGTTTAGGTGGTAAATATAATGAAAACACCAAATTCATAAAATACAATTTTCACCAAATAAAAGTGGTGAAAACACCTTCATCCAAACGCTTTTTTGTTTTTAATTTTTTCCTAAAAAAACAAAGACAAATACAAAAACAGTTTTTATATTTGAAGACAGAAAACAAATACAAAAAACAGGCTTTCCAAACGCACCCAATGCAATATTTTGGAGTCAAGTGTGTCAAGAAATATCAAGAACGAGTTGATTGAGTTGAATTTGTTTTGAAATTTGGTGTCTTAAAAAGTAATAAATCTTAGGTGAGTTATATTTAGATAATTTATTTCAATATGACAGTAGACATAATTTGAATCTTACTTGTTTAGTATGAATTGCTTTGAATGCATATCATAAAATATTTCGGGAAAAATATTTTATTTTTCCCGAAATATTTTATTTCCCAAAATATTTTATATTTTCCAATTTTTTTATTTTTCCTGAAATATTTTATTTCCTAATTTTTTTTTTGAAATATTTTATTTTACCCAAAATATTTAATTTTCCCGAAATAGTTATTTTTCCCGAAATAGTTTATTTTTTCAAAATATTTTATTTTTCCCGAAATATTTTTTTTCCTCATTTTGTTTTCGAAATATTTTATTTTTCCATAAATATTTATAATTTTTCCGAAATATTTTATTTTTATTTTTGAGTATTTGGGGATTTGGAATGGGAGAGAAGAATAAAAAGAAGATTGGAGTTTTTTTTGGGGGTATTTGAGTCTTTAAATAAAAAAGTTGACATATTTGTAATTAGTTTAGTTAAGTTGATGTATTAGTAATTGAAAGGTAAAAGTTTACATGTTTTTAATTAGTGATCCTTATGTCTACCTATATGTAGATATCCCTATTTCAACAATCCTTGTATTCAAAGTACTTGAATTTTTTTTCAAATTGAGCTTAATATACAAGGGTTATTTGGTCCATTAATTTAGTCAACATGCCTTTTACACTAAAGCAAGGGCACAAGAGTCATTTCATGGGGTCTTAACTCCTTCAGGGGGTGTCATTGCAAGAAAAATGAAATATCAGGGGGTGAGTGCAATTGACCTAAACTTTAGAGGAACTGAGTGTAAATTACTATTAATTTAACTAACGGCGTTATAACGGGAGAAACTGGAGAAACTGAATTGTAACAATTTCATAATTTGAGGGACCATCACTTAATTGAGGGGGGTTAGTTGGGAGAGAGAGTATAATTGAGGGGGGTTTAATGCTATTTACCCTATATATATCTATTATTATGACAAAAGGAATGTTATCTAAAATTAAAAATAATAATAAAGAAAAGCCATAAATAGTGGCTGTGATTGTAATTTTAGTGTACCGTAAGGTATATATATCGATTTAAATTAGAACTTTTTCATTTTTCAATGTCAGTTTCACCTGCTACTGAAACTACTCCGCCATTAGAAAATCAATGCTCACCTAACATGTCTGGTGAAACGATTAAATCGTATGGGACTAACTTTAAAAATGGAAATTAAACAATTTTATTTCAAACCTGAACACTCTGCCTATCCAATAATATTTCTTCCACAGTAAGATACAAACACTAAAAATAAAACAAGAGATGTACAAACTTATTAATGCAGTATCAATTAATTCAAGCAACCAACCAATACCATTTAATGCAAAAGAAAGAAGAAAAAAAAGGGTATGTATGTATTAATGCACACATGTGAATTCAAATATTGTGCACCTCCTAATAAGAAAAATTACATTTTCATTCTAATTTAATTTGTGGGTCCCACAGCTAGTGAGATACAGCTATGGAATTAAGAATTTTATAGCATATCTACATTTAATTGCTCTAGACAAGAGATTAAGGGCCACATTTCTAGCCCATGAGTCCTTTAACATCCCATGGGCGGGGCTAGTACGGTCAATGGTAGGCCAGAAGATCTAAAAATACCTTCTTTTTGTTTAAAATCTTTCGGGTTAGATGTTTTTGCCCCATCTACCAACATATGGGCAATAAAACTATGGTTGGTACCCAAAAAGATAATCTTGTTACACACCACAAGGTTCTCATTAAGAGTCCGTCAGTAAAATAATACTCACTTTGTTTGAAATTATAACTTTAACCATAATAATGTGATAGTTTATAGTATTAGTGAATGGTTGAAAGTTAAATTAATAAATTGATCAAATAAAGTTATTTGACTTTTTTAAAATGGATACTTATTTTGGGACAAGAAAAAGAGAAAAAGTGGACTTATAATTTGGGACGAAGGGAGTATTCAATAATTAATTCAAAAACATAGAGTAATATATTTGCACCGATTGGAGGTGGCACAAGAGTAGGGCAATTTGCCCCGCTCTGCCAGATACCCGCCCCGTTTATAGCGGTTTTGGGTGCATGTTTATATTATATGGGTGTGGATAGAGTTGGGAAAAAAACCTGCACATAAACGAGCAGAGACGGTTTTAGGTGTTCCCGCCCCGTTTAAACATATTATAATATATATATAAAAAAAAATAAAAAATAAGTGTAACTCACTAATTCTAAACTCTAATTTTGTTGTTATCTAGATTGAAGTAAACTTAATATTGGACAATCTTATTTTTTGTTATTATTTTCGGTAGAATGTATTGTGATTGGGATTGTTGGATAATTTGGTGGTTTATTTAATTTTTATAATATTGAATTTTGTGTTTTAAGTATATAATTTTGTGGAGTTGTTTAAATTTAAAGTAACATATTTGAAAATTTTGATTATTAATGGATACATGCGGGCACCCAACGGTTTTAAAAAACCTGACGGGGACGGGTTGACCTCCCACCCTGTTTAGCCAATTTTGAACAAGAATGGAGTGAGAGTTTCTGAAAAATTGTGGGGGCGAAAGAAGGTACACCCACTCAAAATCGTACATGTTGTAATCTCTACACAAGAGGTGTGGAGCTCATAATGATTCATCTTCGGGATATCGGCTTAAGTCAAGAGGCAGAGCCATGCCTAGCCCAGTGGCCCCTCATAAAATTTTTGAATTTTTTTTAGTAGTCTATAAAATTATATATTTTACATATAAATTCATAAAAATTGTATATGACCCCTCAAAATTTGTTTGAATTTGTAGCCCAGAAAAAAATAATATTTTATTTAGAAACTCATAACAAATTGTATATGTCCTCCCCCCAATTTTTTTTTTTGTTAGTAAACAAAAAAATTATATTTTATATAAAACATGAAAACAAATTGCATATACCTCCCCAAACATTTTTTTCTTGGCTCCTTCCTTGCTCACGACGCGACAAAGGTTTAACGGACTCGAACTATATCGGTCTAAAAATGTGTATTGGATGATAGTATTACATAACGGTATCAACACTTTCAAAAATATTATTAATTAAAAAATAATGTATCATGATCCCACAACTCGATTGAGAACAATATCTTTGAAATTCTCAATTAACCTTAAATATATACTACTTAAATTTTATTCGGTGAATAAAGTACACATCTGGTAAGACAACGGATTAGTAGTTGGTATACATTGAGTTTTTTCAGCTTTACAAGTCATGTGTCATCCATTGCATTTTGTTGAATGTCAATGACTTATGTGTGTGCATTTACTTCATAAGTACAATTCAATTAGTAAAAAAAAATGGGTGTGAAACATTAAAAAACAGTCTCACCAAAATATGAATGTGTGAAAATCCTTGTAGTGGTTCAACTCAAATGGATTGTATAACATTAAAAATTAAACCCTTATTATCCGGGGTTGTAGTAGACATTTACAAGTATGACTAGTATCAACTACATGATTGTTTTATATGAAAAGCGAATAGTGAAAAAATGAAAAAAAGGTAAAATAATAATAAAAAAAATCATTGGTGAGAACAAAGGATTAAATTACAATTATGAGAGGCACCGAAAAGAGAGACAAAGCAGGTTCTTACAACAAGATTCCTGTGTCTGCATTTACACATTTCATTTAGGTAGCTCGGGATCATACACCAAATATAACCTTAGGTGTGTAATACTGAATATTGAGTAATTGAATATTTATACATATACAATTATACATACACAATCACTCACCCATAACTTATGTACATCTTCCCAAAGATTGGTCTCTGTCAACATTTCATTTAGGTAGCTTAGGAGCATACACACTATTATTTTCAATTTAGTTATCATACATTTAATATGTACAAAACTTTTCCTTTTCTTTTATTTTTTCGAAAGTTAAGGATTTATGCATATACAACCTTCGATGAAGCTCAAACCCCTGACCTCCCATTTGAAAGTAAGGGACGAGTACCGCAATAGATATGTAATAATTCTTCTTATTTTTGAGAGGTGATCCAAAATGATTTTGCATGCTCTCCCCTAGTTTTGCTCGTGCGATCTTTTATGTTCTTGAATAAAAAAAATTCTTAAATAATCGATCTAGTTATCCTAGTGACATTGAACTAGTCATTTTAAACAAAGTGTTACACCGTCTTAGTATAAAAAATCAAATACTTATAATCAAGGACTATTATCGACAAACCCCCTATAATTTCAAAATTATTTAAAAAACCCTTATAGTTTGAAAATCCCTCCTATGGTTTCACATTTGACCAACTTGCTCCATCCCCTCCAATTTAAGACAAAATTGCCCACGAAAGTAGAGGGGGTTTACTAATTTTTTTTTATAAAAAATTTAAAAACAAAGAAAAAATGCCACTAGTAAAATATAAAAAAAAAAATCAAAAACAAAAACAAAAATTTAATTTCCTTCCAATCATATGAATTGTTTTATATATACTTTATGATAAACAAATTTTTATTTATTTATACTGGAATAAAAAATTAAGGGCGATTTTTTTCCCTGAATTACCAATTAGGGTAAAATTATTAAAATATAAAAAAAATTAAGTCCAAAATATATTTATATTTTTGAACTACCAATTAGATTTTTTTTCCATTTTTAATTTTTTTAATATATTTTACTATAAACGATTTTTTTTTATTAATGTCGAAATAAAAAATTAATGCTAAAATATTTTTTCTGATCTACTAATTAAAATGATTTTTTTCGTTTTTATTTTTTTTTTATATTTGACTAAAACGGAAAAAAAAAAAGATTTTTGCCAAAATAAATTAGATTTCTTAAAAACAAAATTTTAAAAAAATTCAGTAACCCTCCATCTGGTTTCAGGAGCAGTTTTATTTTAAACTGAAGGAAAGGGGGCAACTTGATCAAATATGAAACTATAGATTTTTTTAAAAAAATTACACGGAGTTTTTTGAACAATTTAAAATCCATATGGGGTTTTTTCTGATAATTGCCCTATAATCAAAGATGGTTTAAAAAAAATTGTGAAGTGGCGACCTTTAATATGTAGGGGTAATAAAAATATATATATTTATATTTTGATAAGGAAAATTGCACCCTATAATCAAAGATGGTTTCAAAAAATTGTGAAGTGGCGACCTTTAATATGTAGGGGTAATAAAAATATATATATTTATATTTTGATAAGGAAAATTGCACTTTATTTTATATATATATTATTATTTTTCTGAATTACGTAATAAATTTTTATATAGAAAATAAATTCTATAGGGGGCAAGTGGCCCCAAACTTATATAATGTAGATCTTTGTGTGCCTATTACCATTTCACATTTAGCTCTAATAAGAGCATGAAGCTAAACTTGTGTTTAGAGAAAGTTTGGTTTGAAGAGAATTTTTATCTCTCATTTTTCTCCTAAGTACAAAATAAAAAATAAAAAAAGTCCCAAAGAGTCTAATAGACATATGCTTATTGATTATTATATTCCTTACTTTATGGACATTAACATGGTAGTTTCCCCATCACAATGTGCATTTACACCTTTCTAAATTTTGATCCCACCTTCCCTCATCATGGTTTTGAATGGATTTGCCTTTTCTTGGTAATTAATTTGCATCTCATATGCCCCAATAATTAATCTCATCATTAATCACACACCAACACTGATCATTTCACTCAACCATTTCACTTTCTACCCATTACCCATCAATGCCACAATAATCAATTTCATGATTAATCATACACCAATAGTGATTGCTCAACCATTTCACTCTGTACCCATTGCTAATTAAACATTGGATTATTATATAAAAGAGGAAAAACCAACTCTACTCTCTGTTTCTGTAAATAGATATAGATATAGACACAGGAGTGGGCACTCAGCAGAAAGTCAAAATTCATCTGCTATCTTCTACTTCTTCCGTGGATCTGACGTTTCTCTCCAACCTCACATGCACTTTTGATTTCTTTGAATTGGGTTCTTGTTTTTGTGAACTATACTGAATTCATTTCTCATCTCTCTCTCTCTCTCGATTTGGATTTTGAGTAGGGACTGAAGGAGAGAGAAATGGGCTTGTCAATGGTAAGGGGTGCTGTTTGGTAATTGAGAAACTACCCATAATTCAGGTACTCAATCTTGAAACTTTAGTGGGAAGATGATAATTTTGCTTCATATTTCTGAATTATATACATATATGTATTTTAATGGATGTACATTTATATTTGTATTTGTGGATTTTGTTCAACTAGACCTTACATGTTTAGATCCATCCTTTGGAATATGATCATAGCATCTTTCTTTCAACATTTTGTGAAGGGTTTTGAACACTATGTTGTAATTTAATGAGGAATTTGGAATTCAGCATATACCCAATTGCTTGTTTGAAAGTGCCAACTAGAGAATGATGTTTTGATTTTTTTAATATTCCCAATTTTTGTTTAGTTTTGGCGGCAACGGATTCTATTTTGTTGCTTGTCCTTGCATTGACAAAGGGTTGAACTAGTTGTGTTTGGATGCTAACTGACAATTATTGGAAAATTCTGATTAGAAAAATAAATAGTGATGTCAATTGGATATGCAAGTTTAGTTAGATTGGTGGTGACTTTGTTTTCATGAGCATTGCATCTGACTTTGTCAATGACATTTTCTGTCATAGAATATACCTCAAGACAAATTGAGATCAGTTATGTACCGATCGTTCATCACATGTGATGATCCCAAGGGTGTGGTTGAATGTGGAACACTTAGAAAATCGAAGAGTGGATCTCAAAAAATGGAGAGCACGGTTGTAAGCAGTCGTAGATCGCGAAAGAATTCAAGTGCCTCTTCATCACATAAGGAAGAAAATCATATGGTGTCTAAAGGTAGAACAAGTGAATTAGAAAACCCATCCTCCTTCCAACTCATGGAAGTGTCTAAAGGAGCTCAGAATCTGAACCGTGTGATCGACTCGTGGTCCGATGGGATGACCTTTGATGGGCATTCTGAAGATGTCGCAAAAGATTTGTTGAAAGGAGCTCTTGATCTGCAGGATTCTCTAGTCGTGCTTGGCAAACTACAAGAAGCTTCGCGGTATATGGCTCAAATGAAGAAAAAGAAGGAAAAATTGGGAAATCAAAGCATTGGCGAGATGGGAAGTGAAAGAATGAATCATAATCAGTTTGGAGATCGAAAATGCCAGATGGGATTTCGGAAACCAAGACAGTCTGTTGATTCAAGGGACGGTTTTGAGGAGCTTAGGCAAGTGATTAGAGATAGCCTTGCTAGTCAAAATTTGTTGCCGAACAGTTGCACTGAAGAAGAGGCTGCTTCTAGTAGAAATATGTCAGTCTCAGCTCGCGATACCCCATCGACCAGTTCAGGCCAATCCTCAACTGTTCATTCCTATGAATCTGCCTTTGATTGTCCTCTCCCCGCAAAGATTCCACAGAAGAAGCCAAATGGTCCGAATTTGATTGCCAAGCTTATGGGACTTGAAGAAATCCCCTCCAAACGACTGCACTGCAACCCTCGAAATGAGTCAGAGAGTGACAAATTTTCAATTCAGAGAAGAGCTATTTTTGATATTGATATGCCGAGGACTATGAAGCCTCCGTTTGCTGTTCAGAAGGTGGATTCAGCACGAAGGACACTGAAAGAAATCATTGAAACTGTGCATTTTGAAGGACTATTGAGGTGCAGTTCACTCGAAGGGTTTAAGCCTTCATCCCTTTATCCTAACAATTTACTTTGCAAAAAGAGGTCAATTGGTGATGCTCCTCCGATTGTAATTATGAGACCTATGCCTTCATGTCGATCAGCAGAAGAGCCCTGCAGTCAAATTTATGTTCAGGAAGAGGGAGCTTTTGCCACTAAAGAGATGCTCCAAAACTCGAGAATAAAAAAAGTTGTTCCACCGGAAACGATTGACTGCAAGAAACGAGTTTCAAATTTCCATGAGAAATGCAAAAGCGTGAAAGCAGAAGAAACATCATTTGGAAGGCTTGGCCAGGAAGAAAAAGTCAAGGACTGTAAAGAGGTTCTTGCAAAACCAGAAGAAAAAGAAGTCAAGACCAAGGAAAAGCGTTCTTCTAACAAGTTGAAAGCTTCCGTGCCTGTAGATTGCAAAGCACATAGAGAGGCAATTGACAAACAAATTGACAAGATACAGAAGGTGGCACACAAGAAAAGGAAGCCAGTACATGTGGAGACTCTGAAATCAGATGGTGCTTCAAAATCTCATGATCATGTCAAGATGACCTCCTCAAGACTAAAAAGTCCCGAAAAAGGATTGAACATCAAAAAGAATCAGACTGTGCAGAAAAAAGGCAGCGCCTCAAACGTCGAATCAAAACACTCAACACCAACTATGTCCCGTAGATCAACTGATTGGGAGAAGAATTCCAGGAATGTGAAGCCTGTCAGGGAGCCTATGTCAGCTAATTTTGCTGTGAGTACTTTCTTTTAATACATTTGATGCTCTTGATCTACTCAGTTTTGGAACTTCCTCACTCTATGAAATCTTAATTCAGCTATTGACATTTTGGAAATAGAGGCCAGTGTAATGTCTCAATGAACAATCTTTTGTGGTTGTGAAAATTTATACTATTTATGTCATTACAGGCTGAATCTATAAGATGCAGTGATACAAAGGGAATCAACAGCATGCCTGAAGATGAGTTTGATCTGATAAGAACTGACTCTACACCCGCGGAAGGGATGGGTGCCTCTGTAATTCAGATTAAAGGTAGTGCATCTTAGTTCTTCGATCCTAATACTTCTGTGCTACAGTGGCTTCTGTAGTGATTTTTGTTTGATTTGAGACCATATGGTTAATGCATTTGCATTCTATAGTTGTTTGTATAGAGACTAATATTTTGGAGCAAATTTTCTTGTTCCCTGAGGGGCCATCAGGCAAGAAAACCATTTTCTAATTAGTCTGTAGTTCAATGCTTTTTCAGATAGACTTGCAGGAAGTGAATCACCAATACTTACAGTCGCCTCGACCCCTTTGCCACAACCATAAATTACTATAGCTCACCGATCTTTTATGGAAAAAGCATAGTTCCGAGTCTTCTGACAAATACATATACAAGTAGTGATGCATTCATGTAACTGCCATTTTAGATTTGCTGTGTGGTTTTACTTTATATTTATATATGGATAAAAGAATTAAAGGGAGGTAGTATCTGACCTTGTGTATATATGTACTTCCTTTGCGATGGTGCTAAATGTTATTGTCTCTTTTATGGCAGATCATTGCAGTCACAGCCAGCATGCTCCATGGGAGGTTAGACTGCAGACTACGCAAAATGAAACTGGCATTGAATGTGCTGAAGAAGATCAATGCAATAACAACCAGCATGCTCTATGTGAAGTTAGACTACATACCATCCAACATGAAAGTGGCACTGGATCTGCAGAAGCAGCAAATTATTGCAGTGGTCACAACAGTACTGAGAAATTGTTCTTCAAAACCGAAACAAATCCAAGAGATTTGCTTTTGAGAAGTCCATCATTTCTTAACCATGCAGAGGAGCTCTTCCGTATCAGTGGGCATCAACCTACACAAACATCAAGCATAAACGACTTGAGAGTATCTGATTCTGATACCAAGCTCTTATTGGACTGTGCTCATGAATTCTTGCAACTGAAAAAATTCCAATGTAGACAAAATGTACATCCATTATTACATATCCCCATGCTGAGTTCAAGACCTTGCATCTCCCTAGACCAATTGGTGGGCGAAGTTTGCAATGGAATTGAGAATCTGAGATGCTATCATGAGCTAGCTGATGAGAACCTTCCTATCGATAGTATTTATGCAGTGATGGGCAGAGATCTAAGGTGCAAAGGAGCGGGTGGAGCGTGGGATTGGGGTTGGAGGAATGTGTTTACTATACATGAAGTTGAGCAAGTTATGAATGACATAGAGAAGTTCGTTTTAAGTCGCTTGATCGAGGAGGTGCTGATAGATGTTGTGTTTTAGCATCTCATTCATGCTTCAATATGTGAATTCTACAGCACAATCTCTGTATATATATATAAAGCTAGGAGACTAATTCTAGAGAAGAGAAATACTCAATATGGTCCCTTGCCGCGACAAGGGTGTTTTCGTCATTTTCAAGATCATGGTGATGAATGTTTTGCCTTGATCAGGATTTGTTGCCAAATGAAGTATCTATAAGTTGATTTTAGTTCTGTTTACATGGCAGGACCTTATTGTTCTTCAGCAAACTGTTGGGATAAAAAAATGTATACCTGAGTGTAGTTGATTACATTGTCACTTCTTCTATGTATGAAAGGTGAATTACTAACATGGTTTGGTTGATTTTCACATATAAATGGGCCTGTTTGATTTCTGGTGTTGTCTGATCTTGTTTTGTCTTTGCATGTTTTTCAGATCAAATCAGAAAGACCAGACCATTTATCAAACAGAATTTTAATCAGCACCAAAACCAAATCAGGTCACATAAAATCGAACAAAACCAGCCCAGACCAAACCAGACCAATCCAGTCAAACCAAATCAGACCAAATAATATATATATAAATAAAATTCAAAAATAATATATATATAATTCGAAAACATATATAAATTTTGAAAAAATATATAAATTTCAAAAAATATATATAAAATTCGAAAATAATAAATAAAATAAAAATATATATATATATAAAATTTGAAACAAATATATAAATTTTGAAGCAATATATATAAAATTCCAAAACATATATAAAATTCAAAAAAATATAAAATTTGATAATAAATAATAAAATATATTTATAAATTACTTAAACAAACAAATAAATAATATTAAATGATAAATTAATAAATTAAATAAAGCATATATATAAATAAAATAAAAATAATGAATAATAAACAAAATGAATTCAATAATAAATAAATAAATAACAAGCAAAATGAATTAAACAATACAAAAATTAATAATAAAATAATAATGTTTTTAATTTTTTATTTATTTCTGTAATATATATATATTTTTAATTTATTTATATTTTTTTGAATTTTATATAATTTGTTTGAATTTTAAATATTTCTTTCAAATTTTATATATTATTTTTGAACTCTATAATTTAGGTATGTTTTTTGAAATTTAAAATTTTTTTTGAATCTATATATTTTTCCCCTTTTTATATATTTTCATATTTTAATATCATTTTTCGAAATTTTATATATTTTTTGAATTATATATTTATTTCTGAATTTTAATATTTTTTTCGAATTTTATATATATTTTTTGAATTTTAAATATTTCTTTCAAATTTTATATATTATTTTTGAATTTTATAATTTTATATATTTTTTCAAATTTTATATATATTTTTTTCTTATGTTAAATATTTTTTAAAATTTTATATATGATTTTCGAATTTGTTTTATTTATTTTCAAATTTATATATATTTTTTCATTTTTTATATTTTTTCAGATTAAATTTTTTTTTTTGAATTTTAAATATTTCTTTCAAATTTTATATATTATTTTTGAATTTATACATATTTGAAATTTTGTAATTTTGAATATTCTTTTTGGCATATTTTATTGTAATTTGTATATTTGAGCCGAATAATTATTTGGTTCTTTTCGAATTCTATATATTATTGAATACAATTTTTTTTTTAAATTGATATATTTTATTGACATTCTATATATATATTTTTGAATGTTATATAATTTATTCGATTTTTCAAAGTTGATATCATCATTTGGTATTTTATATTATTTGTAATATTATATATATATATATATATATATATATATATATATATATTTTTTATCATTTTATATTATTTTTTCTTTTATATATATAATATATCTAATTTTATACTTCATAAAATATATAGTTGAATTTTTTATATATATATAATAGTCTTTATTAGGATATAAATACTATATCCAATATTTTAATCAATCAGTTTTAGAATAGACCACTTATTGGAAGCAAACAGTTTTCCAAACATGGTTTGGTTTTAGTTTTTTCAGACCAGACCATTTATGTGACACCCCCTAATTTCATGTATAGGTTGGTCAGGCCTATACCGAAAAATTAAGGTGCATCAACACTCAATAATAAACAAGCACGGAAGTAAAAGACATATTTAATGAATAACATAGTGTCAGAAGTTTAATTCTCATGAATGAATAAATTCATAAATCAAAAACCCCAAAGGTTACAACTCGAAAATCCATATCTATGGACCCCTAAACCTTAATGAGAAACAAATATAACTAAATTGAGTCACTACATTGAACTGAAGTCAAAATGGGAGAACTCGCGAATAAATGATAAGAGACCTCAACCCTGTGGCTGAAACTGCTGAGAACCTGAAACAACAATAGTGGGTCAGACCCACGAGCAGAGTAAACTCTACATGATCCCAAACAGAGTACCAATAATCTCATCATCTACCCACTATGAAAATAAGAGTAATATTATAATTCCTATCACTTTATGTATCACACTTAAATATATATCCTCCAGAAAATAGACATAATAAATAAGGTGCAATCATAATTAAATAACATGTCAGTAGGAAAAACAAATAAATTAATACAATAACTAAACCACAAGTCCATAGGCAACTTAACCCATGCCGAACCATATACCACGTACCCGATCTCCATGTCACGGTACAGATGAGACTACGTTAATAGTCAGTCCATCGTGGTTCCATTCCTTCCATAATCACTTATATATATATATATATATATATATATATATATATTAATTACTAATTATGTATCGCTACCAGAATAATATTGGGCAATCGATAAATACATGTATCCACAAATATAATACTTTATAGCAGAAAATAAAACTCGTATGTACGCAACCCAAAAGAAGATATAATTTTATATCTATGCACAATATACAGCAATATATATATATATAACCTAGAAAGAATTGAGATAAAACATATTGCGACACAAGCAAACAAATAAAAGAAATCTGGTGAGTTATGTATAAATCAGTTCCATATACAAATTACTTTGTTTTTATATGTGTGTATATTACAACAAGCAAAACCCATCTATACAATAATAAATTAAATGGTTTTCTCTGATGGTAGCCCCCATTACCTATCATGCAAATACAAGAATCGGATGCCAATTCATGCTTCCTAAATCTCTACCACAACGTGTACCAATATATAGTCTTTGGTACGAGCCCTGCTAGCTAACAACTTTAAAATTCCAGAAACGAAATTCGTTACAAGGGCTTCCATAACCTAATCCTTCGTCTAATCATATAAATCTATATACTTTATATTATGAATGTTCACAATCGCGGATGTATATTTATATTAATTCTTATATATATATATGTATTGAAACCAAGATATCCGAATTATACTGATGTAAAAATCAAAACAGCAAGATACCCAATATATATACATATACATGTATAGATGATTAGAATTAAGAGTACAAAGAGGAAGAGAAGAACATTCTACTTGCCTGATCGTTGGGCTAAATCACGCACGAACTATAAGTTGATCGATGCTCTCTCCTCTCTCTTCTACGCGACTGCGATTCTGTTATCTCCTCTATTTGTCTGACAGAACGTATGACTAACTTATGGTTTTCTTTTTATAATATATATATATATATATATATATTTATTTTACATAATTCTTATAAATATATATATATGTATATTTATTTTACATAATTCCCATGGGCCCAAAAATATTTTATAGCCCATTAGCTAATAAGTCCAACTAATTAACTCAAAAATATATTATAGCCCATTAGCTAATAAGCCCAACTAATTAACTAAAAAAAATATATCATAGCCCATTAGCTAATAAGCCCAACTAATTAACTCATAATTAATTAATTAATTAAATTAAATATATCTAATATAATATATAAAAATTACGGGGTATTTCAATTTATCAAACAGAATTTCAATCAGCACCAAAACTAAACCAGACCACACAAGACCAAACAAAACCAGCCCAGCCACAACAAACCAAACCACTTTTCAAACAGGCCCAAATGGTCTACTTGGTTTGTATCTCTAGAAATTGTTCTCGAAAATTCTGAAAAACATAGAACAGTTTTATGAGAACAATAAAAATGAGTTATCTGAAAACAATCATTTTTGTAATTGAATTTTCAGAAAACTGAACAAAACATACTTTTTTACACTTTTCTAATTTTTAATTTTCAGAAAACAGAAAACTATTCTCAAAAATACAAATAAAACAGCTCCAAACTTTTAGCAATTTTTGTCATAATACATGAATTTTGGATGTAAAGCTGTCTGAAAATTGTATCATCTTAGGAAATGGGGTTTGCAGTGATAGTCCATAGTGCCAAGCTAGGTAAAAAAGGATTTTATGTTCAACCATTGCCAGAAAAAAACATTTCCATTAGAGATAAGTGAATAATTACAGCATTCAAAGCAAAATATAATGTCATGTATAGATTTAACTGGATATAAGAATCGCGCAATTTTAAATAACCACAATTTAATAATGAAGCAAATATTTGAGTAAAAATTAACATACTTATTTATACATCAAATGTTCATTTTAAAGGAGATTGTAATTGTTATGAATTAATTCTCATCTCACACTTAGGAATTAATCCCGCCCAAAATCATCCATACATGTTTTACTCACACACAGATAAGCACACACAACACATAATATTTAACGTGGTTCGGCCCCAACTTTGGCCTACGTCCACGGATGAGAAATGATTTCATTATAATCATATAGAGATATTACTACAGTAGATAATTACCAACACCGGTAAACAAACACAAACTCCTTGTGCACACGCAACTCCTTCTCGCCTTCGCGACTTCTTCACTCGGGAACTCTTTCTTGCCATCGATGTTTACTCCACTCAACTCCGTAAACTCTCTCTACCCTTTAAAGCATATCGATCCCCTTGGGGCTACATCTTCTCCTTCTTCACTCGAGAACTCTTTCTTACCATCGATGTCTACTCTACCCAACTCCGTAAACTCTCTCTACCCTTCAAACCATATCGATCCCCTTGGGGCTACATCTTCTCCTTCTTATAAGTCTCAACCATCAATCCTAGGTATCTATTTATAGAGTTACAAACCTAATTTTTTGTAATGATTACAATTCTTTAAAGAATAATATTTTCCCCTAACAAGAAATTACCATATGAAATATACTCTAAATAGAAAACCTAATTACAATAAGAATTTGAGACATTTTCCTAACAATCTTCACCTTGGCTCAAATTCCATCATGACAATCATCTCTTCAAGGTTCCACCTTGCTTCAGGCTTAATCCTTCTTCTTTTCATTATTTTTCTCCTTCTACTACGCGCATCATACTCCACCTCTACCGTGACTATGTGCGCTTCTTCATCATCTATATCATCTTCATCACCATCTTTATGAAAGCGCATTTTCCGCGATCACTTCATCTTCATCGATGAGTAAAAAACAATCGCAACCAAGCTCTGATATTTTTTAAGTTGAATCAAGCAAAACCGACTGCACGAATGTGTCTAGAACAGTCCAAAACCTTAAAAACACCTCTGATCACGTAAAAACATGACTCCAAACAGGCAAAAAACAAATCAACACAAAGGAAAAAAATTATTGACCACATAAGAAACTTCTATGGGCACGTGTGGGCATGTACCACTTCCGATGGGGATGATTTTTGCACCAAAACGTTCATCTTCAAAATATATTTTCATTGATATATTATATGCCTTATTTAAAGCAACGATGCCCCGTGAAATAGGCCCGAAACAAAATTGCTGCGCGTGATGCCAAAAAATCTGGCCGAAACTTCAGGCGGCGTGTGGGCGCGCGTGAAGTTGTTTCTGGCGATGCGCTTGACTGTCCCGACTTTGTATCGTCAAGATGAAACTCTTGGTATGGTTGGTTTCTGATTTCGGACAACTCTGATTTTCGAATCTGGGACAGAACGTACGAGCTTCTTCTTTGCTTCAACCTGAAACTCTCTAATACCGATCTGCTTCAACCTTGCTCTGATACCACTTGTTAAGAATTAATTCTCATCTCACACTTATGAATTAATCCCGCCCAAGATCATCCACACATGTTTTACTCACACACATATAAGCACACACATAACACACAATATTTGACGTGGTTCGGCCCCAATTTTAGCCTACATCCACGGATGAGAAATGATTTCATTATAATCATGTAGAGATATTACAACAGTAGAAAATTACCAACACCGGTAAACAAACACAAACTCCTTGTGCACACGCAACTCCTTCTCGCATTCGCGACTTCTTCACTCGAGACCTCTTTCTCGCCATCAATGTCTACTCTACCCAACTCCGCAAACTCTCTCTACACTTCAAAGCACATCGATCCCCTTGGGGCTACATCTTCCCATTCTCATAAGTCTCAACCATCAACCCTAGGTATCTATTTATAGAGTTACAAACCTAATTTTTTGTTGGACAATGATTACAATTCTTTGGAGAATAATACTTTCCTCTAACAAGAAATTACCATATAAAATATACTCTAAATAGAAAACCTAATTACAATAGGAATTTGAGACACTTTCCTAACAATCTCCACCTTGGCTCAAATTCCATTATGATAATCTCTTCAAGGCTCCACCTTCCTTCAAGCTTCATCACTTTTCTTTTCATTATTTTTTTCCTTCTGCTACGCGCATCTTGTTCCACCTCCACCGCGACTATGTGCACTTCTTCATCATCTATATCATCTTCATCACCATCTTTATGACCGCGCCTTCTCCGCGATCATTTCATCTTCACATGTGAGTAAAAAACAATCCCAACCAAGCTTTGATATTTTTGGAGCTCAATCATGCAAAACCGACTACACGAATGCGTCCGGAATAGTCCAAAATCTTAAAGACACCTCTGACCGCCTCAAAAAAGGGGTAAAAAATGACTCTAAACAGGCTAAAAAAAATCAACACAAAAGAAAAAAATTACATACCACGTCAAAAGCTTCTATGGTTGCGTGTGGGCGCGTCCCACCTCTAGCTTCTATGGTCGCGTGTGGGTGCATCCCACCTCTGATGGGGATTATTTTTGTGCCAAAACGTTCATCTTCAAAATATCTTTCCGTTGATATATTATACGTCTTGTTTAGATCAACGATGCCTCGTGAAATAGGCCCGAAATTAAACTGCTGCACGTGATGCCAAAAAATCTGGCCGAAATGTCAAGCGGCGCGTGAAGTTATTTCCGGTGATGCACTTGACTGTCCCGGCTTCGTATCGTCAAGATGAAACTCTTGGTATGGTTGGTTTCTGATTTTGGACAACTCTGATCTTCGAATCTGGGTTAGAATGTACGAGCTTCTTCTTTGCTTCAACCTAAAACTCTCTGATACCGATCTCCTTCAACCTTGCTCTAATACCACTTGTTATGAATTAATTCTCATCTCACACTTAGGAATTAATCTCGCCCAAGATCATCCACACATGTTTTACTCACACACAGATAAGCACACACAACACACAATATTTAACGTGGTTTAGCCTACGTCCACGGATGATAAATAATTTCATTATAATCATGTAGAGACAATTGTAGAGAATTACCAACACCGGTAAACAAACACAAACTCCTTATGCACACGCAACTCCTTCTCGCATTCGCGACTTCTTCACTCGAGACCTCTTTCTCGCCATCAATGTCTACTCTACCCAACTCCGCAAACTCTCTCTACACTTCAAAGCACATCGATCCCCTTGGGGCTACATCTTCTCATTCTCATAAGTCTCAACCATCAACCCTAGGTATCTATTTATAGAGTTACAAACCTAATTTTTTGTTGGACAATGATTACAATTCTTTGGAGAATAATACTTTCCTCTAACAAGAAATTACCATATAAAATATACTCTAAATAGAAAACCTAATTATAATAGGAATTTAAAATATTTTCCTAACAATCTCCACCTTAGCTCAAATTCCATTATGACAACCATCTCTTCAAGGCTCCTCCTTCCTTCAAGCTTCATCACTATTCTTTTCATTATTTTTCTCCTTCTTCTACGCACATCATGCTCCACCTCCATTGCGACTATATGCGCTTCTTCATCATCTATATCATCTTCATCACCATCTTTATAACCGCACCTTCTCCGCGATCACTTCATCTTCACCGACGAGCAAAAAAACAATCACAACCAAGCTCTGATATTTTTGGAGCAGAATCATGAAAAACCGACTACACGATTGCGTCCGGAACAGTCCAAAACCTTAAAAACACCTCTGTCCGTGTCAAAAAAGGGGTAAAAATGACTCCAAACGGGCCAAAAAAAAAGAAAAAAATTACTGACCACGTCAGAAAATTCTATGGCCGTGTGCGGGTGCGTCCCACCTTTAATGGGGATGATTTTTGCACCAAAACGTTCGTCTTCAAAATATCTTTCCGTTGATATATTATACGTCTTGTTTAGATCAACGATGCCCCGTGAAATAGGCCCGAAATGAAACTGCTGCACGTGATGCCAAAAATCTGGACGAAACTTCAAACGGTGCGTGAATCTGTTTCTGGCGACGCGCTTGACGTTCCCGACTTCGTATCGTCAAGATGAAACTCTTGGTATGGTTGGTTTCTGATTTTGGACAACTCTGATATTCGAATCTGGGTCAGAATGTACGAGCTTCTTCTTTGCTTCAACCTAAAACTCTCTGATACCGATCTCCTTCAACCTTGCTCTAATACCACTTGTTAGGAATTAATTCTCATCTCACACTCAGGAATTAATCCCGCCCAAGATCATTCACACATGTTTTACTCACACACAGATAAGCACACACAACACACAATATTTAACGTGGTTCGGCCTACGTCCACGGATGATAAATGATTTCATTATAATCATGTAGAGACAATTGTAGAGAATTACCAACACCGGTAAACAACACACAAACTCCTTGTGCACACGCAACTCCTTCTCGCCTTCGCGACTTCTTCACTCGAGAACTCTTTCTTGCCATCGATGTCTACTCTACCCAACTCCGTACACTCTCTCTACCCTTCAAAGCATATCGATCCCCTTGGGGCTACATCTTCTCTTTCTCATAAGTCTCAACCATCAACCTTAGGTATCTATTTATAGAATTACAAACCTAATTTTTTGTTGGATAATGATTACAATTTTTTAGAGAATAATACTTTCCTCTAACAAGAAATTACCATATAAAATATACTCTAAATAGAAAACCTAATTAAATTAGGAATTTGAGACTCTTTTCCTAACAATCTCCACATTGCCTCAAATTCCATCATGTCAATCATCTCTTCAAGGCTCCACCTTGCTTCAAGCTTCATCACTCTTCTTTTCATTATTTTTCTCCTTCTGCTACCCGCATCATGCTCCACCTCCATTGTGACTATGTGCGCTTCTTCATCATCTATATCATCTTCATCACCATCTTTATGACCGCACCTTCTCCGCGATCACTTCTTCTTCACCGGTAAGTAAAAAACAATCGCAACCAAGATCTGATATTTTTGGAGCTGAATCATGAAAAACCGACTACACAATTGCGTCCGAAACAGTCCAAAACCTTAAAAACACCTCTGTCCGCGTAAAAAAAAAAGTAAAAAATGACTTCAAACGGACCAAAAAATAAATCAACACAAAAGACAAAAATTACTAACCACTTCAAAAACTTCTATGGGCGCATGCGGGGGCGTCCCATTTCAAATGGGGATGGTTTTTGCGCCAAAATGTTCATCTTAAAAATATCTATCCGTTGATATATTATACACCTTATTTAGAGCAACGATGCCCCGTGAAATAGGCCCGAAACGAAACTGCTGCGTGTGATGCCAAAAAATCTTGCCAAAATTTTAGGCGGCGCGTGGGGGCGCGTGAAGCTGTTTTCGGCGACGCGCTTGAATGTCCCGACTTCATATTGTCAAGATGAAACTCTTGGTATGGTTGGTTTATGATTTTGGACAACTCTGATCTTCGAATCTGGGTCAGATCGTACGAGTTTCTTCTTTACTTCAACCTTAAACTCTCTGATACCGATCTGCTTCAACCTTGCTCCGATACCACTTTTTAGGAATTAATTCTCATCTAACACTTAGGAATTAATCTCGTCCAAGATCATCCACACATGTTTTACTCACACACAGATAAGCACACACAACACACAATATTTAACGTGGTTCGACCTACGTCCACGGATGAGAAATGATTTCATTATAATCATGTAGAGATATTACAACAATAGAGATTTACCAACACCGGTAAACAAACACAAACTCCTTGTGCACACGCAACTCCTTCTCGCCTTCGCAACTTCTTCATTCGAGAACTCCTTCTCACCATCGGTGTCTACTCTACCCAACTCCGTAAACTCTCTCTACCCTTCAAAACACATCGATCCCCTTGGGGCTACATTTCTCCTTATCATAAGTCTCAACCATCAACCCTAGGTATCTATTTATAGAGTTACAAACCTAATTTTTTGTTGAACAATGATTATAATTCTTTGAAGAATAATACTTTTCTCTAACAAGAAATTACTATATAAAATATACTCTAAATAAAAAACCTAATTACAATATGAATTTGAGACACCTTCTTAAGAGTAATTTTCTCAAACTATCAAACCGAATGTGTTTTTGGCATGAAGTTGAATATATATTATGTTTAAAAATAAAATTCCGCAACAGATTTAATGTGGGGAACGCATTTTATGTTAAACCTGCTCCAATGGGAGTATTAATGTATATAATTTAAATTATATTTTTATTATTTAATTATTAAGTATAATTACTAATATATAACAAAAATATAATTACTAGTATGTAACAAAAACTCGGATTTCAGGGAGAGAGGAGCATATATATATATATATATATATATATTTGTATGGTTCAGTACACTATTTTTTTTCTTTTAATTTCTACCTATTATACTTCCATAAAAATTAATGAAAGGAATACTAATCTCATCAATGGCTTTCAATACTTCCAATAAAAACTAAATAGAATAAATTAGTCCTGAATATTCCATTTAATATCTGGTAAAATACATTTCTTCTCCAAGTCCTAACGTACAGTCCATCCAAAATCAAATACTAATTATATCTATATATATCCGTGTATATATATCGATGTATAATTATATATATATATCAGAAATAAAGAGAAGAGTTGAAAAGTGGTGGTCCCGTGAAATCTGTGAGCGCCCAGTGGTGGCGAGTTGTTGAATTTGAGGGGACGAAGTCGTGTGATGGGCGATGATAGATCGTCGTCAATGGTAATGGCGAACAGAGAAAGAGATCGAGAACTTCTCATTCCCGTCGCCGACTCCGTTAACAATGAGCCATCGTCCAAGCCCTCCACCCCGGCCTCTTCTTCTCACTCCGGTCGTGAGGTCCTCTCTCTCTCTCTCTCTCTCTCTATATATATATATATATATATATATATCTATGCATATAATTGTATGGTTAGCTTTTCTAATATGTTGGTGTTATTGATATAATTTAGGGTTTTGGAGGGTTTGATTGATTTTATTTATGTTGTGTCAATAATTGATGATTTGCTGTTGGTTTATGCTGAGTATGGGATCATGGTGCTGTTGGATTAATTTAATTTGTTACTTTTTACAATAATCGCTTTCGTGCCCAAGGTTAAGGAAGGATATTTACAAAGAAATTAGGTTTTAGGATGTTGCCCATTTGATGAATCTGAGCTTGTGTTTAGTTGTTTTCAATCCATGTCTAATTTCATTGAATTTGAGGTGTTATTATGTATAGTTTCTTGCATACAAACACTCATTTTTGTGATTATGCAACCATTTATTTTGCCCTATGTGAAATCATGCACCCACTTTACTGGGTTGGGACCCTTGACCTATTACTATTGAAGGTGAAGAGTAGCAGGGGGTTACAAACCTATCCGTTGGGTTGATTATGCCTCTGCCTTACCACAACTACCTCCTAGACAATTTGCTTAAGCTGAAATTATCATGACTTGGGCTTTCCGGGAACCTAATGTGGCATAGCTTTAGTTTAAATTCTTTTTCCCTCCTTCGCATTGTTGACACCCAAATTTTCATGCCATTTGGCATAATTTGGAAAAGCCATGTGGCGCTATGTCAAAAGGAGGGTTGGTAAGCATGTGATTATAAATTTATAATGGATAAAGCATAAGAGGTTTAGAGTAGAAGAAGGAAGAATGGTCGAGAAAGACGGGGCCGAAAGTCATGGGATTCGGCCTAAAATAAGGAGAGTGGTTGCCTTGCAAATAAAATGACTCTAGCCTAGATGAAGTCCACTCATTGGACGGTTTAAAGGAAGGCAATCTCGGTTGGATGGTGGAGAACGTGGGAATATGGCGTTGGCAGTTGAAGGAACGGTTAGTGGAGGGCACTTATCTCAAGACACGTGGAAGAATCAGAAGCAAAGGAAGCAACACATGGCAATATCCAAAGTGGCAGTTGAAGCATAGTTCTGTAGTGTTTGTATAAATAGAAACACTTAAAGAAATTAAAGCTCCTCCTATAGCACACAACAAAACACAACATTTGCAATTTCTTACAATTGTAATCCAACTCTGTCTACAATTTGTACTTTCATTCCTGTAATGTCACTCTGAATTATTTGTTTTATTGTACTTTCGATCATTATCTTGTAATCCTTATTGCAAGTAGTGATATTCCAGTTCCCTTTCTGTTCATTTATTTAAATTCCTGCAATGTCATTTACATGCAACTTCCTTTCATTTCAATTCCAGTCAAGCTATTCAATTTCCTTTATTTTAGCATTGCTGCTTTCTTTACAAACTTTGACACTTAAGTCCTTTCGACTAAGGCAAAAAGAACCCTAGAAATAGAAATTACAATTTCTCTATTTCACAATCGCTTAATCCATATCCTTCACTTCCAAAAGAAGAGTTGAACATTCTTTTGTAAGTTCTTGACTCTTCCAGAGTCTGGCACGCTCACACTTCTACCAAATACCAATTTATGTGCAAACACGCATTGCTTCCGCTGCATATATATATATATATTTGATACTTGTGTGTGTGTATATATATCTACAGAGAGAGATACAGATTTCCTTTATGGGAATTCTTCTGACAGTTTTTTTTGGCAATATTGTCACTGTGTAGACCTTTTACAAGGTTATTAGGAGCTGGGCTTCAAAGAAGTTCATGACTGGATGGTACGCTCTCTTTCCTCCTCTTAATTCACAAAGTGAAATATTGCTTATTAAAATTTCTTATCTATTTATTATTATGTAGACTTGCCTAATGTCCATTAGTTCTTTTCCAGAGTCTTTTAGCGATTTCAATGTTGTTTAGTTTTTGTATACCTGATGTCTGATATTGTTTACGCCCCTATTGGTGCTTATGGTTATATTCTTATATACGGAAAATAGAAAAGAGAAAAAGAAGAAATAAAAAGGGACCTACGTAGCAACATAAGAAAAGGAAGGAAAAACACGATTGTGATTTTTAGGAAACCAGAAATGACTTGCTTGTATATAAGTATTTATGTTTGAAGAAATATCTTAGATGGGAAAACTAGGAATCATTTAATGATGAGTGCCAACTTGAAAAAATTTCACTTGCCTAAGGATGAGTCAATATGAGCCAATTAGCTGCACGTGTCTACTTTTTGGATCTTTAAGTATATCAGGTTTCCACATTAGATATTTAAGAGCTGATTTCAGCTACAAAAAGCATTTGTTCTGTCATAAGATTGGTATTTCACTTGCTGGTAGTACTTTTGTAGCTGAAATCAGTTCTGATACAAGCCAAGACTTGAAGGAAAAAGCAAAGGCTAAGATTTCCATGTATGCACACTGTGGAAGGGATCGAAATTTTGTGAATTTCAAAGCTTGAAATCACTTACTGTTGGAACTGACAGTACTTGTTGGAAGGAGGAAAGAAAAGAAAAAAAAATTAAAAAGAAGGCCAACAACGAGGGTCCATCGAAAAGTAGTTATGGTGTGAGAAAAAGGAAGAGAACTCCCGCTATAGCGTACATCGCTGTTGAGAAGAAAGCATCAGAATCGGATTTATCAACACAAAAGTACTAATAATAATAATAATAAATCATCATCATCGCTTCAGAGTTGGGGAGAGACTCAATATGTGCAGCATGATAGTGTAAACGCTTAATTAATGTAGCATCCTTATGAAGTCTATATAATAACTTACCTGGAATGAACTGTAATCTTAAAACAAAACCAAATCTTGACCATTCTTTATTATCTAATAAAATATCAATAAATAAGATGCAAATTTTGTTTAAGAACCATAGTTATACGTTGCACAGTTTCTTGATACAAGAATTTTGACAGTTTGTATGGCAATTTAACTGTGTGCTGCAAAATTATTACAGTTGCCAAAAGTAACCAACATATTCGCATGACCTTCATTGCCAGCAATTTAAGCTTCTTGCTTGTAAAATTGCCTTCTCTTGGGTCTACTGTAAAAGCTTAGTAGTTGATTACCTATGGTACTGGAATTTCTCTTGAGAATTCATGGATGTATTTTTTCCTTCATTGAGCTGTAGTTTGTAATTGAAATTAACATTATTGATGTTGATAATTCGATGTTGCTCTCAAAATTCTGTTTTTCTTTGCTGTTGTAGTTATTGCTTACACTTTGCTCTTTTTGCAGTGTCATCCTATTTCCGATAGCGATCACTTTCTATGTAACATGGTGGTTTATTCATTTTGTGGATGGTTTTTTCTCTCCCATTTACGCTCAACTTGGAATTAATATATTTGGTAAGTATTTCCATGTTTCTGCCCCTATATTTGTTATCCAATTATTCCTTTCAATTACAAAGTTAATGATGTCTAAACTTTTAATTTGGAAATTAACGTTTAGTGCAAAGTGACTTCATGTGGTGTTGTTGTCTTGCTCTGATATAGATGTTTCCCACAACCTATAGTTGTAGTTAATCCGTAGACACACTCTAAATTTGCGGACATGGGATATTAAATCCATAGAGAAATTTCTAAATCTTAATATCTAGAAGAGTGATTTCTTAATTACAGTTGGTTATTTAGAATCCATGTTGTGATCATCTCATTGCCACTGTTTCCAATCATCATCCATTGTTTTGGACATCATGACATTACCCTTGTCACGTGATTTGGACAAAAAAAGAAAGAATATAGAGGCCACAAAGCTAATATTTCATTCTCATGGCTTTCTTCTTTGCTGCAATTGTTTATTCATTCAGTGAGAATATGAAGGTTCAAAAACCAAACCAGATCCATTCAGGATATCCATCTCCATGCAAAATTTTGTTGGTTTTCAGGCTTTCTGTATAAGGAAAATAGTAGAGGTTAGCAAATAAATTAGAAAAAAATAGAATAGGAAAAGAAGTTAGAAAGTGAGAAAACTTTAATTGCAGGGCACGGCTTTGGGTTCCTTACATACCGGGTTAAGGTCAAGTAGAGGAACCTCTTTGAGCAGACTGAGTGTAAGAATTTATAAATCAATGAATTCAAGCCTTCGGTTTAGGTTTTAGTAATTAATTGAGAATGACCAAACATATACTTGTATGTATTTACAATGAAATACTCAGCAGAAAAAGGAACCGAGGAAATTAGAGAGAGTACCTTCCTCCACGAGGGCTTGACAAGAAAAAACACAAATTGTTAGAAGGGTTTTTATACTCCTATACTGTAGTTTCTCTATTAATTAATATCCAAACACATTTTACAGCAAGGGACCTTACTTGTGCATGCTAAAAACTTGGAAGACACTCAAGGACCTTCTAAAGTTTGGGCCACTCAAAATTTGTAACTGCATATAATGACTACATCAGAATAGAAAGTTTCTAAGCTACTTGTGGGCAAGTCTGAACGATGTTTTTCACTTGTGCTTCTTCATTAGGTCTTGGTTTTGTAACTTCTATCACATTCATCTTTGTGGTTGGGGTGTTCATGTCATCATGGTTGGGGGCATCCATTCTGGGCCTTGGAGAGTGGTTCATCAAGCGTATGCCGTTTGTTCGTCACATTTACAATGCCTCCAAGCAAATTAGTACTGCCATATCTCCAGGTCATTATCCTTTTCCCCTCCCTTTTTTTTTGTCAAGTGGATTTAGTTTCTGGATTAGTAATGTTCTTATTTGAATATAATTGCAGATCAGAACAAACAGGCATTCAAGGAGGTGGCCATCATAAGGCATCCACGTATTGGTGAATATGCATTTGGATTCATCACTTCATCCGTTCTCCTCCAGGTTTGCATAAATATTGGTTTTTATTTTTTTATTTTTTGAGAAGCAAGATTCACTCACACCCCAACATTCTTGCAACCGAAACTGGAATCGTCACCCCCCTCCTAGGAGCTGGAGTATATAACCCTTGAGCTAATAGTTGGTGGTAAATATATTGATGTTCTGTTACTGATGGTTTGAGCTTTTTCAGAACTATCATCATCTCAAATTTTTCGTAAACATGCCCGTGACTTGTTATGTTTAACTCTGGGAACTTATTATTTGCCAGAACTGATTGAGCACTAGAGTTTTTTAGTGGCATATTTTTAAATAATAAAAAAACACCTTCGCTTGTCATTTTTTAACTATACTGGCAGGCTTTTGTAATTTTTATTTCCTGTCATTTAACCTAATATGTGCCCCTTCTTTTGGTATCAATGTGTCCGTGCACTAGATTTGTATGAGTTGCTTAGTGTGGTTTTTGTTAACCAAGAGTGTTGGGAGGGGTAGACTAGGCACAGGCTGCACAGTCATACCTTTATTATAATTCGCAGACTGTGGCCGCTCTTTGGATTTAACCCTGCATTCTCGTGCTTGACATCCCAACCTTTCCACTCGTGCATGAAGCAACGGTCTCTGATATGCGTCAATCGACTCGATCCACACTGCATGTTATTGTGTTAGCATGGATGTTGTTTGTTATGGTACTATGGTTGCTGCTTCCATTGTAATCTGAATTATGCAGGCTCGGCCCCCAATTAAAGGTGAGGGCATTTGCTCTTGTGTGCAGACAGATGCTTCTTTTCTGGTATCCCACCAGAAAATAACTATATGAGGGGTCCATGAGTTGTTGAGTTGCTGCTGCTAACTTGGCTGAATCAATGTTAATAATATGGTCTCCTGGCTGTCATTTCTTTTTCCGTGCGCGCGGAAAGTGTAAGACAGTCTAGGATAGTTTAGTCAAGTGTCCTAAATTGTGTTAACCAAGGGCCTTAGATGTTATATCTGTTGGTCATGTGTACAAGATGCGGCGCACAAGTGTCCAAAATAATAAATATTACTTTAGAATTCTTAACTCTGCCATTTAGAAGTGTCCATGAGGTGTTGGGTTTCCGACATGATGTATTATATGGTGAAGGTACAGTCATAAAGTGTCCGTGCTATTTATGTTGCTTATGTGAATTCTGTTCATGAAATCAAAGAATGTAGGCCGTTTTAGTGCCTTTCCCTTTTCTTTCCCTGTCCTTCCCTAGTTGTTAATTTACATTTGAATCTAACTATTTATTTCCTCAAAATCCAGAGTGATACAGGAGAGGAGGAACTATGCTGCGTTTATGTTCCCACCAACCATCTTTACATCGGTGATATATTCCTGGTCAATTCCAAGGATGTCATTAGGCCAAATTTACCAGTGCGGGAAGGAATTGGTAAGAATCTTTTTCTTTTGTTGCTTTATGAAAATTACTTGAATGTGGCAACTAGGTTCTTGGCATCCTCATCACTTGGAAAGTGCAAAGCACATACTCGTTGTTAACGAGAGATTTCAAGTAATGATACTCTTACATGTAATAGTATAATGCAGTGGGAGGGGATGCCCATATATGAAAGATGAAATACCCAAATGGATGTCCTACATGCGTGTAACCTGATTTTATCATAAATATGAATAGGAAATCAATTTTGTATTTAGTTTCAACCAGTGAATATCATCATTTCTCACATTCTTATTTTCCCTTTGGCAGAAATTGTTGTTTCTGGAGGCATGTCAATGCCGCAGATCCTCACAACTGTGGATTCGGTAAATATTCAAGTGGACAGACGGTGACGGTGAAGATATTTGATCTAGTTGACTTGTTCATTACCTTCTTATGTTTCAGTTTTGCTCATCCTACTGGCTTTGTGATCATCTTAGATATCTGTCAATAGATTTTGGTTGTTTGAGAGTACAGTTTTGGTTTCTGATGGCATATGTAGCATATGTGCTCGTGTAAATTATGCTTTATTGGAAAATAGTATCACAGGTTACTGGGTTCGGCTCCGGATTTTTTTTTTCTTATTTCAGTTACAGACTCTAAATTGGATTCTAACCACATTCTCGGATTCAACTCGATACAACAATGCTTTATGGTTTATAGTCCATTCTTGAACTCCGTACACCAATGGTATAAATAGTGAACTTTGTAGTAGTTGATGTGTTGTCTATTATTTTTTCTAAGCTAGAATCCATTAATTTGCAATTGTACAAAGGTAAGACAGAAAGCCCAATAATGTTGCCTGATTCGAGTGGAAAATTACATTATCTCTTGCTTGCCAGCCATCATATGAAATATACATAAACAGGGGTATTCAAAACCGGTTTTGGATTCTTAAAAAATAGGACTGGAACCGTTCGGTTCCTTGTTCCGGTTCCCATTATCACTAAAAAATTGTTTTATTTTTCAAAAGATAATATAATTATACACTAAATTAAATAAAATATTTCAACTTTTTAACTATTACAAATTCAAAATTACACTTGCATTTAATAATAAAACAAAAAAAATGCATATAAAGTAAAAATATAACACTATATATATATATATAAATGTAAGAATATAATACTAAAAAAAATAAATATATATTAAAAATAAAACCGGTTCGGTTCGGTTCCAATGGAGTAGGAACCGGAACTAAACCTAAAATTTTGATCTTTTATTTTTGGAACTGAAACCAGACACGAACACCCAATTCCGGTTTGGTTCAATGAACACCCCTATTATATTTATATGTTTTAGAGGCACTATCTAAAATCTCACTAATTTTTGTGCACAATTCATTTGTTTTTCCCTGTCTATATTTCTATGTTTTAGGGGCACTATCTAAAATCTCACTCATTTTTGTTCACAATTCATATTTTTTTTTCCTTTACATGTATTTTTCATTTTTTATGATAGGATTATTGCAATGAAAACAACCATTAGCCAAGTGGATGGGCCATATATATATATATATATATATATATGTATATATATATTTGCAATTTATATTTAAGTGTTATTTAATTACTTCTTTTATAAGTTTCAGTTAATTTCAACAAATCACACTTTCCTTCCATCAACGCTAAATATAACTTGCGTATTTTATTTTTATCAAAAAGTGGACCTTTTTATGTATTCTCATTTTTAACCCATGAAAGCGTTGTATTTGGGTGTTTTTCAATGCCTTACTTTGCAATAATAATAATAATAATAATCTAGTTTTTCTGCATAAATGGATTGGATTTGAGTGCTTTTCGATGCCTCTTCGACAAAAAATAAAATAAAATAAAATGGTGCTATTCCAAATATTAATTAGACAAATAAAAGGGCAAAAGTGGTAAAGTGTTATAACTCAGACCCGGCCCATGATAGTAGAATCCTGATTACACGAGAAACCCTAGCTCCCTTGTGCTTCTATATAAATACAACCGAATAAGAGCTCACATGTACCTTGTGTCTCTTTCAAAATTAGGGTTTTGTTTAGAGATGAGGTAAGTCGCCTCTCTCTCAGATCCTCCAGATCTACAGAGTCTACCCAGATTAGGTCTCAATTTTTCTAATTTTGCTTTTCTATTTTCTATTTTCTATTTTATGCATACGATTTTGTATATTGTATATGTATATGTCATATATACATATCTCATCTATATGTATATATGTTGAATAAGAACTCGAGGCACTATGATGATTATTTGTGATTGGTCTCGTTCGTCGTAACGGCTAATAAGCCTTGCCGACCATCCTGATATATCACCACCCATAAACTGAGTCCTCACTATTTTTGTTTTTTTTTGTAGTTTTTTCATTCTTTTTATAAACAAATTTTTATTGTTTTGATTATTTATAAACTAATAATTGGCCGATGATTAAATTATTTAAAATTGACAAGCATATGTCTGAATCATATTGTGTTGATTATCTAATCTTCTCTATGAGGCCAAAATGTATATTTTTTATTTTTAAGAAGTAATTATGTTGGTATTTTTTCATTCCTCTTTTTTTGGGTGAAATTTCCAGTGATGAAGGATAATTTATTGTCATATGATAAATTATGATTACAAACCATACCTACTGCCTTCCTTCTGAGGTTCCTCTTTTTTTTTTATATGTTTTTTTGGGCTCCATTTTTTTTTTCTGTTGATTAATTGACTAAATAAATTGCATAATTTGTGTTTGAAAGTGGTCATGTGATGATTTTAAGCATAGTTCAACTGATAGTCTCTGTGATTATAAATTTTAATGTCTTTCGCTCCTATCTGATGACCACCATTTTTGCATTCAATCTGAAAATTGTGTCTTTAAGCTATTTTGTATTCTTTAATTTATTTCGTTTAGGATTTTAATAACTACTACAAATTTCTTGAATTTACGCTAGTATTGTTGTAACAGAATTTTTGTTTTATTGGGAAATATGTCTTAGATATGGCATAGAAAATGTTTTTTTAGTCTTCTTTACTTCAATATTATTTTTAAATATTGTTTTTTTTTGTGTTTACTTATTATTGTTAGTGATCTGATTTAAAGTTCAGATGTATGCATAAGGAAAGCCGTGTGCAAACTTAGAAAATTTTCTTATGTGTCAATTAAATATTATTATGCATTTGGTGCCTTGGTACTAAGATTAATAATAGTTAACTTCTTCTCAGGTACCAGTGCACCTTTGCATAATAATATTTGTGTTGTGCAAAATTTTAAAAATTGTATATGTATTAATGTATTTTTTTTAAAAAAATTCCATATGGTATGTATATAATTTGTAGAGGACGTTGAGGATTAATTGGAAAACATTTAAGCGAACCAATGAGTCAAGTCTAAACTTCTCATATTTGTGTTAAATATCTTTAAACTAAATGAACATTAGCGGGAAAGCATTTAACGAGAAAGCATTTAACGAGTCATTCAATCATGGATCAAGAATAATACAAGAGGAATTTGTTTTAGGTTTTAGGAGTAGATATTGTTGCAATACATTTAATCGAATGTTTATTTTTATTTCTATTATTTGATTGCAAATATTTACTTGTGGATAAATGAAATGGATTTAGAATTAAATCATTCTGAATACCCTCGAATAGATAAATATTTTACTAACAAAATAGTATTTATTTATAATTTTATTAAAAAGTAGTGTCAAAAACAGATACCAGATGGTTTGACTCACTTGCATAGAAACTAGACCATATTAGAACAAGTATTTTTGGGGCTCATTTATAACAAAAAATGAATTCTTGGTTTGGTATTATTTTAGGGCCAGTTTAACCCGGCACAACCCACCCTTGAGACATGCTTGTGTTCGTGTTGAGCTTGACCCATGCTTTCATGGGTCTAGTCGGTTCGGTTCTTTTTTTAAAAATGTTGTTTTCTCTTTTTAAATTTTCCCAAAATGTTGTCACTATATATATATATTTTTATCTCAACATTCCCAAAAGCAGTCTCATACAAATAGGCCTATCAATTGAATGGATTTTGATACGAATCCGATCCGATTCTTCGGATATGGATTGAAAATAAAATTCGATAACCCAATTAGGATCTGAATTCGATAATTTAATTTCTTAACAAATTGAATATAGATTTATGTCAATCTGATCCGATAATATTTTTATCTAATATAAAATATATATATTTATATTTTTATGTGTATATATTTAATACTTTATATGTATATAAATGTTAGTTGTTAATTATTTTATTATTTATTAATAATGATTGATCATAAATATAATTATTAAAAGTGTGAATAATTTTAGTGTTTAAGTATTTATTGATTTTTGTAATTTTTTATTTTTTTAATTAGATATTCGGATAAAATATTCTATAATGAAAAAATTTGAATATGAATTAATTAAATGAAAATCTGTCGAATTATTGGATTCAGATCGATGATCGGGAATTTTTGTTATCATTATTAATAGACTTGTCAATAATCCGATTATGATCTGAATTTGATATTAACCGGATATGGATTGAAAATAAAGTCCGATAACTTGATTAGGATCCGAATTCGATATTAATCGGGTATGGATTGAAAATAAAATCCGATAACCCGATTAGGATCCGAATTTGATAATCCGATTTCTTAACAAATTAGATTTGGATTTAACTGATCCGATATATATATATATATATATATATATATATATATATAACATTTGAAATTAAACTATAGTAATTACATAGAAGAAAGATAAGAATAGACGATTGGCCTCGTAGAGAAGATCAGAGATCGTATAATCATTGGCCAATCTATAAATCATCAAAAATTAGAGAGAATTTAAAAAGAAAAAATATAAAAACAAGTGAGAAATCAGTTTATGGGTGGTGATATATCCGAATGGTCGGCAAGGAATCACACATTCATCACAGTCCACATATATACTCGGAGAAAATGGGCAGTGGAATTTTCTAATAAACTGAAACCCGGTCCCTAGCTACACTTCAACAATACCTTCATATATATATATATTGCGTGAGGGAGACACAGATCTGGCAAGATACAACTCGCCCCACTCTCAAGAGCAAAGAGACGAAGCCAGTGAGACTGGGGTTAATTAAGTGACCCAATTTCAGCCATTAGATTATGTATAACAACGGTTCAAATCATTCTTTTTTAATAAAATTAGGTTTCGGGTTTGGTTCGAAAATCCGAACCTAATTCAATAATGACCCGATAAAATTCAACCCGTGCTGACCCAAATTGAACCCGAACCCAATTTAAGCCCGAAAATTTTGGGCTGGATCCGGGATGTGCTGGGCCAGCCCTCCCAAGTTGCACCCTTAGTACTATTCAACCCAAACCATGGTGGCCAAATAATACATGGTCTTGTACTGTTTATTCAAATCACGGATCAAGATCACATTTTTGGAGACCAAACCGGATACCAAACATGTCCTTACTAGGGGCCCTTTGAAAGTAAGGGCTTGTTTGGTATTTGGTTTAGTCTGTACCTCTGTGGTTTGGTCTTACACTATTCATCAACAAATCAAACTATATCAGTTGGTCTCATTTTGGGCTAAAGTAAGATCTAAAAAGGTTGGTTGACACTAAATCAATGCAAGACCAAGATTGAACCGCAAACACAACTCATAGTCTAAAATAAATAAAAATATTAAATTAATAATAATAAATAACAATAATTAAAAAAAATAACTAATAAATAATTTTAAAAAAATTTAAATAATAAAACGAACATAAAATAAATAAATAAATAATAATTAATAAAATTTAAATAAAAATAATTAAGTAAATATTTAAATATTAAAATTTTTGAATAAATAAATATTTAAATTAGTTTAAAATTTTATTTATTAGTTAAAAATATTAAATATATTTGAATAAAAATAATTAAATAAATATTTTATTATTAATAAATTTTATTTTGATCAAATATTTGTGGAATCACCAATTCCATCAAACTTGCTGCTTTCTTCAGATTTAAATTTTCTCATACCAAAACCATCAGCACTATGGTTTGGTTTTCATTTTTTTTAGACAAACCCCGCACCATCTCCCAAACACCTGCTTAGATAAATGAAATACAGACAACTAAAAAGAAAATTTTTGCAAACAAGATGTCAACTGAATTTCTTATAAATGTTTGAGTATTAATATTAAGAAAACGGAAACTTGTTTAGATTCAAGAATAAGTAATCTGTATTTAAAAAAAGGTTGTTGAACTTAACTTTTGTAATAGATTTTGTATCTTGAATATATTTATTTTTTTGTAATGATATATAAGCCAATTAATCTGTATTGCACGCAAATACACCAAAGTTTAACTAATTATAATTTTGTAAGAATTTAAATAATTAATATTTTTAACTTAAAATATAATTTTATTTCTTTTAATCTTTAATAGTGGTTCAACCATTGTTCGCAAAAACGGTTTCGGTCGGTGTAACGGAACTGAGTCAATATTGATGTCACGTAACAGTTTCAGTTATCGCAATCGTGAATTTTTGAAAAAACTTGCACATAGTGACCAAAATGTACTGATATGTTACTTTTGACAACATAACTTGTAATGACCGGGTTTATTTAAATAATTTCTTTTTCTTCGGTTATAATTTTTTTTTTATCTTGTGCATTATGTGGCATTGCATGTGTTTTTGTACATTAAGGATTGTATGATTTGAATTTTTGGGTTAATTCCTATGTTTTGTAAAATTTTCATTTTTGTCGTTGATCGGGTAGTTTCGATATTTTAATTAAATGTGGGGGTTACTTTTGAGTTTGATAAAGATGAGGGTAACTTTTGCAATATATTCATTATGTGTAAATGTGTGACCGAATTCCACATGTTTATTTTTATTTTTATCTTTAACTTTCCAAAAGCATATTCCTCTATCATTTGCAATCATACATCTATTATATTGACACCACTTTATGACATTATTGATGTGTTGAGGTTAGCTTTTGCATATTCTCAACAATCAAGCAAAACCATTTTTTCCATAATTCTCTATTTTTCTCTCTACATTTTGGGCATCTTAGAGTGGGGATTCAATTTTGTGCTCAACTAGGAAGTTGATCTACGTGTTCCGATCTTCGGTTTAATACCAATTACGGTATATGATCTATATTATTTAATTTGATTTGATTTTTCAAAAATTCCAGATTGCTAGTTTACATGTTTAGTGAAAATCAAGGCTTTAGATCTCTAATTTATAATATATGTACGGATCAAAATTAGTTTATGAAAATTTTACAGATCATATATAGGTATGTGATTATATGTTCCTGAAAATTTCAGAATTTATAGATAAGTAGAGAGTTAATTAAAAATCTAGGAAAAACATGTTATTCGGATATTGTTGTTGCTGCAGACCGTTTTTTTTTACTCGGTTTGAGAAATTTATAGACCATGTTAAATTATTTATAAATTTTTGAAACTTTTACAATATGCTTTTGTATATGTCTATTATCATCTCTCAAAATTTCAGATCATTTAAATAAATATTTAATGTTCTAAAAATCACGGAAGTAGGCTGTCCAGTGATATTTTACTGCTTGCTGATCCGATTTCGGTTTCGGTTTAGCCAATTGTTTCATATGGTTTCGTATTCTTATAAATCTTGAAACTTTTATTATAACCTTTTTTATATGTCTGGGACATATGTATTAAAGATCAGGAATTTTAAGTTAATTTATACTGGTAAGAAAAATTGTTGAGTAGTAACTGTTCAGTTTCAATCGCAGTTTAAAACCGGAACTTGTGTTACCAATTTGAGCTATCTATAATTCTAATTTTGTACTTATAATTTTATCACCTGATCTTGAGTGTATATGATGTAAATCTGGAGATTTTGGTAGTCATATAATTCATGGATAGGTTTGTAAAAATCTTGGAATAAAGGGTGTTCAGTTTTCGGAACTGTTAGGAAAGCTGTCTTTTATAATTATTTTGGACCACTGTCCTTTGATTAAAGCTTATGAAAATTTTAAAGTAGATCTACGTAGAAGTTTGGAGTGTATCCTGTAAATTTCATATTTTTATCAAACCTGTAGATTTTTCTAAAAATCATACATTATCTGCTGTCCGTTTTACGGTAGTATTCGAAACCGAACTTTTTGATTCTTAATTAAGTAGCTAAATTTTATCTATTAATCCCGATTATTTTTGAGTAGATATTTATATATATCAGAATATTTATTGGCAAATCTTATTATAAAAATAAATATGGTTATGTATATAAAAAATATTCAATATGTGTTAATTGGTTCCGACCATAACAGGGTACAAATGAAGGCGTGAAGGGAGAACCGTTCGTTTCTTCATTCTCTACACAACCATATTGTTTTGATTGTAGTTATTTTACTGGATATTTTATCAAGTTTGAGGTAGGGATTTATTGGGGTATCGTGTGAGTTTAAGAATCTTCATTTATGTATTTTAATGTTTATATATAGATTCATTATCATATTGTGCTATTTTTACATGAGTTGTGAAATTGCATTAATGTGTTTAAATACATTGATTCATGCCACTATAGAATTTTTATTAGGTGGATCATGGAGTGCGGGTATATTTATTACTTATGTGCGCATGTGAATGACATTTATGAATTGTGAATTGTGAATGGTGGATTGGTTGTTGATTTTGGGAAATGGTCGTGTGGTGTGAGCAATGGGGGGACGAAGGAGCTTCCGGGGTGCAAATCCTCGAATTATCGCGCGATTGGTTGACGTCACCGTAGGGTTAGTAGCCCCAAGACGGCTAGACAGATGAACAAGTAATTCATGTCTTAGGGTTTGTTTCACGACATAATTTTCCCATTTGATGATTTTGAATTTGATGTTATCTCTGTTGTGATAGTTGGATTTGAATTCGTATTGAGAGTATTGGTTTTAATTTCGTGACTATATAACTTTTAAATTATCTTGATGATATTATTTAAATTGTTCTACATGAGTTTATATGGTGATTCCTTATGCATTTATATCATGACATTGGACTAGGGTAGAGACTTGAACCTATACGTATTCATTAATTTACATACTTGCGGAATCTTACGCTTCATGATTTTTCTCTACTGGGCCGTTTGTGCTCACCCTTTAACATTTTTCAGGAAAAGAACCGTTGGTGGATGATGCATGAGCTATTAGAAATTTGTGGAATTTGAACTTATAATAATTACATCTTTATGTAATAATAAAGATTGCGTGCTTATTATGATTTGTACTTGTTTGGCTTTGGACTAGTGTGTTCGTGTTGTAATTTGATTTGATTTCGGGATTTGTGTGTGATTTTATTATTTCTATTTCGCTTCCGCGCTAGTGAATTATAAACAATGTCGGTTGGCCAGTTTGACCATTTGATATATTTATGAATTTTAATTAAATTTAAGTCATTATCCGGGTTTTCGGATTCGGGGTGTGACATAACTGAAGTTTGATGATTATTTGATAATTTTAAGTGATTTTTTTTATTTTTTAAAAACATTTAGTATAAAAAATAATTTATTAATGAATTTAATGGTATCATTGATCTTCTTATGAAACTATTCCATAGAATTAAATTTAAACAAATAAATATTCAAATCATAAAAGATGTACTTTACTTCCAAATTAATACAAAATAGATAGAAACAAAAAATTAAATAGAAATAAAAAATTACAATTTGTTTTTATACTAATTATGAATTTCTCAAACGGAAGAATAGATAGAAAGAAAAAATTAAATAGAAAATTAAGTATTTCTGCAAGACTTTCTTAGCATACAGTCACACCATGTTATACTTAAATTTGAAAATTTTTATTGGAAAATTATAATTGATTTTTTTTTTTCCAAAATCCGATATGCAAATTTTAGAACCAGTCGGAACTGGCGTTACGAACTCAGAATCAGCCGTTTCGGGTGTGTAAACCAGAACCAACCGATATACTAGTCGGAACCAGTAACGACAATACAAGAAACCATTACGAACCGATCGATTCAAGTTCGTAACGGGGTCAGCTCCCTTACTTTTAAATCCTTGCTCTTCCCCTAACAATAGTGTACCCGTGGAGGTGGCAATAGGGTGGAAGGTCGCGGTGGTGATTTGTGATTTGAAATGTGAGATTATTTTGAAAATTTTACACCTTCAAATATTTTTATTTGTAAATAGAATTTGATCATTCCCAGGTATAATGTTAAAGTAAATATTCATTCAAAAGAGATAATGGAGTTCTGATTGAGAAAAAACACCACTTTTGTATCTGCAAATTCTGCGTTTATGATCAAGAGTTTCTTCAAGAAGAACTGCTCCCTAATAGAAATCAGAAGCATCAGTCTGCATAATTCTTTTTCCATCTGAGGATATAGTTAAATGATGAAGGGTCTTGGAAAGGATTTTCGAGGTTTTCACTGCTTTTGTACATTGAGAGGACCGAGGTAAATGATTTTTCTTTAACTGGGTTGAAAGAGGTTTCGATGGCTGTGTTGGTCTCGGTTTACCTTCCTCCATATTTGATTATTTAGTTATTCCTAAAACCAAAACTTGTTTTCATTCAAAAGGGAAAAGATTATTGAATGTCATAGATCTTTAAATTCCAATGAATCGCTCTTCTAGTTCTCGATCATTAAGCTCTTTTCCTCCAGATCTAGCTCCTCTTCTCCTAATCTCGAATACCTTTATGAGTTTGAGTATTTGCCCAAAGATAGTAAGGTTCTTGTATTTTTCATTTCATGGGAATGTTCTGGTATTGTGCAAGTGTGTAAAGAAAGCATATTCTTCAAAATTATCATTTATATGTTAAATTTCATATCAACTAGAAACAGGGTTGGAACGAGCATTTCACTACAGACGCTCCTAACATGCCAAATAATTCGTTATGACAACGATCGCAAATATAATTCGAGCCTTACTCAATTCGTGTGGAGAATAGCCTTGCACGAGTCCCGTGATGTGCGTAAACTGGTCTAGATATTACGATTATCACATAAAATAATAATAATTGAAATAAAAATTAAACTATAAATTTTTGTGATTTTATAAAGTTTCCCTTGCATTTATTTATGTTAAGCTTTCCATTTATAAAGAATTGATGAAAGTTATTTAAACATTTTCAACTTAAGATTCTAACCCAACTAATATAAATGAAAGATTCCATGAGATGACATTATGTAAATATTACATATATATATATACAATTAGATATCTGTACACATTTAGTATAATACTATTTAATGCATTAGTAGACTTTGCAAGACTTATCAATGCATTTATTGATGACTATATATGTATATATATTCATATATCTGTCTCATTATATATATATATATATATATATTATCGGAGAGATTTAATATGGTATCAGACTGTCATATTCATTAATTATGGCTATGATACCATAATGGAAAATCAACGAAAGTATGTAGGCAAATTGCATAATATATAAGCAATTAAATTGAATTGAATTGAGCAGGAACAGATCACAGTGTAAATATAGATTTAAATCAGAGAAATACAAGCAATTCCATACTATATAAGTAAACAGTAAATATATTAGTATATAGGACAAAACCGTCAAAGCAGTTTATATAAGTATGTAGGCAGATTAATAATAGGCAATTTATATAAGTATGTAGACAGTTTAATAATAGTAGTATAAGTATATAGGACACAACCGTCCAAGCAATTTAATAAATTGAAGTGGTTTAGACAGAGCAGGACTCAAAATCTGTCATATACCGTAACTCTCTTCAGTTTTAATTATAGAAGAATTTAAGACAAAGTAAGTAATTAATTGACTGAAAATCTTAACTGAAGATTATTACGATTCAAAAATACATTTGGCTCTGATAGACGAACTTACAAATGGATGTATGACAATCCATCTAGGTTCGGAGGCTTAGTATGCTTTCAGAAGAGAAGAGAAGAGAAAGAGAGAAGGATTACAAAGTAGAAAGAAAAGTGAGAAACTAAAACCTGGCCTAAGATCATTACATTTGACTGCTTATATAGAGGATATAACAGAATTTACTGTAGGTTTTGCACTGTTGATTTCTTGACTTCCGGGGCAGACAACTCTTGTCTTTCACTGTAGTCTTTTTGACTTTTGGGGCAGAGAACTGTGTCTTTTTACTGTTTGCAATAGTAGTATGTCGGTACTGTTGAGCACTGTATTTGTTTTTTGTGTCGACGGTCTACTGTAGCAAAAAGTCACTATTCACTATTCTTGGCTTTTTATGCCTTTTTTGTATCTGTTGACTTGAGCTTGACTGTGTTATTTTCTCTTAATTTTTTGACAAATCAAAGGGATCTTGGGCATCCTGGTATGGTCTGTATTTGGATTTTGTAGACGATTCATCTTCTTCATTACTGCTTGAATTTCCTTCTATTTGGGCAATGAGCTTTTCCATTTTTTCTTTGAGTTTTGCTTTGGAAGTTGACTTCTTATAGGCTGATTTCTTAACTGCGGTTTCTGTAGATGAACTTGATTGTGCTGATTCAATAACTTGTGTGACTGGGCGAGCCTTGAGTGACTGAGAAACTTATTTTGGGAATTCCAGTTGGACTTGTTGAATGATTCTTTCGATTTTGAAAGGATCCCACCATTTAGTATAATGGACTCTGCATATTGTGCCAATATCACCTTTAAGGCTGTAATGCCATTTGAAGATCCAATGGATTTTGTATTTTTGGCAAAAATTAGTTGTAGAGGGAATTGATGATCATAGGAAGGGATTTTGAACTTAGTTTCAAAATAGTTGATTTGTTCCCAGAGGATTTCAGGGATCACATCGTCGTCTGGGTCATGGTCATTCCACCACTTAACAAACCAAGAAGGGAGTTGACTGTTAAATTTACTATCAAAATTTACGAACCAAGAATGACTAAAAGTTTCGGTTTGAAAATGGAAAATTTTGAACCAGGCATCAATGTAGTCATAGTAGGTGAATGAGAGTGAGTTATCTAACTTTTTGAGTTCAGATGGATGTTTGCCCCATTCTTTAAGGGAGATAACTCTCAAAATGTACAAGGAGTGGTAAATGACTTTGGTTGGATCATTGCGATCAGGGACAGGTTTGATGAAGACAAAATTGGTTTGGTAAAGGATATCTCTGTAATGTTACAAGTTGTGACTAGGGGTGTGTGGTATCCAATGAGAATTTGGGGGGAAAAACTATTTTACTAGGGCAATTGGATCATTTGTGTGAGAAAATGAGGTTCGATGTAGAAAAGGGTATGGTAAGTATTTTGAAGTTATTCTGATCTTCCTTGAGGGTTGTATCTGGGGAGAGGTGGAGTACTTATGACTGGGGCATGGATGGTGAAAGGATCATGTGGAGTTATTAGAGCTGAACTAAAGGTAGGACGAAGACCTAAGGGAGTCCCTAAACTTGTGAACTTGTTTACTAAAACGAGGGAAGTAGATGGTTTAGTTTTTACTAGGGGAGGAGGTCTGACCGGAGGGATCCCTCCTCTGGGACGTGGTTGTGGTTGTCTGTTTGCCATCAGGGTTCTGCAAAAATTCTCTGGTAAGAAAATCTGGGATTGAATTGTCACATCCACGAATGTATTCGATATCAAATTGGAAAATGCTTAAAATAGACTGTCATCTGGAAAAAATATGCTTAGTAGCTATATTTTTAACATCTTTTTCTAAAACATATTTGGCACTTTTGCAATCAACTCGAAGTAAAAATTTTTGATTTAAAATATCATCTTGGAATTTACTGATACATAGAACAATTGCAAGAATTTCTTGTTTAATAGTGCTATAATTACTTTGTGTTAAAATAGTTAATGGATCAATTGCAACTTGTACAAGACCAATATGGATAAAATTATATCCTCTTTCGCGATGTTGTTTTATAGTTTTTGGAGAAAATAATTGGCATTTTTCGTGCTCTTTATTTATAGCATATACTTGTTCAACAGTTTTGATTGTGTATTCTGTAAAAAAGGTTGACTTAATGAAACTGGTTTTGTAAATTTGATTTGTGGGAACACTTGGGATATTCCAATCATTATGACTTTCAAGATCAGTGTAGGTGTGTTCTTCTTCATTAATTATGTCATTACTATCTGGAATGGAAGGTAGGTTTGTTTGACTAGGTCGAGATGAGGAAGATCTAAATAAATGACTCATGATTAATCAATTTTCTTATTATCCGAACATTATAAATGTGTTTTATCCTATTTTCAATGTTTGTTGCATTTCATAACACATACCTTATCCCAACGACATCACCGCTCATGCCCTAAAACGCCTAAAAGCTCACCAAGGGACTTAATGTTTGGTTTTATGATTTATGGGGAGGTGACACCAACAAATAGAGAAAGAGAAGATGAAGAACAATATATAGGAATAGATAAAAGGCTATAGATTAACATATCTGAGCAATTTATTAGATAATCAACGAAACTTTATGGCTCTGATACCATACAAACCTAATCAAAGACGAAAAATCCCCATAAACCTTGACGTTTTATGGTTTGGTGAGCCATACCATATTTATGCAAGCTATTTAAATACTAATAGTGCTATAATCACAACTATTTAAATGCTATAAATAAAGAGCACGAAAAATGCCAATTATTTTCTCTAAAAACTATAAAACAATATCGCGAAAGAGGATACAATTTTATCCATATTGGTCTTGTACAAGTTGCAGTTGATCCATTAACTATTTTAGGACAAAATGCATTGATTCTTCTCTGTCTAAGAGATGCTAGGTTCCTCGACTATAATCAAAGCTTAATTAGTGTCATTGAAACCAGCCTATGTAATGGTCCGGTCTATTTTGATTGCTTTCCTAATTTTAAGTTTAGCCTAAGTGACCCTCACATACTAAAAGCTTTAACATTAAACATCAAAACTTCAGGATATGCCATGTTTGCAGGTGCCCAACCTCTAAGATTAATTTATATAATTTATTACAAGACTATGAAAACCAATTTAAATGTTCATGCTCTAGTCAAAAGTCCTAAAGATCAAACTTTATTAATTCAAAGCAGTACTTATAATGCAAATATTCGAATACCAAAAACGATTGCCTGGAAAGATGTTTCCCTCCCAAATGAATGGTTACTTGAAAATGAAAATCACCCAACCAAAATTGAAAATGATGTCCGAAATCTTGAACATGTGCAACAATTCCTAGATGGAACTGTTAAGTTAACATTTGATAGATCTAGACACATTTGCTATTCCGTTAGTTCCAACTCTAAAATGTTCACCCCCTACTAATTAGAGAAAATACTACTAACCATGATACAGAATTTGTAAAATCTCTAGTTCACCGATCCAGACGTGATCATAGATTAAAAGGAATTCAAAAGGATGAACAAGTATCTACTCTTTGTTATGTCCCAAACATAGAGACTGAAGATTCAATCTCTAACCACTCTCCTACACAAACTGATTTTGAGATTGACACTGTTAATCCACAACTATGTGTTTTAAGTAAATCATTTTCCTATGACCTTTTAAAGTTAGAAGTTGAAGCCAAGTCCAAAGAAAATAAAGCAAGACGACAAATATATAGAACAAGTTACACGCATGAGGAGAGAACAAAAATTACAAAAAAATAGCAAAACTTCATGATAACAAACCAGTTAGAAATTAGTTTCTTTAATTATCTTGAAAATTACTTCAAAAAAAATTAATGTTCTTACAAAACATAAATGGACAAAACATGATAAAACAATTGTTTCTTCTAGTCACCCTTCTTTAGAAAACTTAATTGTTAACCACCTGGGAACCGAAATCCCAGCTTCCCCTTTTAAGGTTGTCACCTCCGCAATCGATCCTAATACTAAAAAATTATTGAACAAAACAATTTCACCAATCAATATTTAAGTACGCTAGGTTCTCAATTGGACAAAATAGAATCCAAACTTGATGATTCCACCCCTGTGACTAAAACTATTGATTCCCCTCTAATCAAGCTTCCTACAAAACGTCAAGGACTACCTAACAAACCAAGCACGAGTGACTCATCTGCCCAAATTGATAAATTGTTAAAAGCCTTAGAATTACAACTAATCAAGACGAAAAATCCCTCACAGTTCTCAATTTTGATTCTCATAACGATACTGATAACTCTGAAACCTCATCTGAAGAAGACATATATAAAGATATACGCAAGTTAGAAAATGCCTTTGAGATCAATAGGATCACACATCGACCAATTAACTCTACCAGTATTAAAAAAAATTGGTATACCCAACCTACTCCTGTCGATATTCAATATGAAGAAATAATCTTCCAAAACCAATTTTCTGTGTCATCTAAAAAAATTTATGAATGGAATATTGATGGACTCTTTGAACAAGAAATTTTAAACAAATTAAATCACCTTTCTATGACAGCCAATAGTTACTTTACACATCACAATATGCCTCAACCTGATATTATAGAATTACCAGCCTCTGGATTTTCAGGCATGTTAAGAAATTGGTGGGATAAACATCTTACCCAAGAAGCAAGAGATAATATAACACATGCAGTCCAAAAAACAGAAGATGGAACCCCTATTTTTAATGACGAAATTGGCACCGGACTCCCTGATGGAGTCAATACATTAATTTACACAATTATAGATCATTTCATTGGCAGACCAAGTGATATTACTTCTAGAATTCATGTTCAACTTAGTAACCTTAGATGTCCTACATTAAGTGATTTTAGATGGTATAAAGATACTTTCTTGTCACGAGTTATGTTACGAGAAGATAGTAATAAACCATTTTGAAAAGAAAAATTTATTAATGGATTGCCCAACCTTTTCTCTCATAAAATACGCACAGAACTTAGTAACACAACTGGTGTTATTGAATATGACAGTCTAACCTACGGTAATATTATTAGTCTAATCCAGAAAGTAGGACTCAAAATGTGTATAGTTATGAAAATTAATAATCAGCTTAGTAAAGATAAAAAGAAGGCTAACTATGAAATGGACACATTCTGTCAACAATATGAATTACCCCCAATTGCACCATCTCGGCAAACAAAGAAATCAAAACAAACAAAATCCTTTCCAAAATGATATACTCGCCCTTATAAAAGATATAATAAAAAATTCCAACATAATGAATTCTATGATAAACAAAATTTTAAAAAGAACGAAAAATATACGAGGAAAACAAAACCTTTTGAGAAGAACAATAACAATGATCTAACTAAAGTTACATGTTATAAGTGTAGTAAGAAAGGTCATTACGCAAGAAATTGTCCTGTAAAAAATAAAATTAATCTGCTAGAAATCCCTGATGAAACTAAACAACAAATTTACACAATTCTTGAGTTAAAAAATACAAGTGACAGTGATACTGAAATTGAATCTAGTTACTCTACTGAATCTTCTGCCTCCTGTCCCAGTTCACCTGATATTAGTTTTGGGTGCAAAGATAGTTATTGTAAAAAAACAGTCAATATGCTAAATAGACACCAACATAAAACCCTTAATGTTCTCACCAAGGCAGAAGAAGAACATCATCTTCTTCTAGACCTCATAAGTAAAGTTGAAGACACAGATTTAAAAAATTCTTATCTTCAAAAGCTTACTAAATTACTCACCATAAACAAAGATACTCAACCCCCTACCATAAACAAACTAAATTTTAGTCTTCACAAAACTCTTGAACGTTTTACTCCTAAAAAAGAAGTCACTATACAAGACCTCCAAACAGAGGTCAACATCATTAAACAAGAAATCAAAACCCTGAAAAATGAAAATCAAGATATAAAAACCCTCTTTCACACCCAACTCAAAGATCTAGTTAAAACTTCACACCAATTTTCAGTTTTCGATTCCTCTTCCTCTGACAGTAATGAAGATGATGACAACACAAATCTTTTTCAAAGTACTGAAGAGGAAACCAATGGTTTGAATCTAATTAACCGAACCTCATTTAAAAAATGTAAAATAAAAGTCACCTTAGTTATTAATAAGGAATACCAAAAAACTGTCATTGCTCTAGTTGACTCTGGAGCTGATCTTAACTGTATACAAGAAGGTTTTATTCCTAGCAAATAATATGAAAAAACAAATGAGAAACTCAGTTCTGCTAATGGTAGTGCAATGAAAATCAAGTATGAATTATCCAAAGCTCATATTTGTCAAGATAATGTTTATTTCAAAACTACATTTGTCCTAGTAAAAAATATGACCAAAACAATCATCCTTGGCCTTCCATTTTTATATCTTCTTTACCCATTTACCATAAATAATGATGGTCTCTCTACAACACATTTTGGTCAAAATATTACTTTTCCTTTTTTGCAAAAATCTTCTAGTAAAAAACTCAAAAGCATCATTGATTTTTCAGTCTCTAAAAATATTTACATTCTCCATTATAAAGAACAACATTTAAATTCTTTAAAAGAAGAAATAATTCACAAACGAACAGAAACATAATTAAGAAACCCTACCCTTCAAAATCAGATAAAACAATATGAAAATAAACTTATTCAAGAAATATGTTCGAAACTACCCAATGCTTTTTGGCATAGAAAACAACATATTGTTAGTCTTTCTTACATCAAGTCATTCACTAATAAAAATATTCCAACTAAAGCCCGGCCAATTCAGATGAATGTTGAAGTCTTAGAATTTTGTAAAAAAGAAATCCATGACCTTCTTCAAAAGAAAATCATACGTCACAGCAAATCACCTTGGTCTTGCTCAACTTTTTATGTCCAGAAAAATTCCGAAATAGAACGAGGGGTACCACGTCTGGTCATTAATTACAAGCCTCTTAATCAAGTCCTTGAATGGATAAGATATCCTATCCCTAACAAGATATATTTAATTAATCGATTAGGGCAAGCAACCATTTTCTCCAAATTTGACCTTAAGTCCGGCTTCTGGCAAATTCAGATTACAGAAAAAGATAAGTACAAAACTGCATTCACTATACATTTTGGTCATTTCGAATGGAATGTCATGCCCTTTGGCCTTAAGAATGCCCCAAGTGAATTCCAAAATATTATGAATGATATTTTTAATCCTTTCAGTCATTTTTCCATAGTCTACATTGATGATGTTCTTATCTTTTCCAATAGCATTGAAGCTTATTGGAAACATCTTAATTCTTTCTTCCACACCATCAAAATCAATGGTTTAGTCATCTCTGCTTCTAAGATAAAACTTTTTCAAACCAAAGTTAGATTTCTTGGTTTCGATATATCTCAAGGACAATTCCACCCAATCAGTCGCTCCATAGAATTTGCAGGTAAATTCCCAGACCAAATTCTTGATAAAACCCAGTTACAACGTTTCCTTGGTTCTTTAAATTACATTACTGAATTTTACAAAGATCTTAGAAAATAATGTAAACCACTCTTCGATCGTTTACAATCAAACCCCACTCCATGGACTGATATTCATGCCACTATAGTTAGGGACATTAAAAAATATGTCAAAACTCTTCCTTGCTTAGGAATTCCTTCAGTCAACTCTTTCAAAATCATTGAAACCGATGCCTCCAACATTGGTTATGGAGGCATTTTAAAACAAAAACTCTTCCCTACTTCTCCAGAACAGCTTGTTCGTTACCATTCTGGAGCATGGAACAAAACACAAAGTAATTATAGCACTATTAAACAAGAAATTCTTACAATTGTTCTATGTATCAGTAAATTCCAAGATGATATTTTAAATCAAAATTTTTACTTCGAGTTGATTGCAAAAGTGCCAAATATGTTTTAGAAAAAGATGTTAAAAATATAGCTACTAAGCATATTTTTTCCAGATGACAGTCTATTTTAAGCATTTTCCAATTTGATATCGAATACATTCGTGGATGTGACAATTCAATCCCAGATTTTCTTACCAGAGAATTTTTGCAGAACCCTGATGGCAAACAGACAACCACAACCATGTCCTAGAGGAGGGATCCCTTCGGTCAGACCTCCTCCCCTAATAAAAACTGAACCCTCTACTTCCCTCGCTTTAGTAAACAAGTTCACAAGTTTAGGGACTCCCTTAGGTCCTCGTCCTACCTTTAGTTCAGCTCTAACAACTCCACATGATCCTTTCACCATCCATGCCCCAGTCACAAGTACTCCACCTCTCCCCAGATACAACCCTCAAGGAAGATCAGAATAACTTCAAAATACTTACCATACCCTTTTCTACATCGAACCTCATTTTCTCACACAAATGATCCAATTGCCCTAGTAAAATAGTTTTTCCCCCCAAATTCTCATTGGATACCACACACCCCTAGTCACAACTTGTAACATTACAGAGATATCCTTTACCAAACCAATTTTGTCTTCATCAAACCTGTCCCTGATCGCAATGATCCAACCAAAGTCATTTACCACTCCTTGTACATTTTGAGAGTTATCTCCCTTAAAGAATGGGACAAACATCCATCTGAACCCAAAAAGTTAGATAACTCATTCCCATTCACCTACTATGACTACATTGATGCCTGGTTCAAAAATTTCCATTTTCAAACCGAAACTTTTAGTCATTTTTGGTTCGTAAATTTTGATAGTAAATTTAACAGTCAACTCCCTTCTTGGTTTGTTAAGTGCTGGAATGACCATGGCCCAGACGACGATGTGATCCCTGAAATCCTCTGGGAACAAATCAACTATTTTGAAACTAAGTTCAAAATCCCTTCCTATGATCATCAATTCCCCCTACAATTAATTTTTGCCAAAAATATAAAATCCCTTGGATCTTCAAATGGCATTACAGCCTTAAAGGTGATATTGGCACAGTATGTAGAGTCCATTATACTAAATGGTGGGATCCTTTCAAAATCAAAAGAATCATTCAACAAGTCTAACTGGAATTCCCAAAAGAAGTTTCTCAGCCACTCAAGGCTAGCCCAGTCACACAAGTTATTGAATCAGCACAATCAAGTTCATCTACAGAAACCGCAGTCAAGAAATCAGCCTATAAGAAGTCAACTTCCAAAGCAAAACTCAAAGAAAAAATGGAAAAGCTCATTGCCCAAATAGAAGGAAATTCAAGCAGTAATGAAGAAGATGAATCGTCTACAGAATCCAAATACAGACCATACCAGGATGCCCAAGATCCCTTTGATCTGTAAAAAAATTAAGAGAAAGGAACACAGTCAAGCTCAAGTCAACAGATACAAAAAAGGCACAAAAAGACAAGAATAGTGAATAGTGACTTTTTGCTACAGTAAACCGTCGGCACAAAAAACAAATACAGTGTTCAACAGTACCGACATGCTACTATTGCAAACAGTAAAAAGACACAGTTCTTTGCCCCAAAAGTCAAAAAGACTACAGTGAAAGACAAGAGTTGTCTGCCCCGGAAGTCAAGAAATCAACAGTGCAAAACCTACAGTAAACTCTGTTATATCCTCTATATAAGCAGTCAAATGTAATGGTCTTAGGCCATGTTTTAGTTTCTCACTTTTCTTTCTACTTTGTAATCCTTCTCTCTTTCTCTTCTCTTCTGAAAGCATACTAAGCCTCCGAACCCAGATGGATTGTCATACATCCACTTGTAAATTCGTCTATTATAGTCAAATGTATTTTTGAATCGTAATAATCTTCAATTAAGATTTTCAGTCAATTAATTACTTACTTTGTCTTAAATTCTTCTATAATTAAAACTGAAAAGAGTTACGGTATATGACAGACTTTGACTCTCACTCTGCCTAGACCACTTCAATTTATTAAATTGCTTGAACGGTTGTGTCCTATATACTTATACTTCTATTATCTCTATTTACACTTTGATCTGTTCCTGCTTTTTCGATATCCATGGTATCAGAGCCAAAACTATGTAGGCAGAACTATCTGCCTACATATTTTTGGGCTCTGATACCAAAAAGTCACTATTCACTTGCATAATATATATATTAAATCTCTCCGAGCATTTAATATATATATATATGTATATATATATATATATGTATGTGATAATTTATCTGTCTCATTATCGGTTGAATGAACATTTAATATAAATATAAATATAATAAAATAAATTATACGTAAGCGAAAACCGGAAAGCCGAGGCTGCTGACAGTTGGCCTCCGAGCCTAGGCCTTTTTAGCCAGCGAAATCTTCCGAGCCTCTTTCTCAGGCTCGGTCTCCGAGCCTACGCTTGCTATGTTGTCTTAACAATCACAACACTTGTTGGACCTTGTTCGAGTCGGACTGAACTAGTCCTGCGCTTTTTTCTGTTTGGCTGTTCAGAAAATTTACGAAATTTTCTCCTTTCCGTTTCACACTTTTCTCGCTCAGTGGTTAGAGACGGAACAAACAGGTGTGAGAAAGTCTTACACTCCTCCACTCTTCTTACACTTTCAGCACCGATATAGATTATATGTACACACACACACACACACACACACATATATATATATATATATATATATATATATCCACTTTCACTCTTTGTTTCTATGTAAATCTTGCATTTTCTGTATCACTATGGATGATCTAAATTTCTAATGTACTGTGATTATAAATGAATTGAATTCAGTTATCATTCACATTTCCGACTAAATTCAATCGTTTCTTCATAGATATTTTGGAGAGCTCATAAATTCGTATGTATATGAAGACCGGCACCGAAAGTTCTTCGTTCATCAGTTGAATTTTCGTCCTCGATGCTTCAAATTTCTAGAGAGAGAAAGTTGAAAATTGCACAATCATCGGCAATCGAAGACTGAAACGGAGAATTTCTGTAATCAGTTGAATTTAGATAAAGCATTTGAATTAAAAAACAGAGCACTCAATTAATGATTTATTTTAAAAGAATTCAATTCTCGGATTTTATTCGGTGATATATGCAAATTATATTGCAGATATCAAGATGATGCACGCGAAGTCGGAAACAGATTCGACAACAAGTTTAGCACCATCATCACCGAGATCACCGAAGCGACCTGTGTACTATGTGCAGAGTCCATCTCGAGACTCTCACGATGGCGACAAATCTTCATCAATGCAAGCCACGCCGGCGTTCAATAGCCCCATGGAGTCTCCGTCGCATTCTTCGTCCTTGTTCGGGCCCCATTCGCGGGATTCTTCGGCCAGTAGGGTGTCGGGGACGTTCCGGTCGTGGAAGTTGAGCCGGAAAAGGAATGAGAGGGGGTGGCGGGAACGGAATGTGATTGAGGAGGTTGGAGATTATGGTGATTGGTTTGATGAAAGAGCGTATATTAGGCGGTACCAGTGTTTTATTGGGATTTTGGGGTTTGGTTTGGTGTTCACTTTGTTTTGTCTCATCATTTGGGGTGCTAGTAGGCCTTACAGGACTAAGGTTGCTTTGAAGGTATGGCTTAAATTGCAATCTTTGATGAATTTATATGTGTCTACGAGAATGTATCTGTATATGCAAGAAATATATTATGTACTAGTTATGTTGACGATACATGTATGTATTAAAGTGTTCGAGTTGGACACCATATCAAGGGATTTTGATATCCCCAAATTCTTGCACATTTTCATATGTCTACTAACATGATGTACCTTAGAGGTTTTCTTGGTGGCTGTGATCCGCGTTGTACACACATCCAAATTTTTTGCGCAACTTTGTTTTTCGTTCCTGGTGGTACTAAGATGCTACTGTATCGGGATATCTTATCTATCTCTCCCCGACATATTTATTGTCTAGATCAGAATCCAATACATTCGTTTTAGGTGTTTAGAGATAGAAGTATTCATGTACTACCCTTGCTAGTCCCAAGGGACGGAGGATAGGTTAGCCTAAAGATGATTATCGATTCAATGACGTAAAGTGACCCTGCTTTTTCATGTTTTATCAGGCAAAGAATCTGAATTTCAATTTGCATTTTATATTTTTTTTGGTATATAATTATAGAATGTAATTTGTTTTTATATCCAACACACATGGTTGGATATAAAACTCATCTATTCACTTTCTTTCGTTTTTTTTTTTATTACTTATTTATTTATTCATAATTCTTATGTTTGTTTTGCCGTGTTTTTGAAATGAATACTTCAATTTTGAGCTTCGGGAAGTAATTATTAGCCTCCTAACAAGAAATGGTTTTGTTGTAGAGTTTGACAGTAAATACTTTCTACTTTGGCCAAGGTTCAGATTGGACAGGGGTTCCAACCAAGATGCTGACCATAAACTGTTCCGTGAAGATGACCGTAGACAATCCGGCCACATTTTTTGGCATCCATGTCAGCTTTACCCCTGTTAATCTATACTATTCAGAACTCACAGTAGCATCTGGTCATGTAAGATTTCATACATTACCTCCAATTATAGTTTGCCAAGTGAGTGAAACAATTATTTAACTAATGGCTTGCACTGTCTTAATAAAACCCTAAATATTTTTGCAAACCTATGATTTCTTATATTTTTTACTAGCAACTCGATATATATCCTTTAATGAATTAAAGTGAAGTTGATTATTGGAATGAGTTTTACATTTTCATATGCAAAACACACTGGTGCAGTCATCAATGTCTATTGTTGATTCACATTGCAGTTGAAGAAATACTACCAACCAAGAAAGAGCCGACGGGTTGTGTCTGTGAATCTAAAAGGCTACGAAGTTCCTCTGTATGGGGCTGGAGCAAGCTTGGCAACATTAGACAACAATGGTGGAGTTCCATTTAGACTAGAGTTTGAAATGCGCTCACGAGGCTACGTGGTGGGCAAATTGGTGAAGACAAAGCACCGGAGGCATATCTCGTGTTCCCTAGTCATCGACTCGAGTAGCTCAAGAATCCTAAAATTCAAGAAGGATTCCTGTACATACAAGTAGCTGGGCAATAGGTTCCATCCAACATACAAAATACCACCAATCTTCATTTTCGGAACTCGAGGCAGCAATTAGGTAATTTCTCCCATCTGTTCTCTTCGTGTCAGCATGAACTTTTCATTACAAGATACCGTATATAGAACTAGAGCTGTGGAACTGCAGAAGCATAGCTAATATGTTGTTTCCTAGTTTGTGTGAGAGCCATTTTCTCTGTGAAATTGAAGATGCTGCCTACTCTTTCTTACAATGCCAATAAGATAACTATAGTAAATTGACAGTGAGTTTGTCTGTTACAGAATCAAAATAACTGTATAGAAACATTGTAACCATATAAATAATCACTTTCAGTAAAGGATTTGGAAACCAAAAAAAATATGTGCATAGTGAAAGGACAGTGCCTTTGTTTGCCACGTAATGAATATAACTGTGTAGATACATTTAAGCAAATACATGATTAATTACTGCAGTAAACGTTTGAAAAACAATAAAATAGGTGTATGTTGTAACCTTGAAGGATGCCTGAAGTTCCAAAGGCTCCGCTTACTATCTACAACTTGAAGCAGCAACTAGCAACAATCCTCCAGCCCTGTGTTTACTAAAAGCTATCTTGAACCAGAATGACAGCTATTTATCATAGAACTGCACAACCTGCACAGCATCAAAACATCACTCGACACGGATTTACGTATGGTGCATGAAATCCTACCTGCACTTGAAACTGCTTGTGGCATGCCATCAGTGGTTTCACCCCAAATCGATACGTGTGAGTGCGACGGATGGATTTAGTTATATAACTCAACTTCTCGGTCGAGGATCCGGATCGTTTGAGCACCATCCGGTTTCTTGTGTCACTTGCAGACTCTTTCTGGTTGGTTATGACTGCACCAGGAGTTTGCAATGGACTGGAATAAGAAGCACTAAGATTTTCTTTCTGATATAATAGACCCAAGCTCTCTGCTGTTAACTCATCCCTCTTAGCATTTGGTATAGCTCTTTGATCTTCTTCTGTATCGTTCACGATTCTCTTGGCTTCGCTTACTAGACCAATCCCATGCCATGCCTCTGCAACAAGCTGGAGTGTATGTTTCTCAGGAAAAACACCCTTTTCTTCCATGATTTGGAGCAACTCTTCTGCTTTCCATGGCTGTTTTGCTTCTCCGTATCCCCATATTAGGGTCTCGAAAGTTTTCAGATTCGGGGATATTCCCATTTCACACATCTTCTCATAAACCCTGAAAGCATACTCCATTTTGCCTGCACTGCACCATCCACTTATCATGGTGGTGAAGATTACCACATTAGGTTGTACACCATATTTCTCCATTGTTGTCAGAACCGACTCAGCTTTCTCGGCTTCTCTAGCGCGCACATAGCCTTTTGCAAGAATGCTGAATGCATGGATGTCGGGTTCTATGCCGGACTTCAACATGTCCTCAAACATCTCCTGGCATTTCCCCATAAGCCCTGCTGAACTCCATGCATTCATGATGGTGCTAAAGGTTATTACATCTGGTTTGACTCCAAAATCTTCCATCAATGACAGAGCCTGTGATCAAGGTAATTAGTACTGATTTATAGATAATACTTGTATCTCAAGTTGAGCAAAAAGCAAAGGTCAAAACACACCTCATCAACACCATCTGCATCTGTGATGTCAAGAAATCCCTTGATAATAGAGTTAAAAACAACTAGATTTGGTTGCACACCAAGATCCTTCATCCTGTACATGAATCTCAAGGCATCTTCCATGTTACCTTCTTTACAGTAGCCACTGATTATGATGCCACAAGTCCGCTGATTCGGTGCCACTCTGTTGTTCTGCATCTCCAATATCATCCCCTCAGCTCTATATGTCTCTCCATTCTGAGCATAACCCCTTGCTATTGTGTTATACGTTACGACATCAGGTTTCAATCCAGCTCCAACCATTCTATACACCACATTCCATGCTTCTCTAATGTTGTTCTTGCTACACCAGGCTCGGACAAGAATGTTATAAGTCCTATGATTGGGCTTCACATTTTCTTGGTTCGACATTAGCTCTAGCAGTTTTAATGATTCCTCAGGCTTACCAACAATACCAAAACCTTTCATTAGGGTATTAAAAGTGCTGGTTGTTGGCTTGCATCCACTCTCCTTCATTTTCCGAAAGATTTTCATGGCCTTCCCCACATTTCCTGATTCCGAGAAAGCGTTGATCATTGCGTTGAAAAATATCGAGTCAGGCTTCAGTCCACTCTCTTCCAACTTGGAGAGGAGCAACGGAATTGACTTGAAACGTTTCTGGAGGGTCAAAGCGGATAAGACAGTCGTATATGTTATGAGTGTTGGCCTGTGTCCTTCTTCTGTTAAATTTTTGAAGATGGTGTGGACTTCGTGAGGCTTCCCCTTTTCGACCAAGGTGTTCATCAATTTTGTTCTCGAACGAACTGTTTGGCAACTATTGTTGGCCAAACAGACAGCACAGCAGGATTGAATTTGAGAGCTTCCGGAAACTGAAATAGGACGTAGTAGTTGCTCCTTCTCATGCAGATGGGCTTCCTGTAGGATTCATAGAATAGTGATAGTTGATTAGTAGAAATATGTGTGCCTGTCCGGTCTATGTATAATTTGGATTTGGTACCCAGGTAGTATGAGTGTAGGTAGATTCATGGAGAATTTAACTTGTGCATTGATTCTAAAACACTTGGTATAAAATGGTTAATACCTACACTTTTGTGTCATTGATGAGCATTTTACCTCACAAGAAATGATTTCGGTGTATCTATATATATATATATATATATATATATTTCAGTAATGTGATCACGTGGGTATGTCTCGTTAGTCATTGCTTGGAAGAAATGAAGAGCTGTCCAGAAACAGATCACCATTTCTAAAAACACACATCCTCAAGATAAGTAGTCAACGCCAAGAGCATATTTCATCAACTAATTTCAGATTAAGCATGAAAGTTTTTAGAGGAAGTTTATAAGGTCATGCAGCAGGCTAGAAGTATAATTTAACTATCGCAAAACCAGAAAACTTTAATGCAGAAAAGTAGGGACGAGCAATATTCGTAAAGAGAATTAAGTTCCATTGTCTAAGAATGTTAGAACTAGAGCATCTTTTCAGTATATATTCTGAATACTAACAATCAGAAAATAGCAAGAATAAAACAAGAACCAACCAACAAGTATAATCAAATATTTGGAGATTGTGTACCCTAGAAATTCAAGTGGCACAGGAATTTCAAAATCACCTTGATTACAGCCGGCATTTGAACAATTATGTTAAAAGAAAACTACTAATGAAGTCAAGACATTCCGATTAATCAAGTAAAACTGAAGTTTCTGAAATATACCATGGCGGTCGATGCCTGAACATGTTTCTTGCTGATAACTGTCCCATTTTGGTGCTTCCCCGCGATGACAGTATGGGACCTCTCTTTACCAAACTTCCCCATCCCTTCACTTATCTATTTCCTAATATCACAGTGAACCTTACTGCCTTGATTAAATTTCAGTGTCAGCCATTTTGATACAGTATAGCGTAGGCCACGGAACTTGATTTACGCCTCAGACTCATGTTCTCTGTGGAGATGGTTAGAGTCGTATCATTTTAGATAGAATCAACCCGACACCTGCAGATTGGAGTGCCATGATGGGTTAGCTCGCAGTAGATTTTCAGTATTTCTCAGCCATAATACACATTCAAAATACATCTCAGAAGTCGAAAATCAAATGAGCAACCAGAAAGCTTAGAGACAGTATAGTTTTCAGGTTGGTGGAATGCACGACACAACAGTTCAACCAGGGCTCGATTAGACTGGTGCGATTCTTTGCATCGTGTTTGTAGTATTGTTACATGAACCAAATATAGAACACAATAAAACGTAAAAAATGAAAGGGTTTTTCGATTAGTCCCTTATGTGGTCGGAAATATAGGGAAATGGAAGCATTCCTAGTCAAATTTAAGAGTAACCAAAGCTTTCAAGCCTTAAGCCTGGAATTCGGTGACATTACATAATAATGTTCATATGCTATAGCCTATACAGAACCGTAGCTTTTTATGCCTCCATAGATGCTTATGAGGCTTATGCATAAAATGTCCACAATGATTTATGATATTCCCAGTAGAATTAGAATGTAGTATGGAGTCAACAGAGTTGCAACTTACAAGCCTCATCATCCATCACATATTATGCAAAATTTCCAACAGTGACCTCCATTATATTCCTAGGACCTTATCAATTAACACACCCATTTGTTTATAGAAATAATTGCCTAAAAGTACAGTGCTTGATCAATGGAACACAGTACAGGAACCTAACTCTAGCAGACTTAAAGGACTAATCTTATTATCCTAAACTCACAGGCATAACAATAGGTAGCTATTGAATGATATAATATTTAAGTTACACCATCTCCAAATATATATATATATATATATATATATATATATATATATATATATATTTTGATAACCGTGATGTCCGGGACAGCTTACGCGCACCTCGACTAATTCACATGACCGTGCAAGACGATCCCCCACACGAATCGGGTAAGGCTCGGACTATGTCCGCGATTGTGGCCCAGAAACACAGATTTTTTAATGCAATTTTTTATAGTTTCATCCCTAGGCAGGCAGTAGAAATTGAAAACCTTGATGCCATGTCCGGTGGCAAGAAATTGATGCTTTAAAATTAAAGTTGGAGAAAAATCAGTTTATTATGTTGGAACTAAATTTTCATCCGAAAATAATTCCAATTTCCAAAGCACCGATACACAGACTATAAAATTGGAATTGCTCAGTTAAATCCGCAATAAAGAACCAAGCAGCAAATTCCCTATGTGGATTCATAAGTTGCTATTTTAAACTTTTAAAAAGCATCTGAACAATTCATTCAAAAAGATGAAGAGTCCAAAAACATCAAGAATATGAAACAATTTCATGATGGAAATCAAAATTTCACAACCGTGAACAAAAAGTGGTTCATTCAAAAAGATGAAGAGTCCAAAAACATCAAGAATATGAAACAATTTCATGATGGAAATCAAAATTTCACAACCATGAACAAAAAGTGATTCAGAATATACGCATAACTGGTTAAAGATTAACCATTGATGAAGCTGAATAAATCAAATTAGAATGGAAGAGACAAGTGGGTCGTACCTTGTGTAGCACACAGTGTGTATGTGTACATGAGGTAGAGCTCAGAGAGTTGAATTACATGGTAAGGGAGTGAAATCTGCACGTAAGACATGCAGTGATGTGTAGTGACATCCCTTGAAAAATCTTATCCACATATATTATCACTTATCAGAAATCTGAATGTGTGAGAATTTCAAATTTCTATTTTCTAAAGGATGAAAAAGTATTAGTTATAGTTCATATATCCTACAGAACTAATAATAATAGGAGTACATTTTGCCACGTCTTCTGTTGAAGTACAGAAAGTCAGTGTGCAACTGCAGGCTGAGCTGAACCATTTCTAGGCTGTGTGCTTTGACAATTTTAACCTTTTTAACCATCATTTCGTGTAAGTGTTGCATTTGGAACCACATATCTCTTCGTATATAGGTGGGCTCGTTAAGTGATCAACTTGTGTTCGCTCATCTAGTAAATGAACCGAGTCTAATAAATTAATCGAATTTGAAAATATTTTTTAAACTCGTTTAATAAATGAGTCGAATTTAAACATTGTTAAACTAGGTTCGTTAAACTTGTGAACATACTCGTATAAATAAAATAATAAAATTATATCATAATTCTCAAGCAAATATATCAGATTTTAAAAAATTGTGAAGAGAGTTGTTGAGAATTATAAGACTGATACGATTATTTAATAAAAATTACTTCAAAAGTATATGCACTAGTGAAAAAATAAAGTATAGAGGAAAGAAAATAAAAAATATCCAAAGAATATGGTATTCGAAAATTGAAAAGATGTTAAAAACAAATATGCAACAATTCGATTTAGGCAACTATTAACAGAGTAATATATATTATAACCGGACCGAGCTTATCAGGGCGGAGCCAAGTGTTGGCTAGGGGGCCATCCCCCTTCCAAATTTTTCAAAAATTATTTTTAGTACCCAAAAATTATATATTTTATGAATAAGTTAATAAAAATTGTATATGGCCCTTGTAAATTAAAAAAAAAATTTACTACCTCAAAACACTATATATTTTATGAATCAATTTATAAAAATTGCATATGTCCCCCCTCAATTTTTTCAAAAATTTCTTTTATTACCCTTAAAAATTATATATTTTATGAATAAACTCATAAAAAATTGCATGTGGCCCCTCTTAAATATGTTTCTTGGCTCTGCCCCTAGGGCTCATTATTTTAATAAATGAACAAAGTCTTAACACAAGTTTAACGTTCATTTATTAAATAAACTGAATTTGAACATTTCAAAGTTCGGCTCGGTTCGGCTCTTTTGCAGCCCCACCTATGTACAACTGTTGTTACCACACAACATAGAAGAATATTTCCAATCCCTTAAATTATATGATCATTCACAATTTGAGTGAATTGAAAATTGAAAACAAGTATTATTTTGATTTATTCAATATAAATTTCAGACCACATAAAAGTCATATTCCACCATCTGATATTGAAGCTTTGAAACTCAAATTAATAAAGTAGAAAAAAATATTATCTAAACTTATTTCAACCACCAAAATAAAATTAGAACTTCGCATGATAAATAACATCCACTAATCATAATTAATAAGAAGTTCATTTAAAGTGATTTTTGGATACTAAATTTATTAGGATATGAAATAATATAGTAACCGGAGAAAACATTGGAATAATATTCTACTTCTATATATATTATGTAATTGAATACATACTATCTAATGTTGTAGGGGAGTCCTGAAATAGACCATAGAAACGTTGGAAAAGTTCTTTCTGAAGATTTGGATTATTTTTGGATAAACAATATCATCTTATGTTATAGCACATGGAGGCCTTGCTCTTTTCTATAATTAGAAGGTAAATCCATCCTTGTGGCATTTATAGCCAACTCACCTCCATTAAAAAAATTCATCAACTCTATGAAAACCTGTAAAATGTTCCATTAACTTCCATAAAAGTGTAAAATTATTGAAAAGAACCTCATAATTAGTAAATGTTTCCTGTATTTACCAAAGAATTTAAACTGAATAGTAGGGAAAAAATATTAATCGAATTACTTTGTTAATTTTTCCGCTCTGAGTGACTTCCCAAACTTTTCTCATGAACCATTCTCAATAATGAGCTGCACCAATTATGATATGGAGAGCAAGCTACATATTTGTTCTCTCCACTTTTTTTTCCCCATGAAATAGTAACATGGCTAATAATTCTATTGTAAGTAATAAATCTGCTGTATGGCGAAAATTGGTACACAACTGTAAACTCCCGCATCTAAAATTTTCTCATCACAATCTCCCTATTTCTCACCCTTCCCTGTTCACGGAACATAATACAACAAATCAAAATAATAATAATTAATAAACAATAACAAAAAAAACAATATCATTTCCAATTCCCACACATTGCTGTGACCATCGGAAAATACTCTGGTGGCCTTGGTGGAGAGCTGATGGACCCTAACACATTATTCGGACTTCTGCCAGAGTTCACTTATCTTCCACTAGTCGCAAAATCTCAAAGTTCCTAGTCCCATCCAAAAGAAAAAGAAAAATAACAGAGAGTAACCTATATTTAGAAAAACAAATATATAGAATCATCCAACGGGTAACAGAGGGGTAAAAAACAACATATTCAGTAGAGCTCAAAAAATAAACTTGTGTACCTGCTTCACATTTTTTCTTCCGAACGCTCGTTAGGTGACTGAATACAAAAGTCCAGAGTAGGCAAGCCTCACGGGACGTTTCACCAAAAACCATTTTGGCTTATGCAGCAAAGGGGATCGTTTAATCAAACATCAGATAAACCAACTATGACCACCACCAAGAGGTACTCTTGGCTTGAATACAGCAGATGCCATCAAACAGGAGCAATGGTTGAAGCAAATGCTCTGGAAAGAGAAGAATAAAAATAGACATTTGTTAGGTCTCAATAGACAAGTAACAAAACCAGAAAGTATATAATATATATAAAGACATAATAGTAAAAGCAGCTCCTTAAGATTGAAAATGATCATTAAATAAATAATAAAATTAAAAAACTGAAGAAACCTCTTCTTTTTCTTCTCTGCTCGTTTGTCATTCTATAATATACAAATATATATAAAAAAAGAGATTAAGAACAATAATGAGAAGTGTATTAAAATAAACCATGACAACTTTCTACTAACTTCTCGTAATCATTCGATGTTGGGTATTCCATGCATCTATCACAAGGGGGGCTTGGGACTCGAACCCAAATCCTCCACGACCCCCCATGAATCAGCAAAAACCTGCGCTTAGGTTAACAAAGTACAAACAAATCGTTTTTCTGTGTACACGAAAATGAGGAACTGGTTCCTAGCCTCGGGAGAAAGAGGAAAAAATTATTTACAGTGTTCTAATTTTTCTTTGAAATAAAAAATAAAAATCTTAGTTCTCTATATGTATTTCGCCCCCTCTTTTTGACGGCTAAATATGACAGAGTCCTCTCCTTTTCTCATTAGAGGAAGATATGACAACTTCATCATTCTGATTAATAAATTTGCTACAGAAAAGAAAAGTGTTCACACAGAGAAGGAAGATAAATTCAGTACATGAAGTACATAATGGGAACATTTGCAGAGTTTTGGTCCAATTTGACTCTGTAAGAAATGGCCATATAGCTTTTCAAGGACCTTTCTTCTTTCCTTTTTTCTTTTTTTTTTTCCAACAAAAATATTTGAGTACATGTACCAGTACAAAATTAGTGCATCAACCAACCAGAAAGAAAAGAAGCAAGCAAGTGGTAAATATTTGATAAGCAGTTGAGTATGCAGACATGACTAATCTAATCTAACTTAACTATTAGAAATCCCTAATCCCCTGGATGTCAGGAGGTGTATAGTGACATATCTCTGAACATGCAAAACGATGGGCCCGACAATATAAGATATGACACTGCCCATTTATTCTGTTGAAAATACTACAACCAAATATTAAGTTAGAAGACAAGGCAGGTGCAATAGTGCATCACTGGCTAGGAAACCTTGTAGTCCCAAATAAATAGATTATCTTTAAACAAGGAGGGAAAAACACAGATGAGGGAGTTAACGCACCGGGATACTTAGTAGCAGTCCTTGAGGATTGACAAGGACAGGCAGGCCTCTTCTTGCAGCAACTGGGATAGATTTCAATTTCTGGAGAGCTCCTTGTGCTGATAACTTCACATAATCTGAACATCCATTTGACTTTTCTTTTTCTGGCTCCGTCTTCTCAACCAAGAAAACTCCCTGCTCTTCAGAACTTTTCACATTCTGACATTTTGTCAACTTGGCAAGATACAGCCAATCAGCTTCAATCATGTGGCGAACCTCAGCCACCATGTCATGACTAACGGGACAAGATGTGCAACAGTGATTTGGACTATCCGCTCGCAAGTTCTGGTCAAAATTAGCCTCATTTAGAGGATAAGTATCATTTATAATATTCTCCCTCAGTTTCCACGTGACTAAGAATCTGTTCATAAAGTAACCAGTATGCCCAGGCTGAAGTACAACTTCACTCGGTGAACTGCCTGCAGCTTCTACTTCATTCTTTAACTCAAAGTCATCCTTAACTTCAGTTTTGGACCTGAAATGTTCGATTTCGTTTTCAGTTTTGGACCTGAAATGTTCGATTTCGTTTCTCTGCAAAGAAAGAATGATCCTCAGCGTTGACTCACTGAGAATATTGAGCCTTTTGGCTTCAAGTAGGACAGATTCAGAAGATGTAACATCCAGAAATTGCACATCTGAGACATCTGAAACCAAACAATCAGAGAATGGTTTTTCATTTGCTATGATTTGCTCCACCTCAGTTGGATTGAAGCGCTTCTGTACTTCATAAGAGTGTTCATGAAATACTTCCATCTTCAAAGGCAAAGAAGAATCAATGGAGCAACAAACCAGGATTTTGGTGCCTTTAGAACCAGGAGCTGCACAAAGGTAACAACCAGCTGCAGTAAGAGAAGTCTGCAAGATACCAAAACAAATCAGTCAATTAGTATAACCAATAAACCATAAACTATTAAGCGCAAACTGGATGAAAGAGGATAGAAAAAGGAAAATTTCGGGGCACAACTCTCCGAGGAAAAGCAAGATATATGCCATGGAGAGTATTTAAATCCAGAAGGCAGACCAAGGCTGGAATATATTTTAATAAAGAAGGTAACCTTAATATTAGTTACTATTCTGTATAATTTCTTATCTTGCTGTAACAAATATATATGCACTAGACCAACATAATTCCTTCTGGACTTTCATCTCACTTTTGACTCATAAAAAAGAAGAATTGAGACGAATTTTTGGTAGTAATTAAATCATAAAAAGGTTCGTGCCAAGTTCTCAAAGAAAAGCCACCAGAGGTAACACCTCCCCTTTTCAGTACATCAAAACAACACAGGAAGTAAGCAAAATGGCAGATATAGTGAATTAGGCAAAGTAAAACATACAGTAATTTTGAAAGAGGAGACAGGGAGGGATTGGTTAACATGTTGAACAAAAGATGGTGGAACATACACTTATATTGGACCTCTTAAATAACAATCAAGAAGATATTGTGAAAATTGAACATTTTCTCGATAATGAAAGTGCTTCTTTGTTTTCAAAGAAGAAATGCAGAATTGACGAGAATATAAGAAAGATGACACGACTGTTCATTAATATTACTCATTTTTTGCCAATAGAATGCTTATTCATCATATCCTTATGAATCGGACTTCTTTTATCACTTGAGAGCCGCGTGAGATGTAAATCTATTACTCACTCTTTTAAGGGCAGCTGACTAACTATATCCGTGTGAATTATGTCCCCTTATCTCGATGAATATTTATTCCATTGCTGCTCACTAATTATAGTGGAATCAATGCCACAGATTCAGAAAAGAATTCTGACCCAACAATAAGTGGACTTAAGTAATTGAAATAGATAAATCAAAATGAATTTCCCACTATATATAGAGGGTAAACCATCCAATATGATAACTTAAACAAAATAGTCTAAAAAAGGTAATGTGCAGATGCATCTAATTCCAGGTTAAATTGACAATGACTCAGAAATCACTACTAGTTTAAAATCAAGTGGCATTCCAGACTGTAGCACTTGGGGTACACCTAGATCATGCATGCATCTTAATATCGTTGAATTTTGAAGTGCTAGCAGTGGCATAGCATATCAGCCTTCAAATTTCATGCCATAAGTTTGTTTCCCTTTTCACAATTCTATGGAAATATAACATCACATAAAAAGATACTGAATAACATGCAAATGTTTTAATAAAAAGAAGCAAAAGCTAGAGGGTTGAAATGCAATGCACCTTGCATGGGAAAGTACGGAGGTACTTCACCAACAATTTTGATGCACTACCTCGAACTGGTCTGCGCCTTTCTGAGATGAACTGGTAAATTCAAATTCAAACAATATTAGCAGGAGATACGCAAAAGCATCCAATAAGAGACACTTCTATTGTGTCACACATGCAACATGCTAAGAATGGCAGTACCTGCAACACTGAGGTAACAAACTTTGACAAGCACAAGTCCTCAACTTTCGATGGATTAAGAATCTTTAAATCAATGACGGCATAACCTTGCTGTACCCAGTGAAGAGAGTAAAACAGAAGGTTAAAAATGTAAAAAAGAAAAAAGAGAAGGTAGAAACAGATTTATATACTATATCAGATAGTCATAAAGGAATAAAACAACATAGTTATTTTTCTGGGTCTTTTTTATGTCCCCTTGTTTGTGTTAGTGGTAGTAGAGCATCAACCGGTAGCGAAAAGGACAAGATTCTATTTAGTGATAATTCTTTTAGCAGGTAAACTAGTATTTCTTTAATCAGCGAAAAATCAAAAGCAAAAAATAATACTCCCTCCGTCCCATATTATAGGTCCATTTTGGGGAATCTAACTTTTTGAGATGATGACTTTTATTGGTGTGATAGTGAATGAAAAACCAATTTTAACACTGGTCTCACCAAATGATGTGATGGTTGTAGTTTAGATATTTTATAATTTGAATGATTGAAGGGTAAATTAGTAAATTGACCAAATAAAGTGATGTTGACTTTTCTTATTTTGGAATGGGTTGAATAGTGAATGTGAACACTTAAATTGGGACAGAGGGAGTACTATTTATTTATTGCAATTGTTCCTATCAGAAAAATACTAATGAAGGCTAACACATTGGAGTAAACTTCTATTTGCGCCAAAATCTCACATGATCTACATCTCCAATTGTTTAAAGCAACACACAAAAACTGATAATGTCTAATATTTAACATAAAACAATTGAAACTTCTTTAAGATGTAACTGAACTTGTATTTCACCCTAGTGTAGAAAAAAGAATAATAAACATAAAAGAAACTCAAATGGTCAAAAGGCAACTTACATCCATGATGGTCACAGCCTCATTTATCAAGTTATAACAAACTCTTTCGATGTATGAACGTATTCTTTGACATGCAGAAATAACTGCTTGTAATTCAGAATTCAAGGAAGCTGCAACATAAGAAACAGTTATATATACCAAGTCCACATATTGTTGAATATCATGCATTAAGCAGCAACACAATCTTTTAGAAATTATAAAGTATCTAAATTGACTAAAATGTTTTCCCTCAAAAAGGAGGGAAAACTATTCAAGATAAACATCACATCACATAGTAATGATCTGGAATCCAAAATCAAAATGTTTGTATGAAGAGAAATATAGTGTATCTCCAACCTGTCATGTTTATAAAAAATTCACATTCACAGCTTACGTGATGACAAGTTCTCCAACGACATTCGGATCCTATTACGAGCAAAAGATGGACTTTGATTTGTTGGATCTTCCACCCATTCCTGGTCACCCCCTTGACATATCTGAAACAGTTAGGGAAACGTATCTAAGCTAAGCTGAACATAAATAAGGAAAAGAAAACTCGTATAAAAGATCAGATGATCATTTAAAATTTGGCTCCACTTTAAGTAATACATTACAACTACACTAGTAGTTAACTTGGTTTTAGTTCCAATTCGACAGCCTGGTTGGTCTAGACGCCAATGGATTTGGTTAAAGTCTATTTCACACCCCAAATTCATAGAAACACCTCAAAAACAAAGCAAGATCATTATGTCAAAGGAACTGCAATCCAAAATCAAAGCTGATTCTGGTTAAATAGACAGTACTTTAGAGATAGTACACATGGAAATTAAATAGTTGACCAAAACAGAAACCCTACCTTGTACATATCGTCTTTTGAGAACTCGAGGAGTGGTCGCACTAGTAAAATGCCATGGTCATTTAACGCTTCACCACTAAAATTTGGATATTTAGAAAATAATTGGGAAGCAAATGCCATGCCAGCAAGTCCAAGCACACCACTGTTGCGAGATAGTCTGAGAATGAATAATTCTGCCTGCATTGTACCTTAGCAATCAGTATATGTCTAGTGTCTGAAATGCCTTCAAGGTTTAAGTAAACACAGGTTTTCCTTTTTGCCAAGTCTGATAACTAGCCATCATGTACTATTCTCTAATCATTATTAAGTCTTACCTAAAAATCCAAAAGGAGTAAATTTAACTTACTCTTATATATCAGAATAACGTAAATAGTAACTTTTTAATCTCATTTTTCCGTCAAGTAAGGTACTAGACAGTCTAGGCCTCAAACCCTGCCTAAAGGGTTGAAGTACAGATAGACTCCAAACCCACACGGATTGGTTAGTTATTTAATTTTCGCAACCATACACACGTATGCGCACTGGCACATAGGTACACCTGCACACCCGCACACACACAAACACAGAGAGAGAGAGAGAGAGACTATTTCTGATCCAAACCTGATCATCTGCATGATGTGCGATTAGTAACACACCAACTTGATGTTGAATGCAAACATTATGGAAAATCTGATACCTGAATGTTTAAGGAATTCCATAAACATAAAGAAAAAGAATAAACTTGAAGCATCTTTATAAAAATTTGAATAGTTAAAATAAAGAAATAACCTCTCGCTGAAACTCATATTATCTCGAGAAAAAATCACCTCATCTCGCGGGCAGCTTCCTGCAAGTGACCCAGCTTTGGCCTACCATCCGACCATTCACAATGGGCAATCTGACATCTGATTCCTACACAAAGCCTATGTTAACAAACTGCTGGCCCCATGAAAACCCAATGAAGTCCAATACACTAATCCAAAACCACCTAAAAAAGGAAAAGTATGTATACCCATATCTGAAACTCGACGGGACACTTTATTGGCCTCATCATTGCTCTCAGCACGCAGTCCGTGATCAACTATTATTGCCAAAAGCCCATCAATGAAGGTGTTGTCCTCGCCTTGGTGAGCATTAGGGCAATTGGTTTTCCAATTAGCAGCTAATACACACAGTGCGACACTGTCGGGACCACCCGAAACTCCAAGAGCTGAAAATTTGAGAACATTTACGTACCAACTTTCATAAGGATCCTTGGCGAGCTTTATGTTGAAAGCTAAAGAACATATTATGACCAGATTTGTTCTATATTCTGTTCTTTCTACTGAAAATCTGGAAACTAATAAAATAATATAAAAAAAAAATTTAATTAAAAAAGATAACAACTCAACTGAGTTTAAGGCAAGTGTTCGTCTAAGCCCCAATAAGATGGATGTCAAATAATCAGGTCCTAAATTACCATTTTCAATATTCCAAGTTCAGAAATTCTCTTTGTTAATTATCATTATCATTATTAGTTTTTATTGTTACTGTTATTTTTGCTCTACCCTCTTTTCTCAATTCAACAAAAACCTCCGTGAGAAGAGGAAAACAAAGAGAAACGAACTTTAGCCAGTGAATAATTTCTGAATCCCCAATTACCAGTCAATTGGTTGATGAAAGCAAAACAGTGAGAAATCAAAACTTTGATGTATTAGACCTTCATTTGTTTGCAAGATATTCAAAACTCAACTACTCTACAGTAAACCCAATGGTTGAAATAAACAACTAAGGGGCTTTCTCATCTTACTTTTCCTGAAGGCCTAAAATTGAAGAGCTTATGGTTCAAAAATCAAATTGTGCATTTAATTGTTTGCATATTCGCAGCAACCAAACAGTAGCAGTAAAGTAGTTCAATCACTAGACAACTTCATCTATAAATACGCATATATATATATATATATATATATGATGTTCGTCTATCTTTTTGTAGAAAGATCAAATATTCAACTCAAATAGTAAGCCAGATATATGTGTAAACTTCAATCGAGTAAGGATTATGTGTCTCCTTGGTTTTAACCTTAGGTGTGTAATATATATCTATATATATATAGATAGATATAAAGATATAATATAACAATGAGTAGAGTGACTGACCGATACGGTGATGGGGTTTGAGTCCGGCCATGGCCATTCTCTTGGCGAAGGTGTCTCTGTACTTTGACATGTCGATTGGGTCATTGGAGCAACTACAGAGCAACCGATATGGAGAGGACTTTGGCGCAAAGGAGTTGCTCTTCTTCCCTAATTTGGTTGGTAATGAAACCCTAGAAATGGAGGTTAGAAGCAAGTGTGATGCGGTCTTGTTCGGTGAGGAGACGATGATACTTCGCGCCATCTACTCTCTTACTGATAAAGTGCGCACCTGTGCGCTATATAACACAAATGAAGTGTTTCAAAGATGATAATGGACTTGACAGCAATTAGAATTTAGAAACCCTTGGACTTGGACTTGGAGGGACTAATTCGACGTCGTTTCGTACTCTTACTTTTATGTTTGGTTGGAGGATGGATTGAGAAGGAAGGGATAAGGGGAAGGTTAGTGTAATTATTTTATGTTTGGTTGAAGGGAAGTTAAAAAAGAAAGGATAGAAGGAGGATGAAGCATCCCTCTCTTCTTTACATTTTTCAATCTTCCAAAATTTGGTTGAAAGATGAGAGAGAAAATAACAAACTTCTCTCAAATTATAATAATTGGCAGTTTTAGCCTTCGCAACAATTTGTTTATACAATATATTATACATAGTTAGGATATATTTGTAATTTTGATTTAGAAAATGTGAATCTCTCCGTTTCAACCAAACAAATTATTTCTCTTATTCATTTCATTTAACCAAACACAAAGTAAGAAAGACACGATTTCTTTCCTATGGATACCTCATTTATCCCTCCTACCTTCCCTTCCATCCATTTTTCCATCTCTCCAACCAAAGGAATATTAATGTACCCATTACACATTAGATTTGTAATATTGAGAATGCAAATATCAGAAAAAAGAAAAAGGAAAAAAAAGTGTTGAGAATGCAAACTTGAATGAATACTTCCCCAGGAGAACTGGGATGAAACTGAAACACTCAAACGATTTGAAATAAGTTTGGGTGTGATTTTTCGTTTTTATTCTGTCTAAAATTAAGTATATAATTGTTTTCCAAGTTAAATACTCTCCTGCCCTACAATTCATGTTGGTCACATTCAACAAAGAAAACACACCCTCTGATTCTGAGAGGGAACCTTTTTCCCCCAAACTAACCCACACTCCACACCACAACCTTCAAATCGAAATTCAATGTGGATTTTATTTTTCTTTCCAGTTAGGTATATTACACTTCAAAATTTGGTTGTATATTGTTTGAGAAACAAATTTCATCTTACTACTATATCAGCTGCTTGATCTGGGATTGAATTCTAAAACGTCGTTTCTATGCTGTGAAAGACGAGAAGAATAAACTGATAACATCAAACAGAGAGGTTTCGATCAGAGAACTTAAAAAGAAAGCAATTTTGCAATGAACCCCTGCACACTAAATCAGGTCCCTGCAATTTGATTTTAATCTTTATACTTCAAAGAAATCAAACAAAACCTGTTCGGAATCAAGCCTTTCTGAAGGCTGAACAACTGAGAATTTCTTGACAAGCAAAGCAACCACTACGAAAGAAAATAATTGAAGGATGTGAAGCAGAATTTAGATATCACCACAACATTTTATTAATATTAGATAGGTACCAACAACGATGACCTTAATATAATGTAGTAAAAAGTAAAGCCTTGTAAATGATTAACAAAACCAACGAATAGGTCGAAGTGCAGCACAATCTGGTAATCCGAAAATAGACCATTGTATATCTGATGAAGAAGAATAGAAACAATGGTACATCAATCAACATACTTTCTGCAAGTGACCACCTGAGTTTTTACATAGAACAACTTCAAAGTGCTGTAATTATCAGTACAAGCTGGGTGGAGGTGAAACATATAGTGTTCTTTTCCCTATGGAACAAACCAACGCTGAAAAGTGCTCTAACATTCACAGCCTGAAGATCTTTGTTGTCGTCCACCAGCAACATCAATGGTATCAGGAAGATATCTACATCATTGACAGAACCATAGTTCAAAACAAAATATAGTCTCAAAGAGAGAAGAATATCTCGATATCATATGCATGTTTCTGATAACTACTGCAAGTAAACTTCAAATTCATGCCAAATACTGTTGATTCTTAGGGCCAAAAAATAATGCATCCAAACTGTATGCTGCTTCAGCAGAATCTCTAAAGCTTTTACCATCTTGAGATATCACATGGTTACCTATAATAACTTACAACGTAGTGGGTCTTCAAAAAAGCATGGCAGATAACAAATTAACTACTCAAATATATGATACAAAGTCCAAAAATGTTTCCAATCAGACGTTTGCCTTCTCAATGGATTCCACTTAAGGGTGTTAGTTTGATAGGACTTTTATGGACAAATTTGTATCAAAGTTGCAGTCTGTAATTTTGTCTATTTTCACTTAACAGTGTCTGTTAACTTGAGTGAGTTCTGATACCTTGTCAAAAGGTAAAGACAACTTACACTCACATTGAGTAGTCAGGGTTCCTGAAATACTAAATGATAGTTCCGTGTTCACATAAATCATTTTCGATACACATAATAGTGTATTTGAAAACATCTTACACTCAAAATCCTATTTATCAAAGGAGATGGTTCCTTGAGTCCTTGACTGATCAATATATCAATGGAAGGCCATTGGCCTGGTGCCGGTCGATAAACACTTGACTTCATCAGTTTTCAAAACTCAGTTTTTTTTTTTCCGAATGAAACTCTCAAAACTCTAGCATTTTTCTGATATCCTCTGATAAAGTAACCCAGAGTTCAGAAAACCCAAACCCTATGTACTAGAGCAGCCACAAATTCTACACAGCATTCCTTATACAGACTAGTAATCTCTGATTAACAAAGGTTTCGTTTATCACATTCATACTACAATTAGCATGGTGATTGTCTCAGTTGTTTTTCGAAACGTCCACAGGCTCTTCAACATCAAACCCAGTTACAGAGAAGTGGACATTATTAAAGAGGTCATGACGAAGCTGATCACGTGAGAAAACAATTTTTTTTACGGATAAGCTGGAGGATGGCTCTAGTGAGATATCGTGCAAGTCAGAATCTAGATAGACTACGGATATTAGAGTAAATTGATCAAATTTCAGTTGTAACCTTTTTCACACACTGCATTTTGATCTAGCTGAATAGGTCCTTGATTTTTCCATTTGCGTTTCTACCAGAAATCATCATGCTATGTGTGGGATTGCTCTATTTTTACTGAACACATTTTCACATGCATGCCGAACATTATGGATGATTGAGTGATGTGTTTGCTGATTAATTAGGGTACTTCACCATTATTGCTGTCCGAATTTAGAAAATCTGTTAAAGTGTGTTAAGATCTCCATTGGAACCTATTCAAACTCAAGGTCTCAAGCACAACATTACAAAATTCTAGTCAGAGCCTAAGCTTAGAGTTTGATAGTCTTCTCATAATATTTCCGTACTGTTATTGTTAATTGGAAGCAATATAACTATGAAAAAACACCATCTATAAGATCCACCCAAATTTAGAAGGTCAAAGCAACTGCCAATGCTGTTTATGTTTCATGAAACCAATGATTGGAAAGCATTTTTAACATATACTCACATCTCTTCCTCAGGTTCATTTTTCAGAGCATTTTGGGCAATGCACTGGAAAGCAGCTTCTACATTGAAACCTTCTTTTGCAGAAGTTTCAAAGTAAGGAATATTTCCCTTTGACGCACACCATGCTCTTGCCTTCTTCTCAGACACCTAAAAGTTGGAATAAAAAGCCGATAATATACACTGCCATTAACGAATAATAATAATAAGAAGAAGATTCCCAGAAAAGCAGTCATATCTGAGATAATAGCGCAGAATGAACAACATTGACTCAATCTACACAGTAATAAGCAGATAACAAATCCCAGAACAACAGACCCAATCACGACAAAAATCCCACTAAGTTGGACCTTCAAATCCTAAACAGATTATAACACCGAGAAAAAGTACAATTTACCCATAACCTTTTTCCCATTGAAGTCCCTTTCAATCAGAAATTGCATATCTATTTGATGACTTAACTGATTAACAATAAAGAAAATTGTCTTACCACTCGGCTGTTGCCACCATCTACATCTACCTTGTTTCCCAAAACAACGAATGGGAAGTTTTCAGGGTCAGAAGGGCTGGCCTGAAAATCAAATGAAACCAAGAAAATTATCATCAGTGATACGTAAAAATCCGGGCTTATAGTTAAATGAAATAATCGATGATCACCTGAATCAGAAATTCTTCCCGCCAGTTGTTGAGGTTATCAAATGATTTCATGACATTCACATCATACACAAGTACACAACAATCTGCACCGCGGTAAAAAGCTACACCAAGGCTTTGAAATCTTTCTTGCCCAGCTGTATCCCAAATCTGAAATCATGGATGTGGAAGTGTCAGCCTCAGATGAGAGTAGTAAATAGTAAATTTAGCTGAGGGATGCCCCCTTATCTTTACTAAGCTAGGAGAAAAAAAACCAAACAATTAAAACCTTAAAGTGACTTAACAGAAAATGGGAGATTCAACAACTTCTCCCAAAAAACAAATTAAAAAGAAAAGAAAAAAGAATGTAACTTAGAACCAAAAACATCACCCTTTAGCACTTTCTTTATGCTTCATACTGAGATCTCATCTTGATACATTTTAAAAAATAATAATAAATAATTAAAGGACTGCACTGTAACGAACTGAATGAAGGCTAGAGACCGTCATGTGTAATTTCCTGAGTCATACGAAAATTCATCTATGGTTGATTCGTTAGTTATATGTATGCCCTAACATGGCAAATTCTCTATGTGAGTGTAAAAACCTTTATTCCTTGTGCTATCTGAGATTCTATTCATACTTCCCACATTTGGTAAATGCAACATATTGTTCAATTCAGTTAAGGAATTGATGTTGTCCACTTGATTACACTAATACTTTACTTGTATGTGATAGGGTTCATACATAGGGGAATAAAAAACAATGGTAATGTTATCATAAATAATTCATGATTAGTAATAAAGGACTGACTAATGAAGGTATGAATCAGATATACAATTGGTTGAGAATATTGCAGGATTAGAACGGATTATTATCTTGCGTAGAATTAGGTGTTGTTAGATAGAATTGAAAATGTAGTACTAAAAACTCCCAAATCTGAATTTTAAGTACTGAAGATCTTATGTTGTAATTGGGAAAAAAAAACTGATTATCTTTTTTAATTTTGTGTTCAGACTTTAGTGATAAGTGATGATCCTATCACTTCAAAATTTTACCTCATTTTAAATGGCACTTACATTTTTAAGTGGTACTCAGATTGCATTATCAAACACATATAATCAAATAAGTTTTGAACCAATTCAGAATTAAGTGTTGAATTGAGCTATAAACAACACCTTATACCCTGAAATCTTCGTGATTCTTAAACCGAGAATTTGGGTAATTATTGATTAATATCGACAAGGTCATTACTTTCAAGAGTTGCATCGATGCTATTGTATTTATTTTGTGTTGATTATATGTTTATAACTAAACAAAATTCGAGGGCCATTTATAATATATTATTATTATGTCGCCAAATGTTACTCAGAGTGATCAAATAAGTACATAAGGAACCGGAAAGGCTAGTAGAGACTACCATTTGTAACTTTCAAATGGTTTTTTAGACCATACTGAGTCACAGGAAAATTCCAATGATTGAGGGACATATAATCCATTTGGAGGAAGAAGGGAGAATAATCGTGGAACAGCTCATTGTTAAACTCAGTATATGTGGTTTAAGCATGCATTCCAGAGACTGTCAAATAAATCCAAGAGATAATCGGGTAACAGTCCCAGTACCTAGTGAATGTTTTAACCCTTCCACCACTGTACATAATGTAAGTACCGTAACTCATCTCAACTCTTCTATGATACTTCATGACAGCTCTGTGGTGAAGCAGGAGAATATGAAGAGATAACTAACTGCTGCTTTACTTTGTAAATAGAACCTAGAAATGTAAGAAACACCTGCGCCTAAAGTCCAGACTCAAATTAATTCAGTTATCAACTGGGGCCAAAAAACCAGGCTGGTAGTGTTGAAAGCAGTCCAAATGTGCTCAAAAGTAGCCCCAACCAACCTCTAGAGTCTAGACTGATAGGGGAAAAAATTTCTAGGGTCCTGGCCGGGGTAGGTGGCCTCAGTAGGGAAGACTGGATCAGTTATGCTCTCTGTTCCTATTCTGATAGGCGCGTCGCGCCCCTGACATGGCATTTCCACGATTAAATAATATTTCATTATGGTTGTTGTCACCAAGTCTCTTGCTCCTATTAAGCTCAGCCTTAGTAGAAGTGGGTAGCGGCACTGGGTGGATGGTCTATCCGCCCTTAAGTGGTATTACCAGCCATTCTGGAGGAGCAGTTGATTCAGCAATTTATAGTCCTCATCTATCTGGTGTTTCATCCATTTTAGGTTCTATCAATTTTATAACAACCCTCTAATGTTCATTTTAAGGATGTGCTCGCCAAATTTTTTATTTACAATAGAGATGACTACTTGACAGGCACTAAAACTGATTGTGAACATTTCCTAAAAGACTAATAGCACTAATATCCGGTCTTCATACCTTGTATCCCTACAAACCAGCTATATACAATGGAACTTGATGCAATTAAGAATACTTTCTAATAGCATCTGGTATATGCATTGCAGTTTCCATATTGGTCAGGTTCTTGCAAAAATTGTAAAACACAGAGAAACTGAAGGCCCAAAGTGGCACCTTCAACCTATCAAGAAGGAAAATACATGATTCAGATTCCCTTTTGCTAATTAGGAATCTAATGCCAAAAAATAGATATTCATCGGCCAGCATACAGTCGAATTGTTTCCATATCTTCAAGTTTACTTTTTTGATGCCTCTATTATTTTATATCTGCAGTACATGAAAACACTAGCTTAAGCCAATGCTTCTAATTTATTATTTTGTCTAGATGCAATGATGGTTTATGTTGGACCAACAAACCAAAGAATGAGGCACCTCGCTAGGAAATCTTAACTATAATCCTCAAATACATAACAAGAAGTTCTGAACAGAGTTTTGTCACACTTTTGACCAGTGATCCAATCAAAAAAAGACCTTCATAGCATAAAAAGTATGACAGAGATTCAAAAAAAAAAAAAGGCTTTGCATTGCTCAAATCCAAAAACATTTACTTTGTAAAAAGTGTGTGACTATAAGATGTAACTTGGACTAAAAGTCTCAAGATGCTTTTTTCACTGGAGTATATAACCTCCATAAGAATTCTATATCTTGAAATCAAGCAAAAACATCACCTGCTTAGATATTTGATTGTATGAGAAAACTACCAAAATGAATCACATGTATTAGACACATGTTGAATTGGTGATTTCATACCAAACAAGTATCATTTCATACGCATGAACCACTGCGGTTAAAAAAATTATTAGCTTCTGTAGCAAGGATATCATCAACACATACCGTTCAAGGTCAATAAATCAACTTGCCTTCCACTCACGCACACGTACGCACAAATGTGAATATGCATATAAATTTAGATTCCTCATGTCTTAACTACCAATCCAAGTGGAACCCTTCGATCCCAAAAATGAACATGAACATGCAAACTGCGTTTTCTTTGTTTTTACAAGTATAAACTCAAGTTTTCACATTATGTTTTTCGGGCTATATTATCCATTTGACTTTTCACATAGCATTCCCATTTGCAAGTAACAGTTAAACCAAGGAAACAATTCAGTCACAAACAACTAAACATAAAACAAACAAATAAATAAACAAAAACAGAGACAGGTGTATAATAAGAGTATAACCCTAACCTGCAACGTGAAGAGCCTATCTTCATACTGGACTTCTTTAGTCAAGAAATCAGCCCCAATTGTAGCTTTGTATTGATTACTGAACTTGCGATTCACATATCTAATCGCATCATTTAAGGCAAATCACACCAAATATAGTCCCATAACGTACTAATTTTATATTATAAACAAATATATATACATATATACATATAGATGAACACAGGCATGCATACATGTAAAATTTTACGATCCCGGTCTTAATTAGGATACTGATTCATCAAAGATGTCTTCCCAACCCTGAAATTGATAATTCGCATCAGAAATCGTTCGTTACATACATATCAGCATATATATATATATATATATATATAACATATATAGATAGATAGATCGAGATCGAGAGAGAGAGAGAGAGAGGGACTGACCCGCTGTCACCGAGAATTATGACCTTGAGAAGCATGCGTCTACGGGACGCCATGAATTCGAAGCTCTGAGGTTGGGATTGATCAGTGTTGGCACTGTCAAAAGTTAGGGTTTTGTTGGAGAGCAATGAGATTATCGAAATCAACTATTCAACATGCATATCTGGAGATCCCAATTTTTTTTAACCAGACTTTAATTAAAATAATTTTTAACCAACCAATCAAAATTAAATTTCACCTTTTACTTTATTTTCATAATATCATCAACATATTAGCAACTACCGGTCTAACCGAAACCATCCCATCTCCACCACAAAACAATGAAAAGAAAATTCAAATGTTATTTTATTTTATTTTATTTGGTTTTTTCTTTTTAATTACCGTCCTTTTGGTCCAGGTGACAACCAGAGTACAGCCCAAAATGAGGATAATTGGGACCCATAAGCAGGGTGGGTGAATAAAATGTATATACATAATTGTAATGAGTACATATATAAATATCTAATCTAGATTCTCGAATCTAGACCATTGACCTCCACTCCAACGGCAATTCTTCTTACTTTATTGGACCATTTCCACACAAATGGATTGTTTTAATTTTAGTATTATAAATAGAAATGTTTCCATGTGCTACATGCCCTTCTTTCACTAAAATAAAAAACTAAATATTTAAATTTTGTTAAGCAAAATAATCCCATAAAAATGTGAAGTTCTGTTTAGATTGACTTGTAAAACGTTATTTTTATCTTTTTAAAGTGAAAAATTAACTGAACTTCGTAAAAGTATTCAGTTTTTCAAAAAGACATTGACTTATCTTTTTCTTGTGTAAAAAAAAAAATTAAAAGCAGCGTGTATAATTGTCCAAGAAAAAGAGACACATGGGTGACCGAAATTGGACTGGCCTCATATATTCAGGATTAGTATATTGTTGCTGTTTAGTTTTTTTGTATGATCATGGCAAAGGATAATGAAGCTAGCACTCATCTCTCAACACCAGCCTGGAATATAGAGGAATCTACAGCTTTTTTCACCCCTCTGTCAACCCACTAGCACTCACAAAAAAAAAAAAAAAACTAAAAAGATAAAGAGAGAGCCCATGTGCAAAAACAACCAAGTAAATAATGCCAATCTCATAATGCACATAATGTTACCCTTTCAATGGTTCATTTCATTTAACAATAAGAATGCTGACTCTGAAAGGCATTCAAGTGCTGGTATGCTATGCTTTCAATGTATGGCACATTTGATGGACCACTTTTTGTTTTCAAATAAACAGAAAAATATTCTTTATAATGAGTTTCATATGAACAAGAGTTTAATACAAGCCCAACTTGCTTGCACTAGTCTTATCGATGAATTGAGTCCAGGTACCTTTCTTGGTGGTTGAAATATAAAACAAATAGCTTAATAGTCAATAAAGTGTGAACAACTTTCAAGACGATTTGGATTCTACTCAACAAGAGATATACAATTCCAAAAATAGCTCACAACATGTTGTCCACTCCATCCAACATATACCACATTTAGCCAACTGTCATGGTTCAATTCAAAGCAAAAAATAAGAATACAAAATCAAAGCAAAATGGGGAGACAACAAGTTTATGGAGAAAAAGTCTCAACAGATTCAACAACCATGTAAAACCTAATATTTAAGCATCAAATGAAAGAATAGTACCAGTATCTGTGTTGTTATTCTGTAAAAGCCCAATAAATACAATTAAAAGGAAACATATGAAAAAACCAAAAACACAATTTCAAGGAGTGAGAAGGAAAAAGAAATTTTGTACTGTTAAATCGGCGTGTCATTTTTTTTTCGATTAATGAAACGTACAAGTAATAGAATGAGAATTATGGGGTTTGAATTTCTACGGGCAAACATGGCATCAGTTGTCAAGAACTTCCGCTGAAGCCTCGACTGTCTCTCTTCATCCTTCCCATCTCCATTTCGCGCGTTTGTTGGCCTTCACTGCTTGAGCCAGACGGGTTCAAACCATATTCGCTGGTTGGATTGCCAGCACTGTACTCGCTGCTGCCATAATCCTGGCTTGCGAGTGCCATCTTTCTAAATTTTATCATGTCCTGGTTATATTGGTTGGTGTCGTAGTCTGAGCTTCCATGAGAACTGTACATTGAGCTGTGACCGGGTCTGATTCCTTCATTAAGATCGGACAATGATACATCCCCTTCCAGGGCCCGAACCACCTGCACAATTTCAAATTAAGCATTTGGTTAGCGGTTAGGTACTAAGACCACATGTGGGCTTCAACGTTGGCATCTTGTTTAAAAGCATCTGGCGATATTGTGGTTTTTTAAGCACCATAGTTCACCCGGAAGCTCATCAATGTCTAACTCGTTTTTTCTTTTTCTTTTTTTAATTTCCTAAATCAGCTTCTACTAACAACAAAAGTCGAGAGAAAAATTACACTCCAAAACAGAGAGGCATACTCAGCAAAAATAAAACATCTAAGAACCACCATTTTAAACATTGGACAAGAACAAGGATCATAAAATCTTGTTTTGTCATCAGAAGAATGGGAGCAAATGATTCTAGAAGTTCCTTCCAATAAATCTTCACAGATGGTGATGAGGTTGGAATCATAAAATCCAAACAATTGATAAGTCAATTCATGGGCTTTAACAAGGAGCAAAAAGCATTGGACTTTACCAGACTTCCACTTGCAAGCTCCGTGTACATCTATTATTGATTAATAGAACATCAATTAGAACATCATCCCCACAATCTACGTACAAACACTATCTGTTTGCATCACTCTATTTGGAGGTTCAGGGTTGAATAAGTCGGATGTAGAAGGCACACACAAGCGTGCTTAACTGGGATGAAAATGAAATGACTTTTGGTGTTAGGAAGAGTAGAGTTTGTATAGACATGGTCTTCACATTTACACTGAATGGATGCCCAGATGCCTGAAATCATTTTCTCACACACAACCCCCCAAATTTTACCATTATACCAAGCCATGGCTGAAAGTACTCATAGTAGTAGTTGCAAATACACCTTCACTATTAAAAGGCAAACTAATACCTGGCTCATTCGGGGTCGACGCCGTGCTGAATGGCGTACACAAGCAGCAGCACAAGCAACCATGCGAGCCAACTCATTGTCATTGTATTCCCCCCGCAACCGTGGATCAACAATGCTATCAAAGTTTTTCTCTTCCAAAGCTCGGGTGAGCAAGGGCCTTGCCTGCAACAAAGTGAATCTTGTTAGTCTTTATGATTATGGATCTACAACTCTCCAGGCTTGAGGGAGTACAAGGAGAGAAATAAAAATAATACGCTCTCAACAGAAGAAAGACACAAACAACTCCAGTAGACTGGTCTCTATATTGCCAAATTTTATCCAAAAAAAAAAAGTGGTCATCTCATTCAAAGAGACAACTCACCCAGTCTACTAAACTATCATCCATGAAAGTTTGATCCGTGTCAACAGGTCGTCGTCCAGTAATCAACTCCAGGAGCATTATTCCAAAGGAGAAAACATCTGACTTGTCCGTCAGTTTTCCAGAAGCAGCATATTCAGGAGCCAGGTATCTGAAAGTGGCGAGCATGTAAGAATTTGAAGAATATTCAATTAGGAGAAAGATGGTATACCACACCAATTTATGTCATATTAAAGAACATAAAATGTGAAAATGCTTCTAGAATTCACTACAACACTAATCAATGGAAAAACCAGAACTCAATGCTTGCATTCCCAACCATCGAGCTAAATTTTCACTGTGTGAAATTGAATGAAAATGGAAAGCAGGAACTACTATAAAGAACCAACTTCTACTCCAATTTGACTCAGTAATGCCAACCATTAAAACTAAAATACCAAACGACAAATAGCATGGAACATTGGCCTTACCCGAAAGTACCCATAACCCTAGTAGAGATGTGAGTATTGACTTCAGAAGAAATCTTAGCAAGTCCAAAATCCGCAACCTAAGGAATTAAAAGGTTCCAGGTTAATCAACTTCATAACAATAATAAACATTAATGAGAGATTTATATTCCCCAAATCCAGGAATTTAGGTTTTACACAAGATTCAGAATGAGTCGAGCGACTCCTTGAACTTTAAACTGACAGGATCTCAGTAATCATATCTCACAAGCAAAAGGACCAAACAATCGATTTTTTTCACCATAAAGCAAAACCTATCCCAAAAAGATGAATGATGAAAATCTTAGTGAGTAAGTACCACCAAATTTCACACCCTTAGTAAAGTATTTTTGCAGCCATGCCAAACACTTGGGAACAAATCCCACATCCATACTGGTTTGGGAAATTCATGGTAGCGGGAGGACTGTTGTGTATCTCTATCATAACATTGGACAATAAAAGAAATCAACTGGAAATTATCAGGCAGTACAGGGGCCTGAATTTAGATTTACTTTATAGGCCTAATATCATATTCAAAATTTGACCATCCTTAAACCTTGACTATAATAAAAAATAAAAAATAAAGCAAATAAAAGATGGTCTTACCTTTGCCTCAAAGTTGAAATCCATAAGTATATTAGCTGCCTTGATATCACGATGAATAATTTTAGGATGGCCTACATATATAAATTATTTCAATTTAGGACATGGAATGTTTCGGTCATCAGTAGGCGAAATACAAAAATCTTCTTGTTGTAAGGAATAAAGAGATGCATGAAGGAAACTTACAATCTTCATGCAGATAAGCTAGTCCTTTTGCAGCCCCTAGAGCAATTCTTAATCTCGAGGGCCAACCCATGACAGGTCTCCCCTTTGCTGAAAAATGCTGTTCTCTGTTAGTTCCTTGTCACCAGATGCATCTAACAACTATATGACAAAGGATATAGGACTTGTGGTATAAATCATATCTTCTCTTGAGCTCATTTATACAATGGCAGTACAGCCAATCAAGAAAGCCTTTTAAAGCTTTTGTACAGATTAATAGAGAAATTAAGAAACAAAGAGTTATCATGACTAACAGACTAATAAAAGTACTAACACAGTAACACCTTCCCAAATCATAAACATTCAAAAGCAACAAAAACAAAAACAAAAAATCACAACTTAGGCCTTGTTTGGTTTTTGTTTGTGTTTGTTGTTGTGGAATTTAGAAAAACACAAATACATGTTTGTGTTTGTTAAGTGTTGGAGTCTAAAACAGAAGCATGTTTGGTATTGATGTTTTTGCGGTAAATATATACATATGTATATGTGGTGTTTTGGGGCAAAGGGAAGTGGGGTGGTGGTCGGAGGCAGCAACGGTGGTGGTGGTGATGGCGGTAGTTGTGGTGTAAATATATATATATATATATATATTTTGAATGAATAGTAAAAAACAAATTCTTTTTTTTTTTTTTTGCAAAAAGAGGTCAAAAAACACAAACGTTTTTTACTATTCAAAACAAAACATGAGAGCCAAACATGTTTTTGTTTGAAAAACAGTTCCAGTAGCAAACAAAAAACATCAAACAAAAACAAAAACCAAACAGGGCCTTACTAAGACAAAAAGGAGCATATCAGCATAATACGTTTACCATTAGTAAACAATGCTACAAATGTGGACTTACCATGTAAGTGAAACTCCAAAGTGTTGTTTGGAACAAATTCATAGACGAGCAATCTTTGGGCACCAGTGATACAATATCCAACTAATGAAACAAGATGCTTATGATGAACTCGACTAATGATCTCAACCTCAGCCTGGAATTCACGCTCGCCTTGCCCACTTCCAGCTTTCAGCTGTTTAACCGCAACTTCTTTTCCATTTGGAAGGACACCTTTGTGCACATACCCAAAACCACCTTGTCCAAGGAGGTTAGCATTCGAGAAGCCATCTGTTGCCATTGCCAATTCTTCATATGTAAATGTGCTCTTTGAGAAGCCCAAAGACATGCCAGGGGAGGGTGACGGGAGTGGATTTTCAGATCCTGAATAGTTGGACCCAGAACCTCCACTGCTGCTCATGAAAGGAGGCGGGGGTGGAGGTGGGGGGGTAGGAGAACGCACCGGTGAGTGTGGTGGCCACGATGCAACTGTGGGTGGAGGAGAGGGTTTTGGCGGGATTGACATCACATGATCCCTGGGTGGAGGAGCGTTATGTTGCCAATGCTGCTGTGGGCCACCGTAAGGATCATCTGACAATTTGAAAAAGTAAAAATTTACTGAGCAAATTGGGATAATTATTTAAGCGGAGGATTTCAGTAAAACAGAAGAAAATTAGTCATACAATTCTGATAATAAAAGAAATATTCATATTGTAATTGTTGAAATGATCACCTATCATGCTACTCAAGCCATCACCAAATCTGCAAAACTAAATATATAATCACCAAATTGCTTCTACTACTATTTGAGTTTTAGCTATTCATTCTCTCCATTTTGTTTCACTTCTCATTGTTGTTACTATGAACTGCTCAGGTTACTGTGATTCCTTTACGCTCAACACAACTCTGCGAGGATTACTAGTGTTTGGGATAAATTCACTCATTTCACTTCACATGCTATCTTGAAATGTCCGTAAATCGTTATTTCACAATGCACAAAGAAAAACTTCAATACAAAATTAGCAAAATAAACCTTCGTTGGAGCCATTCAGACGACAAGTGCACATACCATGTAGGAGAGTAAACAATGTGTACAGAAATATAAATAAAGCCTACTTGAAATGGACAAATGCTGGAGTAGGAATTACTTTCAGTAATATATCAATTCCTTTGTCGCCAAACCAAGGATTTTTGAGTGTCAAGTGAGAATCACTAGCATTGAAAAAGTTGAAAAAGCTGAATGAAATACTTATAAAGACACATTACAGCAACTATATACATATATCATACCAGGATCCAGTTGTTTTTTCTTTTTATTAATTCGATTTCATGATGAAGTCCATATCCTGCATACATAGATAAGTAAGGAAAATGATCGAGAACACAATTAATCAAATGTCAACAATTTTTGAACCAATAAAATATTTATATATATATATATATATATTTATTTATTTATATATATATATTTTTTTTTGAGTTAACTAGAGTTCCATCTAGAATGCATTACGTGCAAGTAATGGATCTAGCACTCGTATTTAGGGATAGAAAACATCAAGTCGTATTTAGGAATAGAAAACATCAAAGTCCATGCAAATCTCAAATTCATCAATTCTTTAATGATGAAAAAATACTGAAATTCCCCGATTCTATAGAGGAATCGAAATCATTCTACACTTCTATTAAACTCCAAATGAAAAATCAACACCAAATCCAAACATTTCTAATCTAATGGCGTTTTGAAAATATAATAGCATTTAATCTAAATTTAAAATTCATGAAGAAACAGTGAGCACTAGATCTTAAAAAGTCTCACCTTTATGTGGTGCTGGTGGTGGTGGTGGTGGAACATAGTAATCATGATCTCTTCTCCTCTTCTTCTTGCAACAAATGAACAAAATACTCAATATCGCAAGAATAAGGACCCCTCCAACAGCAATTCCAACCACCAGTCCAGTCGAAATCCCCGATGAGCTCGACGGAGGCGAAGGCGGCGAAGATGACGACGACGGAGGCGAAGGCGGCGAAGATGACGACGGCGGAGGCGGCGGCGGCGATTTCGCAGTCCCTGTAGGCGGTGGCGGACTCCGATCCGCCGGCGGCGTCGGAGTCGAACCTGCCGTAGGAGGTGGAGATGAGGAAGAAGCCGGCGGTGGCGGAGAGGTTGAAGGAGCCGTAGTCGACGGCGGAGGAGGAGAGGTCGACGGCGGAGGAGGAGAGGTCGACGGAGCCGGAGCTGCCGGCGGAGGAGGAGAAGTCGCCGGCGCTACTGGAGGCGGTGGCGACGCGGCAGCGACCGGAGGGGGAGATGTGGCGGGAGGTGTTGGACTGGCTGGAGGCGGGGAATTGGCCTGCGGCGGAGGCGACGCGGCGGCCGCCGGTGGCGGCGATGTGGAGTTGGTGGAGGGTGGGGAGGAGGGAACCGGTGATGCTCCCGGCGGAGGTGATGACATTGTCCGGTCAACGGAGAATTGGTTGCGTTTGATTTTGTTTCTCTCTCTAGGTTTTGCAGTGAGAGAGAGAAATGAGAATTTTTTGAAATTAGTACAGTTGGAGAAGAAGCGTTTTAGTGAATGTGTTTGATGTGGGAAGTGTGAAGTGTATTTTTAGTTGTGTTTGCTTTTGAAAATTAAAGGCGAAACGAAAGGGGTGTTTTGGTCAGAGAGTTTTGGTTCCACATGGTGGAAGAATTGCTTGAATGCTTTTGGTGGGACCCACACGGCTGGCCCGCACATTTCTCCTGTCTTTACTCGTTCGGCTTGGTCTCAATTTGGTGGTAATCTGAGGAGTATTTAAGTTTTTATATATATAATTTTGTGCTTAAATGGTGGAGAGTTTGTATAAAATATTGAAATGGCAAATCAAAGTCCAAATTGTAAGCTAACGGGAAAATTGGAGAAAAATATCATTTAGTAATGCAAAAAGTATTTATTAAAAATTCCTAGGGAGGGTGAGAAAGAAAAATTGAATATAAAATTTGACATACTATTTGTAACAACAGTACAATATCATTAGATGGAATTCATATATATGGATGACAATTGTGAATTGGTACCTGCACTTAGCATTTCTGTATATTTTGATAATTACATTTATGCAAAGTGGTTACTTATCTTAACTAACTTATCCATAATATCTTTTTAAAAAATGTTACTAGTATGAAATAGTTAGGCATAATACGGACAATGAAAAAATAACAATGATAAACAGAATATCAACATTGAATAGTTAAAGAAAATATATGAGTAATGATAAATGTGATGAAGTCTTACATTTGTATATTACATAGGTAGTATCATTTGATCTGCCAAATGTATCATTTTAATTATTTAAAATAGAAACATATTCATTTTGAAATACCCCTGAATTCAAATTGATCCAACAACATCGTTATGTAATGATTCAATTTTAATTCGTATTGCATTTGATTAAACAATTTAGAGATGATACCAAATGAAGAAAACATATGTGTTTATTGAAATCTCTTTGAGATTATATATTATGCAGAAGATCAAGGACAAAAAAAAAAGAGTAAACCAATGTATTCTTTGTTTCTTCATAATTTTTATGATAACTAAATAAAAGTAAAGTAATAACAATATTATTATTAATGTTGTCGAGAACTTATATGATAAATGCAAACATTTTGAAGACATTATTTTGCTCTTCCTTTTTTACCCCAATGTATATATAGTTGTCCAAGGTCCAACATAAAAGCTATAGAAGTGGCAAAGGAATAGCAATGGGTTCAGAATTTCCAACAATGCACGCTATTATTAACGTGAAAAAAGCTCAAACACCTCCTTCAACCGCTACAACTCCCAACCATCTCAGCATCCATTGATGTTTAATGGCGCCAAAGTAATGGTGGGTAAAACCATATTCATGACATGGTTTTGGAATTTATATGCCATCAACTGCATCAGTACACTGGATAGACCATGGTAAGGGATTGTGATGATTGCCTCTATGGTAATGAAGAGGATGATAAGCCTCCCACCATTCATCAATTGCTTAAACTAAACTTCCCTTCCCGAAATCCAATAAATAGGTAATAAGTATTTCTTTTTATAAATAAGAGTACAACAAAAATGAAATATAAGAACTTACATAATTTACATGGACATACCCTATGGCCCATTACAAATTGAGCTCAAACCCCATGAATAATTAGTAAAGGTTCACAAGCTTTTAATTCCCTATAACATGTATATAATGTGTATAATCCCATGTGTCATGTGTGCAGAATCCCTAACCATAATCATATAGAATTCTCTCTTTTCTGTAATATAATTGGTTACAAAATTACCATCACAATAATAACTATATAGAATTCTCTCTTAACAGCAATTTGATGATAGGATATTAGGGTTGTAGCTAATGATTTTTCTTAATTTGAATCATACTATTAACTTTAATAATGATTATAGCAATAATTATAATTTTGTAATAGTGAGATAAAAATTAAATAAAAGATTGGATAAATGGACAATCGAATTTACAAATTATTTAGTTGATGGTAATTACCTTCCATTTTCCCTTTCGGTTGACTTATGTCTTTATCTTAATTTTGTAGTGCGACCAAATTAGTAATTACGGGTATTAACCTTCTCTTAGGCTATGTTTGACATAATTTATGTTTCTGGTTTTACGCTGAAAAAAAAGATAAGCATAAATTATTTTGAGAAGTTGATATCCTACATATTTTAAAATGCTCTTCCAAAATTCAAAAGTTTTTCTAAATTTTTTGACAAACACCGTTGAAAACAATTTTTTCCTCCAGGAAGTCAAAAACATCGTTTGAAATGTCAATCCAAACAGGGCCTTAAAAGTAAACAAGACAACTGATAAGCCCCTTAAACCATATGATAAATAATCATCTACATTAATACAAAAAAAATGAATGCACCTCTTTAATTAATTTTCCCTTTCACCCAAACCTCAAGTAACAACCCACTTTTTGTCCCATTTAAACGATTGCTGAGAACTGATATTAGAAGGCAAATTCTTTCCCAAAAAAATAAAATTATTGTGAAAAAAATATCAAATTAGAGGACTAAATTTTGCATCCCATCTAAAAAGTCCACAAATTTTGGTTTATGTATATGATATTTTAGTAGCATTTCTGAAGTTGGTTTCATCAACACTTATGAAGTCATTGAAGTCCTTGGAAAGTGAAAACAAAACAATGTATGATTTTATTTTTATTTTGGAAATTAGAACAAGAACAATATTGCATGATTGAATGAAGTATGCGGTGAGCTGAGACCTATTTTAGCTAGAATGATATATTATTCGTATATGTATAGACTAGGGATAACAGAAATAGTAAGGGTTAATTAAATATTACAAGGTCAAGATTAGGTAATCTATATTTTCCCTGTTTTTATAGCATTGGCTGTTACTCTAAGTAAGAGGCAAACCAGCTGGACACCAACAGCTAAACATAGATGAGGATGGGGACGCGCTTCCTATAATGGACCCTATATAAATATATATATATATAAAACACTCTTATACTACTATACATAGTTAATAATAAAATATACCACTTCGTCACCTTATTTTTATTGTTCTTACATTATCCAGTTAGTAATTAAAATAGTCATATTATTTTTACAGTCATACATATTATTATTATTTATTTGAATATACATTTTCGCACACAAATTGAAATTGTTGATAATAGATTTGATGGATAAAAACAGTTGCACCTTTATGAATGTCCATGTCGATTTTAATTAGGGTAAAATGCAATAAACCCCCTATACTATTCTCTCTTTCTAAAATAACCCCCTACACTAAAGGTTTGTCCCCTAAACTATGTAAATGTTGCAATTTACCCATTTCTGTTATAACACCGTTAATGGACATTTGTTGAACAGTTTTACCCTTCACTAAATAAGGCTCTCTTTAAGCTCTCAAGTTTGGTGACATGGCAATGCAATCTCTTACAACCAATAAACACTTGACAACACACACCTGCTACACCTTATCTCCCTCATTCTTTCAGTTGTTGTTTACTGTTGTGACAGCTCTGTTTTTGGCGCCAAAGAGGGCCTAGTTTGGCGTCATTTATCCAGCCTTAGAGCTTGTATATATGTTGTGTTAAATGTTGCAATGTTGGAGACAAAGAGAACTGGTTCAAAGCTGTCCCATTTGGAGTTATTCAAGCTGGGTGTTGCAGACAAAAACAAGTAGCATTAAAGTTTCATAATGGTAATCCTGAACCAGTACTTTCTGTATCATATAGAGTTAAATGTTGTTACTGTTTTGTTTATTTCTATCAAACTTGGCTGGAAATACATGGCATATTACTCCTGTCATTGCACTTTATTGTCATTTACTATCATTGCAAATACATTGCAGTAAACATACATTTTATACTATTTATATGTATAAAAATTGGTCATGTTTCATATACGTATTGCCATTTTACAAATACACAGATATTGCCAATTTGAAAATCAGTACAGTACAGTAAGTTATTACAAATACCCATGCTAAGCTTTTATTTTATTTTTTGGTTTTAGGTGGATGTGTTTTACAATTTTGTGCTTCACTATGGTGGTAAATGACTTTGAGAGTTATGTGTTTAATTCTATTATTTTAATGATTCTATGTATGACAAGGTAAATGACTTTGAGAGTTGCATTGATTCTTTGATTATGCTAATTCAAGTTCTGTAAATGGTGTAGTGTTGTTGGATCATACATACATGTTAATCCCTAAACTGATTCACAACAACATACACAAATTATCAGCTTCAACTCCTAAATTGATTTACAAAAACTAACCTACAACTTCATTACTCCAACACTATAACTTCAAAATAACAAAATACCAAATAACACTACATACAACATTATTACTACTCCACAAGTCAATCCTAGTTCATTACTCCCACTACTTCAACACAACTTCTCTGCTTCACTACTTCACCCTCATCATCACTGCAACGAACAACACAACAACATCAAATAGAAGCATAAACATACTCCCAACAAACACAACCATTACAAACTGTATCATTGACCTGACAAAAAGTGTAGTGGTATCAACTTGAGTAACTTGTTGTGTGGTTTGAGCAGGAATTAGTGCTTTGTTTTGGCTCTGCAACACCAACACTGGGCTCAAACCTCCTCCGATTACCTCTATCTGCCCAGTCCCAATAACGGCAAGAACCATCTACACATATGAAATATACCTTGTTAGGATTGGTGGGTGAATTAGAGATGAATACAACAACCTTTCTATTATTCGGGCAAAGACAATTTCTGTTGTAGAGGCCATTACTGTTCACACTTGTTGAACTCTCACCCATGCTTGGTCCACACCAGAAATATATATATATATATATATATATATATTTCTGGAAGATAAATGAAAGACTACTGGAAGAATCGCAATATCGTCCTTTGGGTGCCGTTGTTGGTGACGGTGGTGATTGGCGTGGTGATAACAGGGACTCTAATGGTAATGAGCTTGGGCCGAAGCAGAGGCAATAACAACACCTCCTTCCTCTGCACTTTCGCAAAATTTGGGGATTGGGGATTAGGGATTAGGGTTATAGGGTTCGAAGAGAATAATTGGGGATTTGGGTGTGAATCTAATTTGGGCTTTGAGAGTTAGGGTTCTGAATTGGGGATTAGGGTTTGAGAGAGAATTAGGGTTCAATTTCCTGAATTGATTGCGAAGGGGTTGAATTGAATTGAGTACAATTGTTCACGAATTAGGGATTAGGGTTTGAGATAGAGGTTAAGATTGGGGACGGATTCATAAATTAAGCTTCAATTGATGAATACTGACTGCAATGGTAGTGTGAGCGTGATCATGATTGAGATTGGGGACGTGATTGGTTTAGGGCAAATGGAGTGTTTGAGAGACAGGAATTGAGGCTCGTGAGCTTTAAGAAGAAGAAGAAGAAGAATGCGTATTTTTCCAATTTTTGGCAACGGTAATAAGGGGTTGTTTGGCCATTTTTTTGTCCTAAACCAATCACGTGATATGCACATGGAAGAAACTAACGGTCTTCTAACTGTGCGCATAGATGACGGGGGTTAAGTGTTAAAAACGGGATAGTATGGGATTTTTTTTGTCAAAACAATAGATCAGGGAGTTATTTGAAGAAAGATATAATAATATAGGGGGTTTATTGCATTTAACCCTTTTAATTATGAAGGCTTCTTCTAATTGACCAAACAAATTTCTTCACCTGCAACTTTTATAAAGCTAAAAATTTGAATATATTGCTGTATATATGGTCATGACCGTATATATGTTAAATAAAGAAATCAGATAGCTTCGGTCATATTGGAGTAGTACTATTTGGAAAATCGTAACTGATTTGAATGAAGTGCTAAGCATTTGTTAACAACAAATTAATTAGCTCCAACCATGAGTATAAATATATAATTAACTCTCAAAACAACTAGAGATGTAAAATTGTTCTCTGCCATTAAGCTAATAAATTGTGCGCTCTGCAATATGTGTAAGAAGACAAATTGGGTTCAAAATCAATTTGACAAAAATTATGGCACACTAATTTTTTTTTCGAGATAATTGAAGTGTTTGTGTCTGAAATTTTTGCTTTGATTAATTTCAAATAGGGCTCGTGCAAAATGATTCCACCACATTAAAATGAATTGTGCATCAAAATGGATAGATAAATCATGGCTATAAAATGCCCCATAATTATGATGATATCATTTAATTTACTGTAGATATTACGTAAAGTTTCGAGAGAGATTGAATTGAAACCATGACCTTTTCTAGTTAATTTGGAAGTTATTACTATATGTCAACCCATGCAATTGTGTTTTCACATTATCAGATAACCTTTAATGCTCATACGAAAGGAAAACAGAAGAATAGAAATAGAATTGGAATAAATATATATGCAGCCCACAAATGGCAATAGCTTCGAGAAATAAAATGACGGTTGATGAGCTGGTTGATATATACATATGTATATATATATTATATATATACATATATTTATTTATTTATACGTTCAAATTTGTTGGATGGCAGCTTCTTTGGACTAGGCAAACTTTGACCGCAGCATTAACGATAAAATGTGAAGAGGGAGTTAATAAAACTCATATTTGCACGTATAAGAGCATGTTTAGTAGAGCTGTATTTTTATTTGTGTTTGTGTTAAAATAAATAAAAAAATATGTTTTTTATTTTTTTATTTATTCATTCAAAAATATAATTATGTTTGATAGGGATATTTTTTGGATCAAAATTGAAAAATTAAAAATTAAAAATTAATAATATAAATAATAAATAAAATATAATATAATAATAATAAAAAATGAATACAATAATAATAAAAAATGGACTAAATAATAAATAATAAATTACATAAAACATATTTAAAAATATAATAAAAATAATAAATAATAAACAAAATGAAATAAATAATAATAATAAAAAATAATAAATAAATATAATAAATAAATATAATAAAAAATAATAAATAAATATAATAATAAATAATAAGTAAATATAATAACAAATAAATACTTCATAATAATAATAAAAAATGAGTATAATAATAAAAAAGGAGTATTAAATTAATAAAATATATTTTTAAATAATTAAAAATTAATAAATAATTTATAAATAAAATGAATAAATAATTTATAAATAAAATGAATTAAATAATGAAATAATAATAAATAAATAAATTGAATATATTTATAAATTAATATATAAATTAATAAATAATAATATAAATAATAAAATATATTATAAAGTGAAGAAATAATAAAGAGAAAAATAATAATACATAAATAAATAATAAATTATTATAAATAATTTATAATACAAAAAGACCCAATAAATACCCCAATAAACACCAAATTCATGTTTATTGGAATATACCTAAAATTTGGGTAAATGAGAAAGTATTTTTTAACACACATAACCCCAAAACACTAAATCAAACAAATTTATAAACACAAAAATATAAACATACACAAAAATATATTTACCAAACATGTCCATAAAGTTTTCTGTTTTAATCTGTAAATAGAAAAGTGAGCATAACACGTATTAAAGAAAAAACACATTCATATATTTTGTTTCTCCCCACATTAAAACCACTCATGTTATGGTCCACAATTTGCAAAAGCTGGGGCTCACCCCTCTCATTCTATGTTTATAAGAGCATGAGAAGTTGGAGTCTCTCCCCTTTTAATAAAGTGGAGAACCACGTCAGTAATTTAGAGAATGTGTGCTGATATAATTTTTTACTTTATTTGAAAAGTGTGTGTCTTATAATGTGAAGTTTTATTTTTCACTTCACTTCATTATTATTTTATTATTAAAGATAATTTATTTATTAATAAAATATTTAATATAAAAATATATATTAAATGTCATAATTAAAAATATATTATTAAATTTTTTACAAATAAAAAAATACATTAATAATTTCTCACATACAAAAAAAATAATAAACATGGAAAAAACAATATTACATAATTTAACACACATGAAAAAAAATACATTACACCTTCACACACATAGAAACAATTTAGTAATGAAAATGTTTAAGTTAGTGTAATAGCAGAAAATGTACTTTTAATATTATTATACAAATAAAATATTTGATTTTGCAAAAATAAATCAATCAATTAATTATTATGCAAAATAATTTTTTTATTTTAAATTAATTAAATTATATATATTTTAATTAATTAGTTGAATGTTACAATAAAAAGATTGTATTGTACATTAAATATCACAAATAAAAAATTATTATTAAATTTCTACAAATAAGTCATCATTTTTATCAATTGGTTAATTAAATTCAAAAGTAATAAATAAATTTAACTTGATACATCAAAAAATTCCTCTCTTTTTTTTTTATAAAAATTTATTGTTTGAATAAGAATATTATTAAAAATAATCTCTCTTTTCGAATTTAATAAATCTTGGCATTTCTAAATACACAATATATAGAAAATATGCAAAATACATAATTATAAAACACCATGATAGGCCAAACAAGCATGGGCCCACCTTCTCTCTCTACTTGACACTATATGGAGAGGCGAGTGCAAATGATTCTATGGACCCCACCAAATGGCCAAACAGGCCTCCACTCCGGATGCCCTAATATATTATATATCTATGATTCTACATTTGACATATTGTATGTGTTTATGGGCACTAATAAAGGATTTAAATTTTAGAGGTAAAATTTTACTTTTGATAGGGTTCGAATAACTATGTGCTTGAAGGGTCATGGACCTCATGGTGATCACCAACTCACATGGGCCTCTTATTATCATATTCTTCTCATAATTAGTGGCATAATATTCGCTTGTCTGAACTCTGACTAAAAGGCAAACATTCAGCTCTATACCTTTCCTATATATATATTCTCCAATAATCTTAGCAAATTAATTATCAGTATGGAGTTGTCTTGTTTTTTTTTCCATGATAGTGATAGTTTTCTTCCCTGGTTGTTGGAGGATGCTTCTCGGAATTTTTCTTTGTCAGGAAAAAGAAAACTATGAAAAATATCCCTCACCAAATACAAATTAAATTTTATATGGAGTCTCATTTTTGTAATTTCGGAATTAAATAACATTCTCATGAAATTAATGTAACAAAATAGGGTTAAGTACTCAAAACCCATGCGAAAAACTCTCATATAATGAAAATATATGTATTGACATGCATAAGTTTAAAAAACGTGTTAATATCCCCTGTGTGTTTCAAAAATTTGCGAATACCTCCTGTCAACCTCTTAAATACCAATTTTATCCTTTTATACTCTCTTAAATATTTATTTTACCCTTTTGCAAAGACTATTATACCCCTATAATTAAATTAGCATTATACCCTTATAATTAAAAATATATAAATTTTGAAAATAATATATAAAATTTGAAAGAAATATATAAAATTCGAAAACAATATATAAAGTAAAAATATATATATAAAATTCGAAAGAAATATATAAAATTCAAAACAAAATATATAAGATTCGAAAAAAATATATAAAATTTGGAAAAAATATATAAAATTTGAAAACAATATATAAAATTCAAAAAAAAATATAAAATTCGAATTATATATATTTTTTCAAATTATATATATATTGTTTCAAATTTTATATATTTTTTTCGTATTTTATATATATATTTTTATAATTTTATATATTTTTTTTGAATTTTATATATGTTTTAAAATTTTATATATATATATTTAAATTTTTTTATATATTTTTAATTTTATATTTTTTTCGAATTATATATATATTTTAAATTTTATATAATTTTTTCGAATTATATATATTTTCAAAATTTATATCATTTTTTCAAAATTTATATTTATTTTTCAAATTTTATATATTTTTTTAGAAATTTATATTTTTTTCGAAAAATATATATATTTTTTACATATTTTCCATTTGTTTGAAATTTATATATTAAGGGCATATATATCTTTTTATATGAAATGAGGTTAATTCGTACACAAATAAAAAATTAAGGGGTGAAATCAAACCAGAAAATATTATACGTACCATATTTATAATATAGGGATGCTAAAGACTTGCGACACAAGAAAATATGAATACCTTAAGGCCCCGTTTGGATACGGAAAAACAGTTTTTGTTTTTTTACTGTTCATTGAGTTAAAAAAAAAAACACGTTTGACAAACACGTTTACTGTTCACTTTTTTTTTTCCCAAGAAAACTGTTTTCTGTGAATAGTGTGTAAAAGTGGTAAAAACACCAAATACAACTTTTAATTGTTTTTTGAGTTTTTTCACTGTTTAGGGTACTACCTTCTCCACCGCCGCCACCAACCACCGCCACTCCTGTCAGGTCGCCGCTGCCGGCCCCCACCACCTCCTGTCGCCGTCGGGCCCCGCCCCCCGCCGCCACCGGTCACCGCCGATCACCACCGCCGCCCACCAATGCTATTTTATTTTTCAATGCAAATTTTTATCCAAACGCTTTTTTGTTTTTAGTTTTTTGCTGAAAAAAATAAAGACAAATACAAAATTAGTTTTTATATTTAAAAACATAAAACAAATACAAAAAACAGGCTATCCAAACACACCCTAAGTTAACTGCATCTTTTCAGATTTAATCACATGTCAAGTTCTGAGCTTTACTTTTATCTTTTCCATTTAATTGTTAGAGAAAATTATATTCGCCTTACTGAAAAATAATAGAGGCAAATCACTTTTTATCTGTAAAGAGCATTTAGAAAGAAAAAACAATTAATTGGATTATTAATACAAACTCAATGCACAGAAGTGACAGAACTCACTATTGTAGAGTTTGTGAAGAAATTAAAGGTACGTAATCTTGTTATTGCATATGAATTTTAATTTAATTTTTTACCAAGGAAGAAATATTTTTTCCCACAAGAAGTAGGTTCAAGACATACTTCTTGTACAAGTTGGTTACAATAGTTAATTTATTTTTGAAAAAGAAAATTATTTGTAAGGAGACCTTTGTAAATTATTATTTATTGGGGCAACTTTCAAAGTGGATACGCATAAGTAGAGCTAGCAAAATGAAATACAAGGTAACATGATATATAGGAACACGACATGAATTAAAAAAGTTAAGATTAATTATAAAATGATTAAAACTGTATATGGGTTGACACAAAACTCGACACGAGAATATTAGTGTCGAGTTAATTGTAAGGAGACCTTTGTAAATTGTTATTTATTTTTCTCTCTTTTTTAATTGGTCATGTGTTGAAATATATTAATAAACTATTATTGAATCGTGTCAAATTCAATTTAATTTTTCTGATAAATAAATTAAATAGTTCGTTTCGTATTAAATTACGTTAAATTTAATTTAATATATTATAATAAATAAATTTAATAAATTATATGGATCAACACATATAATTTATTTAATAAATAAATAAAATTAAAATAAAACATATTTCAACCCAATACAAACACAACCCCAAATACGAATTGCATAGCACAAGATTACTCTTGTCACCGTCGATTTAATCTAACATAGTCTAAAATCATACTATTACCTACGCACATGTATAAGACGTTGGCCATTGGTAACTTACAGCTATATCCTACAACTTATTTGAATTAATTCGTTTAGTTTTCAATTAATTTTTAGGATAATTTGCATTGACACCCCCTAAGGTTAGGATTAATGGCAATAAGATTACGATTAACATTTTTTTGGCACTCACACCCCCTGAAGTTCCTCCTTCATTGCAATAACACCCCCTGGACTGGTGAAATGACTAGAATACTCCTTTAATTGTTTCACTTATTACATTAGGATAATATATAAAATGTGAAATTACCCATATGCCCAAACACTTCACCCTTATAAAATTACTAATTACACTTCCACCCCTTATTACAATATATATATATATATATATATATATTACGAAAATTACAATTTATTTATTTTTCTTTATAATATAATTTGTATATATAATTACGAAAATATATATATATAATTTGTAAAAAATATATAAATTTTGAAAAAACATATAAAATTCGAAAAAATATATAAAATTAAAAAATATATATAAAATTAGAAACAAATATATAAAATTCGTAAACAATATATAAAATTCGTAAAACATATAAAAATTTAAAAAATATATAAAATTCAAATATATATATATATAAAGTGTGACTGAAGTTTAAGTGGACAAGCCTCAGAGTCAATAGCCAAGGTAACGGATCCTCTCAAACTCTCTGCAGAGCTATTTCAATGGCTACGATGGTGACCGAAATCAGAATCGAACCGATACTTTATTAAAATATTTTAATCAAAATTAAATATATTAATATTTGGATCAAAATTAACGGTTCGGTTCCGGTTCTCATTTTTAAAGAACCGAAAATATCAGTTCGATTCCGGTTTTGGTCGGAATAAAAAGCGAACCGCATCGTGAATATATTAATATTTGAATCAAAATTAATGGTTCGGTTCCGGTTCTCATTTTTAAAGAACCAAAAGTATATATATATATATTTGTAATAAAGGGTGGAAGTGTAATTAATAATTTCAGAGGGGTGAAGTGTTTGAGTATATGAGTAATTTTATACTTTATATATTACCCTAATATAATAAGTGAAACAATTAAAGGGGCATTCTAGTCATTTTATTAGTTCAGGGGGTGTCATTGCAACAAAGGAGGAACCTCAGGGGGTGTGAGTGCCAAAAAAACGTTGACCGTAATCTCATTGCCATTGACCCTAACCTCAGGGGGTGTCAATGCAAATTATCCTAATTTTTAGGATTATTTGCATCCACACCCCTTGAACTTTGGCTTTATTGCAGCCAGATGCAAGGTTTGCCTTTTTCGGTCCCATAGCCCCCTGAGGTTTCAATTTCGTTGCAATGACACCCCCTTGGGCTAGTGAAATGACTATAATGCCCCTTTAATTGTTTCACTTATTACATTAGGGTAATAGATAAAGTGTAAAATTACCCATATGCCCAAAAGACTCCACCCCTCCGAAATTACTAATTACACTTTCACCCCTTATTACAATATATATATATATATATATATATATATATATATATATATATATATATTACGAAAATTACAATTTATTTTTTTTCTTTATAATATAATTTGTATATATAATTACAAAAATTAAAATTACGAATATATATATATATATAATTTGTAAAAAATATATAAAATTTGAAAAAACATATAAAATTTAAAACAATATATAAAATAAAAAAACATATAAAATTCGAAATAAATATATAAAATTCGTAAACAATATATAAAATTCTAAAAAATATATAAAATTGAAATATATATATATATAAAGTGTGACTGAAATTTAAGTGGACAAACCTCGGAGTCATTAGCCAAGGTAACAGATTATCTCCAGCTCTTTGCAAAGCTATTTCAATGGTCACGATGACAACACATACCCCACGATGGTGACCGAAATTGAAATCGAACCAATACTTTATTAAAATATTTTAATCAAAATTAAATATATTAATATTTGGATCAAAATTAACGATTCGGTTCCGGTTCTCATTTTTAAAGAACCAAAGTAAATTTTTATTTGGATCAAAATTAATATTTAGATCAAAATTAACGGTTTGGTTCCGATACTTTCGGTTCTTTAAAAATGAGGACCGGAACCGAATCGTTAATTTTGATTTAAATATTAATATATTCATGATGCGGTTCACTTTTGATTCCGACCGAAACCGTAATCGAACCGATACTTTCGGTTCTTTAAAAATGAGAATCAGAACCGAACCGTTAATTTTGATCCAAATATTAATATATTTAATTTTGATTAAAATATTTTAATAAAGTATTGGTTCGATTCCAATTTCGGTCACCATCGTGGCCATTGAAATAGCTCTGCAGAGAGCTGAAGAGGATCCGTTACCTTGGCTAATGACTCCGAGGCTTGTCCACTTAAACTCCAGTCACACTTTATATATATATATATATATTTTTTATATATATTTTTTAGAATTTTATATATTGTTTACGAATTTTATATATTTGTTTCGAATTTTATATGTTTTTTTTAATTTTATATATTGTTTCAAATTTTATATATGTTTTTGAATTTTATATGTTTTTTCAAATTTTATATATTTTTTACAAATTATATATATATATTTTCGTAATTTTAATTTTTGTAATTATATATACAAATTATATTTTAAAGAAAAAAATTAAATTATAATTTTCGTAATATATATATATATTTTGTGATAAGGGGTGGAAGTGTAATTCGTAATTTCGGAGGGGAGAAGTGTTTGGGCATATGGGTAATTTCACAGTTTATATATTACCCTAATGTAATAAGTGAAACAATTAAATGGGTATTATAGTCATTTCACAGCTCCAGGGGGTGTCATTGCAACGAAAATCAAAGTTGAGGGGCAAGTGGGCAAGTGGCCAACAATCGCGTTGACCACTTTCTGATGGGCATTGACCCATAATTCAAGGGGTCTCAGTGCAAATAACCCTAATATTTATTACCTACCCATATACGGAGTAATATATAAATAAGACACTAGACATTGGTAAATTACAGCTATGTCCTATACTGAGTATTGGGGTTACTTTTTTAGTTCTCTTATTTTCTACCATTGACCATATTTAGGTGGTGTTTGGTAGAAGGAGTTGGAGTGAAATATATGATTTTGGGATGAAATTTGTGGCTCAATTCATGTTTGGCAATTTGATGTTGGTGCAATAATGTCAAATCATTGGTACCAAATTCATCATTTTCACACCATCTCAATAGATGGTTTTGATAGTTTGGTTTGGTTTTCTCACACCAAAATTATTCTTTAACCCAAACCAATTCAATTTGGTGTATCATTGTTTAATCAAAACCAATTCATTTATAATATTATATATATATATAAATTCGAAAAATAAAATAAAATATATTTCATAAAAAATAAAATATTTCGGGAAAACAAATATTTCTAGAAAAAATAAAATATAATTATTATTTTTTAAAAAATATACAAATTATATGTATTTTTACTGAAATCTTTTATTTTTTCAAAATATTTTATTTTTAAAACATATATATTTACAAAATATTATTTTAAATAAATAAAATGTCAAACTATTCCAAGTTATCAAATATGATTGGTTTCAGAATTTTAGCTCATATCAACTCTATCAATCATTGATTTTTCAGTTTTACTTTTTCTCACACCAAAATCATCTACACCAAATATAATTTAGTTCAGAATAAAATCACACCAAACCAAAATAAAAAACCAACACTACACCCCGATTGCTAAAGAAGCACTAAGAATTCTTCTAGGAATTATGAAATTGATACGAATTATTCACCATAATTTTGATAGCTTGGACGGCATGATTACAGGAAGTAGATCCGAAAGTGATAGACTGTGATTGATTATATGCTTCCATCTAATAATATTTCAAAATATCTTCCAAATACATCTTAAAACTCCACCAATTGCGCCTCATGTCTTAAACCATCAACTTCAGTCTAAAAGGGTGGTGTTGTTTTTTTAGGGTAATTTGCAGCCACACCCTATGAGGTTTGCATCTATTCCATCTAGATACAGATTTTTGAAATTTTGACACAAACACCCCCTGAGGTTTGGTTTTGCTTGCCATAACACCTCAAATGACGAAAATACCCTTCACAAAATTCCAAAATATTAAGGGTAATGTGAAATGACCTTTATGCCCCAACCCCAAATATATAAAATTTCGAAAAAACTTATATATAAATTCAAAAATATATATAAAATTCGAAAAAATGTATAAAATTCGAAAATAAATATTTAAAATTTGAAAAAAATATATAAAATTAGAATAAAATATATAAATTTCGAAAAATATATATAAAAAATTCAAAAAATTATATAATTTCGAAAAACATATATAAATTTCAAAATATATATAAAAAATTCAAAATAATATATAAAATTTGAAATATATATATAATTCGAAAATATATATATAATTTGAAAAATATATAAATTCGAATATATATATATATATATATATTTAAAAAAAAATAAAAAATTCAAAATATATATATTTTCAAAACCAAAATTAAAAAATTATATAATTTCGAAACACATATATAAATTTCAAAAAATATATAAAAAATTCAAAAAAATATATAAAATTTGAAATATATATAATTCGAAAATATATATATAAAATTTGAAAAATATATAAATTCGAATATATATATATATTTCAAAAAAATAAAAAATTCAAAATATATATATTTTCAAACCAAAATTCAAAAAATTATATAATTTCGAAAAACATATATAAATTTCAAAAAATATATAAAATTTGAAATATATATATGTAGATTATAGAAATTATAGGCCCAGGCCCATGTGTTAGGCCCAAGAAGTGTCGAGCCCATGTAAAATGTAAATATTGAATAACCCATATATTGAGTCCACCAAGTATAAGTGGGACCATCAACATTAGGCCATTCCCTTAAAAAGGGAGCAACAACCCACTACTTAAAGGGAGTGGGTAGTTATTGAGAGAGTGGGTCATGACCCCATGAACTTAGGCCATGATCCAAGAGCGCAAAAATGTATAAATATTGCCATTTGAGCCTGAATAAGATATGTTTTTGATGTGAGTGAAATTTGACACTTACATTTGGCGCCGTCTGTGGGAAACGAATATTTTTCCACTCACGAGTTTTATTTTTATAAAAAATGGTGTCCACACGGTCAACAAACAATGAAGTCAGATTCGAAGAAGTCATGAGGAGGCTGGAAGCTGTGGAACAAAGAAATGCGGCCCTCGAGCAGCAGAATGCCGAATTGCTCCATCGAGTGATTCAGGGCTCCTTTCCTCTCCAAAATTCCGATCCAGCAGGGTGCACAAATGAGCCGGAGCCAGAGCCCTTTAACTCTCATCACGAGCAGGATGCATCCGCTGCCCGAGGAGATAAAGTTCCAAGGGAAGAAGAAGAATCATCTCACCCCATAACAGGGGGAATGCCAAGGGTGCAGGCCCCGACCCAGAACGACCTGCACAAAATGGCTGCAAAAATCCAGAGAGAAGTGATGAAAGACTTGAAGTTGCAGACCCCCGACGATCTGGAAATCCACGCGACAACGGATATGACTCAATCTCCATTCACAGAAGAAATTGAAGCAGCAGAATTCCCGAAGAAATTTGTACTGCCAACTTTCACGTTGTATGATGGTACAAAAGACCCGCTTGATCACATCTACCAAGTGCAGACCAAAATGACTGTCTATGGGAGAAACCAGGCACTTTTGTGCAAAGTCTTTTCAACCAGTCTGACGGAAGCACCACTTTTGTGGTTCAGGAAGCAGACTCCTGGATCCATCAGCAGTTGGAATGACCTCTGCAGACGCTTTATCGGTCAATACTTCAGCAACCGGAGGTAGAGGAAAACGATATCAAGCCTTTTCACCATGACCCAGGAAAGAGGGGAGAGCCTCAAGAGCTTCTTGACCAGATTCAACGTCGAAATGTCTTCTATCGACGACTGCGATCAGTTGTCAGCGGTAGAAGCATTCCGTATGGCGGTCATCCCAGGAACGAAGTTCCACTCTTCACTAGTGAAACGACCCCCTGTCAACATCGGTGAGCTCAACTCCAGAGCACAAGGGTATCTTAGAATAGAAGAGGAGGAGGCGGTCAAACACAGAAGAGCCTCTCTGGTAACGGTGAAGGCAAAATCCAAGGAAAGGATGAAGGATCAGCGGCCTCCACGACCCGATCCCACTCGGCAAACCTCATCATCCAGGAATTTAGACAAGCGTCAGCAGACAGAAGAACGAACCACTCCGCTCAAAACCAGCCTTGGAAAGCTCTTCCAAGAAAATAAAAACAAAGGGATTTTCAGACCACCTCCGCCGATCAGACAACCGATGGAGCTGAGGGACATGACCAAGCACTGTGCCTTCCACAGTGAGTATGGTCATCATATAAACGACTGCAGAAATCTCCGAAGACAGGTAGAAGCAATGATCGCCAAAGGGGAGCTTGCAGATTATGTAATGAAGGATCAACCGAGACCAGAAAAACCACACAGGACACAGCCAGACAGTACTACATCAGGACAACCGGTGAGAGTTATCCATATGATCCAAGGAGGTGAAGAGGCGTTGGAGGACGAAGGAAGCAGAAGGTCCAAGCTTAGAAAAGCGCACAAACTCAGGCGAGTCGACCAAGTTTGCCAAACAACCCTCCTTCGAGGAGAGTCAACAATAGTGTTCTCAAAGGCCGATATGCAGAATATTCAGACGCCACACGAAGATCCTCTGGTAATCACTCTTCTGGTAGCTAATTGTCTGATCAAACGCGTAATGATTGACCCAGGAAGCAGCACCAATATCATGACAAAATGGGCCTTCGACAAAATCGGAATTGACATGTCACAGCTTCACCCGGCTCGGATTCCTCTGGCCGGTTTTGACGGACGACGCGTCGAGCCGATAGGCATAGTCAACTTGCCAATATCAGCGGCACGCCGAACCTTGAAAGAAGTTTTCGTTGTGGTAGACATCAAACCGTCTTACAATCTGCTGATGGGACGAGGGTGGATCCATCGGATGCAAGGGGTTCCTTCGACACTCCATCAGGTCATGCGGTGTCTCGACCCAAATGGAGTGGACGTGACAGATATTCCTGGAGACCAAGTAGCAGCGAAGGAATGCTACTCGATATCCATGAAGGACCTGAACCAGAAAAATAAACAAGTGTTGGAGGCGCCAGAAGAGTCCCTGTACAACGAAAAATAACAATTACAGTCAGACCCTTCCTCAGAGGGTCAGGAGGCTCAGGCAACAACGGAACCCCTAGAAGAAGTGAAAGTTAGTCTGACGGATCACACCAGAGTCACATTCATTGGCTCGTACCTCCAGAAAGAGGAAAAGGACAGGCTGATTCATTTTCTCCAGCTAAATTCAGACGTGTTCGCCTGGTCTCATCTCGACATGCCGGGCATTGATCCCTTGGTTGCTCAGCATAACCTAAATGTTGATCCAAATGTCAGACCGGTAAGGCAGAAGCAGAGGAGGTTCGGGATAGAAAGGAACCAGATCATATCTGAGGAGGTGGAAAAGCTGCTAGAAGCCGGATTCATAAGGGAAGTGAAGTACCCATCATGGTTGTCAAATGTGGTGGTAGTCAGAAAGAAGAACGGGAAATGGAGAGTCTGCGTGGACTTCACCAACTTAAACAAAGCTTGCCCGAAGGATTGCTTTCCCCTACCAAAGATTGACCAGATGGTAGATGCCACTTCGGGGTATGACAGACTCTCTTTTCTTGATGCATACTCCGGCTACAATCAGATCCCAATGAGTCAAGCGGATGAGGAGAAAACAGCCTTTATTACCGAAGAAGGTACGTACTGCTACCGAGTTATGCCTTTCGGACTTAAAAATGCAGGTGCCACCTATCAAAGGCTTGTCAGAAAGATATTCAAAAATCAGATGGGCAAAACGGTTGAAGCCTACATAGATGACACGGTGGTGAAAAGAAGGATAAAAGGCGACCACCTAAAGCACTTGGAAGAGGTGTTCGAGGCACTCCGCAAGTACAGGATGAAGCTCAATCCAGCCAAGTGTTCTTTCGGAGTCTCATCCGGACAGTTCCTCGGACATATAGTCAACCGAACAGGAATCGAAGCCAGCCCATCGCAAGTCAAGGCTCTGATAAGCAGCGAAGAGCCGAAGACGCAAAAAGAGGTCCAGATCCTGACAGGAAGGGTAGCCGCACTGAGCAGGTTCGTGTCCCGACTGACAGACCGATGCAGACCATTTTTCACGGCAATTAAAGGCGGAAAATGAAGCATATGGGGGCCGGAACAGGCAGAGGCCCTCCGAAAATTGAAGCAATATCTCCAAAATCCACCGATCCTCGCCTCACCAAATCTAGGAGAACCCTTGCATCTGTACCTTGCCATATCAGCAACCTCGACCAGCGCAGCACTTGTAAAAGATGATAAAAAGTGCCAGAAACCAGTCTTCTTCAGCAGCAAGTCCCTATCCGATGCGGAGACCAGATATACCATAGCGGAGCGAGCTGTTCTCTCTTTAATCAACGCAAAGAGGCGACTGAGGCACTATTTTGAGACTCATCCAATCGTGGTACCAATCACCATTCCGATAAGAGCCATCATGTCCAAACCCGATCTGACGAGAAGAATAACCAGATGGGCGCTGGAACTCGGGACATTCGACATCGCATATGTGCCCCGCACAGCTATCAAAGGTCAGGCCTTAGCTGATTTTCTCCTAGAGGCAGAGCCAGAGGCATTCCTCCAAGATCTAGATGAACTCGAATAGACGCTCTACGTAGACGGATCAGTTGGTTCAGCTGGTTCGGGAATTGGGCTCGAAATTATAACACCAGATGGAACTCGAATCCAGCAATCAGTGCGCCTGGAGTTTCCCGCCACCAATAACGAAGCTGAGTACGAGGCGCTCCTAGTTGGGCTGCGACTAGCTCAGAGCCTCTGTATTAAAAAACTTCGTATTTTCAGTGACTCACAGCTGGTGGTAAAACAAGTTCAAAACGAGTACGACGCAGGAGAAAAGCTGCAGCCCTATAAGAAGTTGGCTCAGATGGAGCTAGACAGACTGGAGCAGTATTCCCTCAGCCAGGTCCCCAGGGAGGAGAATGAAAATGCGGATCGATTGGCCAACATGGCTTCAATCAATGATCAAGACCTGACCAGAATCGCCTCGATCGACTATCTTGATGTTCCAAGCATCTATCAGTCAGATATGGTGTGCGCAATACCTTGGGAGCCGAGCTGGATGGACCCCATAACAGAGTATCTCAGGAATGGTACGCTCCCAGAGGATAAAGTAAAGGCTCGGAAAATTCGCATGAAATCGGCCAGATATGCCTTGCTGCACGGCCAGCTATATAGAAGATCTTTCGGGGGACCCTACCTTCGATGCCTCACACCTTCAGAAGCATCAGCCATAATGAAGGAAATCCATGAAGGGTCATGCGGAAATCACTCGGGGGGACGAGCTTTGGCCCATAAAGTACTAAGCCAAGGATATTTTTGGCCTTATCTTTCCCATGATACCGAAGCCTTTGTCAGAAGGTGCAGAAAGTGTCAATTCCACGGAGATTTCATCCATCTGCCACCAGAACTGCTTAACCCCATATTCAGCCCGCACCCATTTGCGCAATGGGGGATTGATGCAGTTGGACCACTTCCCATGGCTCTCAGATCAGTAAATCAGGCACTGATAGCAACTGATTATTTCACAAAGTGGGTCGAAGCAGAAGCTTATTCCAGCATCACTCACAGGCACGTGATCAAATTCATATGGACCAATATCATCTGCAGGTTCGGAGTGCCGAGGGCGATAGTGATAGACAACGGATTAAATCTGGATAATCAGTGGACCAGACAATTCTGTAACGAACATGGGATCCAGTTGAGAACATCATCGGTCGCATACCCTCAAGGAAACGGCCAGGCAGAAAGATCCAACAGAACCATATTGAACACCCTGAAGAAGAAGCTAGAAGAGCATAAGGGAGTGTGGCCTGACAAGCTTCTGGAGCTGCTATGGTCTTACAGAACAACATCAAGAGTCCCTACAGGAGAAACACCATTCTCAATGGCGTATGGGACAGAAGCAGTCATTCCAACAGAGCAGGTAGTGTCGACAGCCATAACAGAGTTGTATCTGGAAGAACTGAACGACCAACAGCTGGTTGATGGACTCGATCTGCTCGAAGAAAAATGAGAACAAGCTGCCATCAGGCTAGCAGCCTACCATCAAAGGGTCAGGAACACCTTCAACAAAAAAGTCAAAAGACAAGAATTCCAGGTGGGCGATATGGTATTACGAAAGAAGATCGGGTTAATCGGAAAGCTCCGGGAAAATTGGGAAGGACCATACACAGTCACGGAGGTCATAGGACGTGGGGCTTACCGCCTCAGGAATAATAACGGCAATATGGAACCCAATTCACAGAATGCCTCACGACTGAAGAGGTACTATCCTTGATATTTATTTCATTCTCAGAATAATTAAACAGAGGCATCTGAGCCTAGCTTTATAGATATCTTTAAAATTTTCCATGTTTGTTATTCTGACTCAGTCAGATGTTATCTTTGTAATTTCATGGATATAATAAAATATGGTCATCCTTCTTGCAAACAAACAGCCAGACGTTTATAAATAATTCCTAGTGAGATGACAGAGGCTCATAAGCCTGACTCACTATTTCAGAGGAATATGTTTAAAAATAATTCCTAAATAGTGAGATGACAGAGGCTCATAAGTCTGACTCACTATTTCAGAGGAATATGTTTAAAAATAATTCCTAAGTAATGAGATGACAGAGGCTCATAAGCCTGACTCACTATTTCAGAGGAATATGTTTAAAAATAATTCCTAAATAGTGAGATGACAGAGGCTCATAAGTCTGACTCACTATTTCAGAGGAATATGTTTAAAAATAATTCCTAAGTAGTGAGATGACAGAGGCTTATAAGCCTGACTCACTCTTTCAGAGGAATACATTTAAAAATAATTCCTTAGTGAGATGACAGAGGTTCATATGCCTGACTCACTCTTTCAGAGGAACAAGCTTAAAAATAATTCTAAGTAATGATGACTTAAAAGTACATATCCCATTAATAAACAAAAAATACTGCTTTGTATTACAAAATTGCCTGAAGGGCATGTTACAAAATGCAGCACTACAAAAGGAATATGGAATAGCCTAAGATGGGCCTGAACCACTAAAATCCTTTCCTAAGGAATCTACATGCGTGGTTGGAGGGAAGAATTCTATGGAGGGATCGAGAGGGTCAGCAGGAAGATATCCCTTAAGGAATTCTGTGAAAAGATTCTGAGCATGGCTAGGCTCGGGGCTGGGATATGGCCTCTGTACCCCTAACGCCTTATCCATGGCATCAGGGTCTTTGATTTTCCTCCTTGCTGGATCCTTCTCTCCAACAACAAAGCCCTTCCTCCAGAATTCACCAGCTACAATCCTATTCATCTTTGAGTAGTGCCGGTGCATGTCAAGCCCTCCTTTCTTACACATCTCCAGGGCTGACTGAGAGATGCCGAATTGGTGTTGAAGAGTCTCACGGTCAGATGCCAGCTTCTCCTTCTCACTAGATAGCTTGGCATTTTGCTCTTTTGCTTGAGCCAGCTCTTCTTCCAACTGAGCAACCCTGGATGGGAGGTCTCCTAGCTGAGCTCTCAGCTCTTTCTCCTGATCGTCCTTCTTAGCTAGGTCGGCTTTCAGACGTTCAAGCTCCTTCACACCCTCCTCGTGGGCAAGGCATAACGCGTTGACGTTGAAAAGAGCCTAAGAAGGAAAATGCAAGGCAAAATAGGTCAGTAATATATACAAAAGTAGGAGTATAACATGAAATTAAACAAAGACGTACCCCCAATAACAACCCCGGAGTTTTATGCACAATGCGGTCAGGGTTAGCATCCCTCTGTGCCTCGAGCTCCTCTGGCGTCCAGAGCCCCTGCGCCTGAGTTATCATGGCAGCCATGGAAGTGAGGCTGGAGGTAGATTGGTCAGAAGAAGTAGAACTCTTCTCCTTACCCTTACGCTTCCTCTTCTTACTGGATCTCTCTTCCCCCTCCGATCTGGTTCGGACAGAGGAAGTATGAAGCATTTCAGGAATAGTGGTCTGCACCAGAAACATCACCCATCAAGGCGACGGTCACAGCCTGAGGATCAGGATCCAGAGGCATCTGTCCTTGACCAGTTGAGGGTGCAGCCAGATCCTCCATATCATCATCGTCGTCTTCAATCACTGGTCTGATCGGATCCATCATGATCTTGTACTTGGCTCCTAACCTGGATATACCCTGCAAATTGGCAGGAGTAAGCAGGTCAGCACATGACATACGGTCCGACTAGACCTTGGACTTTAATAAAGAAATACGGGCTTCTACATCCTGAGCCACTACATCTGTATCCCTATAACCTAAAGACTTGTAAACAAAATCCGCCCTGAGCTGGTCGCATCCGGAACAGAGGCAAGATTCCTTATGAATAAACAAAAAAGGAAGAAGGGCTAGATGCTTGAAAACACAGGGGATCGGCCATCTCCTAGAATAGGGGTAAAACCAAGCCCCCTTTACCAAAACCATCCTCTCCTTCCAGTACTTCTCTGTTTTCTCAGTCCCTTGGCAGATCGCCCGACCCTTGAATGGATAGAAGTTGTACCTCCCCTCACAATTTTTCAGACCCACAATCTTATAGCTAAGCAGAAGATCTGCCATACCCAAGGATAGCTTTTTCTCTCTGTTAATCAGGATTAACATGGAAATTATCCTGAAGAAGTTTGGGTTGACTTGCAAAGGGGCTATTCCTAGGGTGAAAAAGATAAAATGAAAAAGAGGATGAAGGGGAAATCGAAGCATCTTTATCTGAAGGGCCGATAACAACACCTCGTCCGGACCCACTCCGTCGCCCAATCTGAAGTCAAGAGAGGGATCGTACTCCTTCAAGATCACCTCTTTTAGGATCCTACAGTCCCTCCTCAGACTTTTAAGGTTCACAGATTTTCTTTTATGCGCTTCAAGTGGTTCTGCCACGAAAGGGGCTGATTCAATGAAGGATCCAACGGGAGCACCTCCAGGGGCATCGGTCCCAATCGGGTTGGACATGACAGGAGTCCCAATCCGAACTGTATTTGCGACATCTGCCTGGTTATTTATCTCCGAAGCAGTTGCTCCCAAGCCAGGTAGGTCCGGACGACGAGTTAAGGATAGAGGAGGAAGGGAGGATGAAGAAGATGGATTTGCAGAAGGGGGGCTGGGAACCACAGATCCCCCATATTCTTGATGAGTCGCCTCCTCGGTAGATTTTGTGGCACTACTATCAGACATGATGAAAATGACAACTTACACAAAGAACCGGCGAGAAGAAAGAAGAACCTCCGGCAACCAAGGTACAGTCGGCGGTCAAAGTTTGAACACTGCTAAAGGTTGCTTACAAGACTTGAAAATGATAGAGAATGAAAATGAAGCCTTACAAGGATTTATATACACACGGCATGCCAACAGACATCATTAAGGCTGAAGAGGTGCGTCGATTCCCTATGCCTTGAATACAGCGAATCGACGGCCGCCATTATCAAATTTGAAATGACACGTCTTTCCACAATAATGACGCTGACGTCATCAAAAACGGCTGTCATCAATCAATTCAATTGAATTCGGGCCAGGCCCACGAACCGTATACCAGACCCGAATGGGGCTAGTGTAGATTGTAGAAATTATAGGCCCAGGCCCATGTGTTAGGCCCAAGAAGTGTCGAGCCCATGTAAAATGTAAATATTGAATAACCCATATATTGAGCCCACCAAGTATAAGTGGGACCATCAACATTAGGCCATTCCCTTAAAAAGGGAGCAACAACCCATTACCTAAAGGGAGTGGGTAGTTATTGAGAGAGTGGGTCATGACCCCATGAACTTAGGCCATGATCCAAGAGCACAAAAATGTATAAATATGGCCATTTGAGCCTGAATAAGATATGTTTTTGATGTGAGTGAAATTTGACACTTACAATATATAATTTGAAAAAATATATATATATATATTTTGAAAATTATATAAATTATAATATATATATTTAAAAAAAAATAAAAAATTCAAAATATATATATTTTCAAAACCAAAATTCAAAAAATTATATAATCTCGAAAAACATATATAAATTTCAAAAAATACATAATTTGAAAAATATATAAATTCGAATATATATATTTCAAAAAAAAAATAAAAAATTCAAAATATATATATTTTCAAAACCAAAATTCAAAAAATTATATAATTTCGAAAAACATATATAAATTTCAAAAAATACATAATTTGAAAAATATATAAATTCGAATATATATATTTCAAAAAAAAATAAAAAATTCAAAATATATATATTTTCAAAACCAAAATTCAAAAAATTATATAATTTCGAAAAACATATATAAATTTCAAAAAATATATAAAATTTGAAATATATATATATTTCAAAAATATATATATATATATAATTTGAAAAAATATATATATAAAAAAACTATATACATATTTTTTGAAATTTATATATGTTTTCCGAAATTATATAATTTTTTGAATTTTGTTTTTGAAAATATATATATTTTGAATTTTTTATTTTTTTTGAAATATATATATATATTCGAGTTTATATATTTTTCCTATTTTATATATATATTTCAAATTTTATATATTTTTTTGAATTTTATATAGATTTTTTGAATTTTATATATGTTTTTCGAAATTATATAATTTTTTGAATTTTGTTTTTGAAACTATATATATATATATATTCGAGTTTATATATTTTTCAAATTTTATATATATATTTTCGAATTATATATATATTTCAAATTTTATATATATTTTTGAATTTTTTATATATATTTTGAAATTTAAATATGTTTATCGAAATTATATAACTTTTTGAATTTTATATATATATTTTGAAATATATATATTCGAATTGAAATATTTTTCAAAAAATATATATATATTTTTGAATTTTATATATATATTTTTATTTTATATATATTTTTCGAAATTATATATTTTATTCTAATTTTATAAATTTGTTTCAAAATTTAAATATTTGTTTTCGAATTTTAGACATTTTTCCGAATTTTATATATTTGGGGTTGGGGCATAAATGTCATTTCACATTACCCTTAATATTTTGGAATTTTGTGAAGGGTATTTTCGTCATTTGGGATGTCATGGCAAACAAAACCAAACCTCAGGGGGTGTTTGTGTCAAAATTCCGAAAATTTGCATCTAGGTGGAATAGATGCAAACCTCAGGGGGTGTGGCTGCAAATTACCCTTTTTTTTATAATAAGGTGTCCGGGTATTTCATTCTGACTAATTTAAGAATGGGATTATCTTCGTGATTGCGGTTCAAACAAATTATTTGCACACGTATAATTCGAATAGATTCAAATTTAGGGTTTTATTTTCTAATTTAAATTTCATAATAAGCCAACGTTTGAATTAATAAAAAACTTATTGTGCATGTTTGGTGAGATTTATGCCACATAACCATATTAAATGTTACATAAACACCAATTTAATTTGTCTCTGCTTACCATGCCTAGTGACAAGGCTAATGCCACCATCTCAAGTTCAGTGCTTGGCTGATTATTATTGTACTCTTTCACTTGTTTTATCTAAAACTCTTTTGTGTTGCCAAAAAGAAAAAAAAAAAATCAAGTTCTTAAGCTCCAAGGAGAGGATATGTTTTTTTGGGTGAAAAAGGGCAAGTATTATAATTGAGAGCAAACTGGACAAAGATGCTTTCCCAGAAAGAACAAGGCAAAAGCCAAGGAGATGATCTTAATCCACAATTAATCCTCTAAACACCATCTAATTAGATATTTAACAAAAAAAATTAAATATGAGCTCAATCTACACTCATAATAATTTTGCTAAATGGAGCTTCCAATGATATGTTCTTAGCAGATTAAAAAACACAAAACTGTACAGCATACTTGGGCATAAGGCTCTTAAAGGACAATCCAAAACAACTTATGGGCTAGAAGACCACTACAAAAATACACAAGAGAGTGAAAGCCCCACAAAATGGTCCAACAAAAATATACAAAACAAAATGGTTTGTATTACTAAACTAAATCATCAATACCGTCAAGTGTCCTCTCTAAATACCTGTAAAGGTTTTCAAAATGTCCTGAACCCATTCAGAAAATTTTAAAGAAAGAGACAAAGGAAGACCTTAGTTTGAAACCGATCATTCAAGCTATAGAAGTCAACATTGATCATATTGATTTAGGTGAACCCATTAAGTTTGACCTTTTTCAGTATAGATTTATCCCTACCTTCTAAGTTACCAGATCCCTGGAATGACAAAATGCTAGCTGAGTTTAACGAAGCCAATGGAGATAGTATTGGTATAAGAATGACTTTCGTTAAGGAGAAACTTGCTCAGTATTCCTATTGCATTCAAAACTTAATTTTGGAATCTCAACATTTCTGCAGAGTGTCTGTGTACTTTCTTTTACCTGTTGCCTCATTCTTTTCTCTAGGCAATACTGGGCAAGTTTCTTCTTAACGAAAGCCATTCTTATACCAATACTATCTCCATTGGCTTCGTTAAACTCAGCTAGCATTTTGTCATTCCAGGGATCTGGTAACTTAACAAAATAAAGCCTAGTAACTCCTTGTTCTCTATATCTGAATAGATATAGAAAAGTCTTGAGAATGCACTATTGTACTCGTCTAATTCAGACATTTTGCACATCTTAATCTTCTGTAGCATTTTTCAAGCTTTTTCCTTTTGCTTATTTTCTACATCCTGGGTATTAGTTATCCCACATATCTCTTTTCTAAGGGTTGCTCCTATGAGAGGTCCTTTTCCTCCTTGATATATGAACTTTGCTTTCAAGTCTTGGTAACGGGATGTTTTCTTAAAACCTTCCCAAACCTTTCTAGCTAATCTCATTAAACTATTTTCTTGATAGTTTAACTTCTGCTCTACGCTCCATTCATCAAAATGAATGCCTATAGCAGTATCCATGGCTGCTTCCCAATTAGAAATCTCTTTTTCAGCAGTCCTAAGGTTGTTACAATAAAGGGTTACTCCTTTATCATTAATGGGATTGGTCTTAATTTGATCTTGTATGACCTCTCTATCAATTTCACCTAAAATAGGTTCTTCATTCTTGACCATTCTGGACTTCCATAGTCTTTCATTTCTTGTTGTTCCTTGTGATTGTGGTCTATTGACTCTTCGTCTTGACTCACTGGGTAACTCTCTTCTAGCATATGTATCACGTGTTCCTGATGGATTCTTTCCGAACATCGTGGTAGCATTTGCTTCCTCAATATTCTGTAAACTCTCAACATTATATTAATAATGAAGATGATATGCAAGAATATTTGTCACAAGGCTTAACTGTTTTGTGATCTGCTGATCAATCATTTCAGCATTATCCCATTCTTTCTCGAGTCTAGACTTAAGTTGTCTTAGATCAATATTCGAAGGGAGACTCTCATTCTCAAGTAATGTCCTATAATTCATTCTGAATCATCTTCATTACTTTGAGGTGGGTTTACATCATTCTTCCATTTCCTTAATGGTTTGATGCTTGACTGGGGCTCTTTTAACCTTATAGAATAATTGTTTCTACCTTTGAGTATATACTCAGGTTCTACTGATTGCTTAACTTCTAAAAGAGATTATTCCTTCTCAAAGTTAAACTCAAGATCATACCTTAGCTTCTCTACTGGAATACGTTGGGGTATGAGTGTTCCATCTATATGGCTTGATTTGACAATAACAGTTTCACCACGAAGTCTGTTATTGGCATTAATCTTTCTATCTCTTGCTCTATAGAGGAAAGGTGTTTCTACCCAACTATAGTACATCTTAAGGGAGATAGATAGAGCTCTAGATCGCTCTTTCTAATTGATATTTACTTTAGCATCAATAACAATGAGATCTGTTAGATTCTCATTTGTTGCTGAAGCTATAATATCACAGAAAATCTCTGTATACACACTTCCTGTGAACAGATTGGTTGACCATAATCATATGATCTGCTGTTTAGGATCTAGTTGTCTTAAATCTCTTACTGAAAGAGAAAAAGGAATATATAATCCTGTGTTTCCTAACCATTTTGCCATTATCTGTATGGCTGCTATGTTGTAATATCATTCTTCTTGCGTTACATCTTTCTTCTGTAATGCATGGATCCTAATTACACTATCAGCTGCATAATCTCTGCTAGTGGTCTTATAGAATCTAAGGATTTTCTTCTCTTTGAGCTTCTTGGACTCATAGAGAATACTTTCAGGTAGGTGAGGCATAACATAATTACTCACATCATCAACTTCCTGAACTGTGATCTTATCATAAATCTAATAAGTTGGTTTCCTGACTTCTTTCATAGAAATCTTACCTTTCATCTTATCAATCCACTGATTCATTTTGGTTCATATAACCAAGAAAGGTTTGATTTGTAATTCCGAATTGTTCCAAATCCTGGATTACTTGATTTTCCTGAAATCTTTAAATCTCATAATCTCTTAGTAAGATTCTCGATTTTCTCTTGAAAATTCTCTTTGTCTTTCTCAAAGACTTCCTGGATTCCTTGAATCTGACTAAATAGATCTTCCATTTTATTAGATCTATTATCAAAATCATCTCTTAATTCTTGAATCTGTTTTTGAATACTTTCCTGATTCATAATAATCTCAATTAAGAGTCTCTGATTTATCCTAATAATCTTGTCAAGATAACTGAAATTCTCAGTTAAAGATGACTTTTCAGGGTTTGGTTTTGAGTCAACTAAGGATATTTTCTCGGGAAAATTCCTAAGTTTAAACTTAATAGATTTCTCATAAAAAGTTTCCATTTTATGACTCTTTTCTTGATAACTTCAAGAATAGCTTCTACCCTTCCTAGTAGCTGGGTACTAGATTCAACTAGGGGTATTATCTTATTATTAAGATGTAATATCTGTTTCTCGATATTCATCTCAATAGGTCTAGTCTTGTAAGGGTTATACTTCTTATCATCAATAAAGCATTCTATCTGACCGCAAACTTTTATAATCTTAGAACTCATTTATTTGTTCTGATCATAAACTGATTCCTCAATAATTTTTCCTATTTTATCAATAGAAATGTTTATGAGAACCTTGGAAAAGCTTTCGAGAATCTCCGTATTCTCGATTTGCTTTCTCTCTAAATCCTTTAATTTCTCAAGGATTTTTCTTATAGACTTATGAGTATTCTGCTCCTCAGAATTCATCATCGCCTGAATCCAAATTTGATCTTTGTAAAGAATAAATATTTGAGTATAACTCAGCATATTTAGCCTTCAATGTTCTAATATCCTCTTATTTACTTATGGCTTGAAAGAGTTCATCTTTGAATTCTTTCATAGAAGTCACTACTTCTTTTGGGGCTTCTGACCCGAAAGTTTCCTCAATAGGAACTTGATTCAATCTTATTGAACCATTGGTGATATAACCTTTGTTATATAACCATCCTAAGGCTTCATCAATCTTTGTTTGAGAGCTTATTGATAATTCATGATTATAGGGTCTGAATCTAAGCATATTCTTAGTTCTACATCCTATACCAAGTTTGTTCCAAAACTTTTTGGCTTCTTTAGTTTCGAATAGATAGGCTGGTCTTTCTACATCGAAACCACATACATCTTTAGCAAATAATTTTGCTTCTCTTATGTTAGATTCAGAATAAGTAATTACTACTTTCTCAGTTTCTAACATTTTTATAATTTCTTTAAAATTAAAGATACTATCACTATTATCCATGAAGTGGTCTGAGCAGAGCGAGACTTAATGGTCTGTCATGCACCGTAACACTCTTCATTACTAATATGTTTCTTATTCAAAATAGTTTTAGCTACTTTCGTAATTAAACTATGTTGAAATATCTAGTAAATACTTAAACAATACTTACTTGTTTGAACAATAAATGTTTGTTGACCTTTGGCTCTGATACCAAAAAGGATTGTACTTGCTATGCTTGCAATGAGAAAGGACATTACGCTAATGAATGCCCTAAGAAGAGGAAAGTAGCAGAGAAGGTAAAATCTCTAGAGGAGATTACTTACATTTGCTACGATGAGTTTGAACACTCAGAAGAGGAGAGTATCTATGAATTGATAATCTCCGAATCAGAATGAGAGAAGGACTATTCAGATGATAGTCAAGAGAATGAGTCTGAATAGATTCATTGATGATCCAGAAGAGTTTGACACTAGAGTTCTTAAGTATTATGAATAATTAAAATGGTGCAGACAAACGCCTTTTGGATTCACTCAATTCAAAGGAAAGACAGATCAAGAGCTTTTGAATAAAGCTAGAGATATGTCTCACTTTAAGGTAATAACTCACCCAGAAATTAAGACTGATGAAGTTGTGAAAGCTATCAATGAAGATGAAGAATCTACCATTGAAGACTTAAAGCAAAGGATTGAGCATGCTGAGAAGTTATTAAAGACTCTACAACAAAAGCAGAAGAGTAGGATACAGGTTCTTTTTTATCCTATAGAAAACCAGAATAGCTGGCCAACTTATACCTATGAGTAGAATGATCTAAAGTCTGGATATACCACTGACTACAGTATTAGTAGTTTATCCCAGAATATTGAAGATTATATATCAGAGAATGAAGATTCTTCTGATGAAAGTCTTTCTAGTATGGAAAAGATAAATAATCTTGATCCATGCCTAGAGACAAACGAATGTATAGAAAATATTTGCCAGAATGTACAAATAGCAACTCGTTATTGTACAATTAGTCTTATGTTCAATGGATATCCTCAGTATGATATAAATTGTCTATATGATACATGATGTACGTTTTTATTAGCCAAAAAACATATTTTCCCTCCAGAGTATTGGATCCAAGGCCTTAAAAAGACATTAACTTATGCAAATTCTGCAGTAAGTCCAATTTAAGCTTGGAAATAAGATTTATCATGATGAATTTTGGCAACATAATCTTATGAGCTACGATATTATCATTGGTAATATCTTTTGGCTTCAGTTTAGCCCTTGTACAGTGCTAAGCAACATGATTCTTACTTTAGATTTGAATCATATTCCCCTTTCATGTTCATATACTACAACTAATTCTAATTGTCACCCGTATCTAAGTTCCTCAGGTAAGCATGGTGTAATGCATATTGAACACCTCAACAAGATTCCTACACTTGTTGAAATTGAAGCTTTGCTTAAGGATAATTTTAGTGAGAATCCTTTAGCTTTGTGGAAGGATGATCACCCAAAGTGTGAGATCAAGCTCTTAGATCATCAGGATTTAAAATCAAAAGGTTTAAAGATTCCCATAAGAATCAAACCTATTTCAGCAACTCCAGAAGATATAGAAGACTTCAATCTTCATATCAAGGAACTGTTTCAGTTAGATCTAATTAGGTTTAACAAATCCCCATGGTCATTTCCAGCCTTTATGGTCCGGAATCACTTCGAGATTAAAAGAGGTAAATCAAGGATGGTTATTAACTACATTTATATAAATAACTGTATCCAAGAAAATGCATATAGAATTCCAAATAAGGATGAGTTATTTCTTAAATTAAGAAATAACAAGTATTATTCTAAGATAAATTGTAAGAGTGAATTCTACCAAGTTAAAATGGAAGAGTCAAACATACCATATACAACATTCAGTAGCCCTTTAGGAAGCTATGAATGGAATGTTATGCCAATGGGACTCAAGACAACCCCAAGTATTTTCCAGGAGAATATGGATCTTGTTTTAGGAAAGTATAATGAGTTTTGTTCCGTGTATATAGATGATATTCTCATCTTTAGCAGAACACAAGATGAGCATTTAAAACATCTAAGGCATATAGCTCAAGAGCTTAGAGATAATAGAATAATTATTTCTAAGAAGAAAGTCGAACTAAATAAAACTAGTATCGAATTTCTAGGAATAACAATTTCAGATTCTGAAATTACCCTTCAACCACATGTATTAGAGAAAATTGAACATTTTCCTAATTACATTAAAGACAAGAAGGATCTGACAAGATTTTTAGGATGTCTTTGCTATTCAACCAACAGTTATCTTCCAAATATAGCTATTCTTAAGGAACCTCTACAAAGAAAACTCAGGAAGAAATACAACAAAGGAGAATGGAGTTGGACTCCAGAAGATTCTGAAACAATTCAAAAAATCAAGGATTTGTGCAAGAACATACCCAAGTTGACTCTCCCAAAGAAAGGAGACAAGCTATTTATCACAACAAATGCAAGTGATAAGGCTTGGGGAGCATCACTCTAGTTTCAATCCAGAAACGAAGAAGGAAGTTATGATCATAACTTCAAGATAGCCAGGTACTCAAATGGTGTCTGGTCAGAATCATAACTTAAGTGCTTGTTTGGCAACCGGTGTGGTGTTGGTTTTTGGTTTTTGTTTGGTTGGAGTTGGGTTGGGTTGGGTTTGGTGTGGTTTTATTCTGAACTGAAACCATGTTTGGTGTAAATGGTTTTGGTGTGAGAAAAAATGAAACCGAAAAACCAAACCATGTTTGGTAGAGTTAGTATGAGCTGAAATTCTGAAACCAATCATATTTGGTAACTTGAAATAGTTTGACATTTTATTTATTTAAAATAACATTTTGTAAATATATATGTTTTAAAAAATAAAAAAATATAAATATTTAATTTTTTCAAAATATTTAATTTTTTTATAAATATTTAAATTTTTCAAAATATTTATAGATAAAATATTTTGAAAAATAAAAGATTTTAGTAAAAATACATATAATTTGTATATTTTTAAAAAAATAATAATTATATTTTTATTATATTTTATTTTTTCTAGAAATATTTGTTTTCCCGAAATATTTTATTTTTTATGAAATATATTTTTTCGTTTGATTTTTTTAAAATATTTTATTTTTTCATAAATATTTTATTTTTTTGAATTTATATATATATAATATTATAAATGAATTGGTTTGGGTTAAACAATGGTACACCAAATTAAATTGGTTTGGGTTAAAGAATAGTTTTGGTGTGAGAAAACCAAACCAACTCCATCCAGACCATCTATTGAGATTGTGTGAAAAATGATGGATTTGGTACCAATGGTGCAATACTATTCAATCCCAACTCCTTCTACCAAACATGGGTTGAGCCACAAATTTCATCCCAAAACCACAAATTTCACTCCAAAACCTCCTACCAAACAAGCACTAAATGGTCAACTTTTGACAAGGAACTTAGAGCTATTAGGAAAAGCCTGAAGACGTTCAAAATGTCTGTAATTACTGAACCTTTCATTTTACAAACAGATAATAAAGCAGTTATTGGATTTCTTAAATCCAGTTCAACATCCACTAATGATTATTCTGCTAAGGTGTGTAGGGACAAGTGGAAAATTATATCAATTGGCTCACATATGTCCATAGAACATATAGTAGGAGCTAAGAACTTTATAGCTAATTCTCAAACAAGAGAAATGACAAGTAAAATAGATAAATGCACCACTGTATGATATGTGAATAAAAGATTTAGTCCTTTATTGGACAAGATTAACATAATTTTATTTCAGGAGTTATACATGGCAACTTCAAGCAAAACTAGTGCTGAGCTTTCATTCCTTGAGATGAAAAGAAAATTGACACAGTTGGAGATCGAAATAGCTCAGACCCAACTAGACCAATAGATTGAAGCTCTAGAGGCAAATGTATCAAGTTTCCCTCCCAACACATATAAAGAGGCAATAGCCCTAAAAATTAAAGAGGAGGATATGACATATACGTCCAAAGAGGCTACTAAGCCCAAAAGTCCATATATGGATAAGAAAGGAAAAAGGTTAGTCTCTCTGGGACAAAAGCCCAACAACGGTCTCAAAACCGGAATGCCTCAAGTAGGCCCAAACCTTATTGGACCTCACATCCATTTTACCCAAAGTCCTAAGCTCACTACTATGGACAAAAAGCCAGAGCTAAATAGCCAACAAGAGAAGTTTAGATCCCGTATAACTGGGAAACCCCCTTCTTTTGAAATATTGGACCAACTTTATAACCAGAAAAAGAAAGTCCAACATAATAATCATTTAAAACTCAAGCCCCATACAGTTGAGCCTAGAATTAAGGATGAACCTTCATTCCAACCGAAACTTATCAGTTGGAAAAAAACCATCAAATACCCCACTACAGAGGATCAAGCCCAGATCCTAAGTGAGTTATTTAGTCATATTCATGCTGGTACTAAGAGCCCATTACCAGTAAGAAAAACTGAGAAAGAATTTGCTCGGTTAAGCAAGCTTTAAGAGAATTCTCTTAACCTTTTAAGGAAAGAGACAAAGGAAGACCTTAGTTTGAAACCGATCATTCAAGCTATAGAAGTCAACATTGATCATATTGATTTAGGTGAACCCATTAAGTTTGACCTTTTTCAGTATAGATTTATCCCTACCTTCTACTATTGGAAGACAGAATGGGAGAAAATGTATGATCTTGTTCAAAAAGAGAAGTTAGTTTCTTTAGGAATTGAACCTGAAGAAGGGATAATCAGAATCAGTTTACTAGGAAGTAAACAAGTTGTTATCACAAAAACCGTGGATCCTGAACAATTCCAAAAGCTTTTTAAGTTCGGATTCATTAGAGCTTTCTTTGTTAATGAAGAAACTTTAAAAATGGTTTAAAAATGTCCTGAACCCGTTCAGAAATTTGTAAGATTTCTGTATGAGACAAGACATAATCATAGCAGTTATAACCAGAACGAGAAGTTTGGAGTTCGTGTATACTCAGCTCCACCATTGTTCTACCAAATGTATTGGAAAACCCTGAACCAGCACAAGAATCAGCCTGCAGTCATCTACCCAGACATTTATATTCTGGAAGAAAGACAAGACCTGTTAAAGGATGAAGAAGATACACATATCAAAATTGATCCAAATCCTCCAAATCACCATGAACGCCTAGTTCGTATGGAGCATATCAGTGATAGAATCATCGAATTCACCAACCATTTTACATGGGAAGACTCTGAGAGAATAGTGACGCGTGCACTACAAGCTCACAACCGAACCAAGTTGGCAATAACATTTGAGGAACAAAGCGAGATGCTTCTTCCTATGACGCAAGCCATGACGACTGAAGAATAACCAGTTGTCAAAATACCACTTATAAAGCAGAGACCAGAGATCATCTTATCCGATGATGCTTTAATCTGCATGCTATGTCCACAAGATTATGAAGCTGAAAAGATCAGAAGTAGATAAAGATCAACATAGTCCACTTTAGAGATGCTCTAGCCCCACATGGGTAGAGTTGTTTGTAATATAGTGTCGGCAACAATAATGCCATAGTGTGTATTATTTTGCTTTGAGTCAATAATTGTACAACTGGACCCTCCACTCACTACCCTTTTGAAAAAGTTTTGGTCACAGTTTTTAGGCTTGTATTGTAAAGCAGAAGATGCTTTATTTTTCCTGTCGATGAGGCCCACAGAGCACTCAGGGAAAATTATTGTATTCAGAAGCTATGTTTAGTTTGCCTATATAAGGTGAGTTGATCTTAGGGAAGAGGGGTTGAGAAAAATTGAGAAAAATTATTAGGAAAGAAGAATAGAAGATCAATGTATTTACTTTTAAATTATGTGTGAGTAGTTTAAAAGGGCTTCTCGAGAGCCTCGAGTCTATTTATTAGAATAATAGTCATGTTCATATGACTTATAAATAAAAAGAAAATATTTTTCTGGAGTTTGTCTTTCTATTTACTTATTCTTGATATGTGAATGTTTACTTTATGAGTTATGAATATTTCGTTCAGATTTTTCTTTCAAAAAAATTTAAATAGAAGATGTTTACTAATTTTTAGAGAAAAAGTTTTAGACATATGCAATCTAGGATTTGATGCTTGTGCCACAGCCGTTTAGCAAATATGCGTCGATACGTTTTGGGCGTTTGACTTTTTACAGTTAATATCCATAAAATAACATTCTCTGAAAAATTTAAAAAATTAGTTTTTAACTATTTTATCTTCTTAAGATCATATCTCTGAAATATTTCTTTATCTCTGTTTAAGGAAATATACTAGATTAAGTGATTAAAAAAAATTGTTTGAGAAATACATCCCTTAATTTTATTTATTATGGACAGTGACTAGAAGTCTATTTAAACAAGACAAATATCGAGATCTCATGAAAACCCTTATCTTTAAAAGATTTGCATTCACTACACAATTAAACTATGATAGAAGTTTGTACTATCGTCCTACCAAGGACAAGTTTTGTGGATTGTGCGTTGTTTCCCTCTTTTACAGAAAAAGAGTAAAGGTGAGAAGATCATGGGCAAAGATTGGAATTACAAATCAGACCTTTCTTGGTTATATGAACCAAAATGAATAAGTAGATTGATAAGATTCATGGTTGGGGGTGCTGGCCAGTAGATATCAAGCGAACACAAAAAAAATCCAAACTATATGCACACATATATCTCAGCAAACACACATTAATTAATTAGCATTACTACAACTCCTAATACATTAGTATGGTTTGAACCCGAATCTATTAGTATGAAACATTTTCACAGTCACTCCATCATTACCGAACAGTGGGAATATAGTCTACATACATGGGTCCCCAACCACGAAACTCAATGGCTGGGACATCACGGAAAGTTGGTACGAGCTTGGGAATGACCATCCTCAGAACACCAAGCCTCATAGATGCCTTGATCTGGTCGGTGTTGTAAAAACCAGGAGGAAGATCAAGCACGCCTGAGAATGTCCTCACTCGCTTATCATCCTCATCTTCATATTCTTTCTCTGCCTTTGCTTCAATGTGGATGGCATTTTTTCTGATATGTATACTCAGACCTTCTTTCCCAATTCCAGGCATGTCTATATTCACTATTGCCTCCCTCTCATACTCCTCTATGTCTCCCATTGAACCAAGTCCTTTTTCCAAAAAAGGATGATTCATCCGCCCTACAACTGTCTTCTGAAGAACTATAAATATATATATACATATTCAAAACATCACAGATTCATAATCAAGACACATAGAACCACTTAGTAGTAGTAGATTCATAGAAAAAAAAAATCGAACCACAATCACTGATTCTAGGAATCAATCCAACACATATTGATTATTGTTTAAATACTTTGAAATCAGTGACGCATCTAAAAAATTATTCGAAGGGGGAGGTGAAAACTTTTTAACACTCCCGGGGAGAAATTTAACAAAAATAAAATAAATTAAAGAAGAAAAATAAATCATTTAAATCCTGAATTCTTTTGAGGGACATATTTTTGTAGACATTTATTTTTTCATTTTAGGGGGTCAACATAGAGCATTCCATCAAAGGTCATCTTCTCCTATATCCTACCTCTTTCTTCATCTTAGCCACACACAAAATTCGGTTCGGGGTGAGTTTTGGAGTTTTTAGAATCAACCCAACCCTAACAGTTCCACCTAATTCAGATCCATGGTTTTATTTTTTTAATTTCTTTTTGTGAGTATTATACAACAGAAGAACTCACATTCCAAACTTCAAATATACGTTACTGACCAAACCTTGATTTGTTGGTGTAACACCAGTAATAATACAAGAGATTTAATTTATACTTTATTTATTTATTCATTAGCGTCATCACATTAAAAAATACCTGCTAATTTGGTGTGAGACATACCCAAGAAACTAAACCCTAAAGCTTCATAGACTGCAATCAAAACACGGTAATGGTCTGTGTATATATATATACACCCAAATATTGAAACTGAAAACCAAACACGGTAATGGAAATCAGCTGCAATCAAAACACGGTAATGGTCTGTGTATATATATATACACCCAAATATTGAAACTGAAAACCAAACACGGTAATGGAAATCAGCTACTTAGTAAAGAAAATCATAACCGAATGTCTCTTTGGCGCTACCGAAAATTTCTGAAGAACTATATATATACATTTTGATAAATGAAAATCAGCTAGTAGTAAAGAGGCGAGTTATAAAAATGATGAAATAGTAACAAATGGACTGAGAGGAAGAGGAAGAGGAAAAGTAGAGTGCTTACTTCCTTTTCGGGAGGCCTGGTACCACATAGGGTAGTCGTCGGCAGCTGTGGAGGAGCAGAAGGAGAGGCGGCGGCCGTGAGCGCGCGGTTTCGCGGGAGAAGCTTTGCGAGGGCGAGGAATTTGGAGGCCATTGGTACTGTCTCTCTCTCTAGGGTTTAGTCACTCTTTCTCTCTCTAGGGTTTTGTGAGTCGAGTGAGAAGGCGGGTGAGACAAACGAGTGGACATATAACATATTGGATGGAAGAAGGAGGGACACGTTTCGGTTGGGGATTAGCTACGCAATACTCGAAATAGTGTTGGTTCCCAACGATTGTTCCTGACCGTCGGATGGGTTTGTGATTGGAGTTGATAAATTTTGTTAATCCAATTGGTTTTTAAAAAATTCAATGGAAAATAATCACAATAAATGCTACTAGAAGTAAAGTTAGAGATTAGTGCACAAATTTATTTCTTGTTTCTTATGGTTAATGGAATTTTGTGTTTCCAGACATTTTCCTATTTTAGTAAAAAAAAAAATCAAAATTTCAAACATTTTTCTATTTACATGAAAATTGTTAGGAACATGCAATGAATCTATTTTCCTAATATTTATTAAATTTTATTTTTAAAAAAAAATACAAAAGTCATACAACGAATCCAATGAATATTGTAATTAATTAGATGCATCTCCACAGTTTAGATATATATATATTTTATCCAGATAACTGAAAAGAATAACATTTCCTAGTTTATTTCTATTTTAAGAATATAAATATTTAATTTGTTTAATGTGTTTGGATGAGAATTTATACAAATATTATATAAATATATAGATTACAGATAGAGATAATAATTACAATTAGTGGAAAGTTCTTAACTAGACTAATATAGGAGTAAATGCTAAAGTAAATAAATACTCTTAGATTTTTTATTTAAAATATAGAAATAACGTATAAAATACTCCAACCACCTTGTACTTTTACAGTAGTATAAATATAAATAAAAATGGATATACATAGTTGTCCATTAATAATAAGTGTTTATATTTGGATTCAAAATCTCAAATCAAATTCAAATTTGCAGACCTAGGCCTGCCCCAACTATTGCAAAAGTGAAGTTTTACACCCATAAAGATTGTATCAATTTCTGTCGGCTCATCAATAATTGCTAGTTTAGCAACATCAAAATCCAGCCCAACTAAACTCAAATCTTAGTTATATACTTACATCCATCAATACTCGGCCCAACACTATAGACAATAAGCAAGTTCAACTGAAGAATTGCTAAAATCAATTGGAGCACAGGCTTCTGAACTGAGAATATACACAATAATTGCACATAGTAAAGAAGAAAGAAAAATTCAATCCCCTACAACATCTCTACATGTTTACAAATTATAAGCATCCCAATGGAGAATGCTTCGTTCATCATTGAAGCGATTGTCGGGCTTCATGTTGCTTACAGAACCTGTCCCAAAGCACCCTACTAAATGATGGGTGAACCATATGGACTTGTGATTAGATACAATTACACACACATAATGCTGTGTTTCAAGGATGCAGGAGAGTGAGTCTATTTGTACGTGTGCCCTCGCTTCTACCGTATCCGTAACTTCAGCAATGCTGCTAGTATGGGTATCAATCCACCATGTGTAGACTTGGGTGTTATAGCTGTAGAATTTTCTGGTTACTACTGGGGTAAAAAATTCTCAGGTTCCAGGAAATGTGCTGGCTGTAGTACTAGAAAGGATTATGAATGCACAGACGACGGAAAGTGAGAAGACGGAGACCCATGTGTTCTCTGTGTACATTTCCATGGCATCTGTGAAAGAAAACCGTGTGCGGCTTTCAGCCCAGTTCCGCAGTCTATCAGCTTCTGCTGCGTATAATGCTCTTCCCTGACAAACAAGCAAGAATCAGTATTACCAATAAATTTGGTTGAGTACCAAGACAAGCCACGAGATCCTAATTCCATATTTTAGCAGCTGAAGAATATATAATTATTTTGGCAAAACATGAAGTATGCAACATTTCTCAAAATGTTAGGAAATACCTTGTATTTTAGCAGCTGAAGAATATATAATTATTTTGGCAAAACATGAAGTATGCAACATTTCTCAAAATGTTAGGAAATACCTTGTCATCAAACCAACGCCCTCTACGAAGCCATGCAGTGACCAAAGCGAGTAAGATTCTAGGAGGAGTCAAGTAATTGATGGCCTTCCCATTTCCCTTTACAACCCGCATCCGTGGTACTAAAGTTCTAGCAACTGTTTCCGGAAGCTCACAGATGATGTTAAACATCTGCTTATTTTTTAGAGTTGATCCACTGCAGAAATGCCAAAGATAAATTTTCATGTTACAATAATTCTTATGCCCTAAGGAACCCCTTTCATAAGAAACGGATATTTGAAATTGTAAGCACGGCAGACCCGTGGCTTGACCCATTCACCGAGGGACATGGGACTCGGTGGGGGCATCCACCTCAACTAAAATTTTGTATAGCCTGGCCTAATGTACAAAGATTCAATTCCCCAGCTAAAAGGACAGAAGGAACAAACCAATTTTAGTTTAGATCATTCTACAACCAAAAAGAAAAAAAAAACCCGAATGCAAGTACATGCAGGAAAGAGAGTATCCCGGACTTACCTCAAGAGCAAGTCTGTCAAAACCATGCCGGGAGAGGCTGTATGCACTCCCACCTTTGACCGCTTACACTCCTTCAAGAGTGATGAATTTAATTGCCTAAGGCCACATTTTGTTGAACCATAGCTATGGACCAAAAAGGATAAACCAGTATTACCATCATCAGTAAAATTCAGGAAGATGGTAAAATTCAGGAATTAGGGAAGAGCACACAGATGACGAAATCATGGTGTAGTTGACAAGACTTACACAGCTGTTAATGGGGTGCTAGATCCTCCAGAGCCAGCACCATCCATGTTAAATATGTGGCCTGCCTTATGCTGGCTACTCATTACTCGCATTGCTTCACGAGTGCAGAGTATTGATCCAACCAGATTTGTAGAGACAATCTGCTCATAGGGTTATGACATGAAAGATAGATTGTTATAAATGCAGTGAGCAGAAAAACTAAATAAAGATCGAATACAAACAGGACCAAAGGTCAACCATATTCCAGAAACAAATTCCACACAAACAAACAGAAGTGTATAGACATGTTGTGTACTCATTCCACGTGCTCAAAAAGAGAGAGAGAGAGTAACAAGAAGCAGAACAAGTTCTAAAATACGATCATATTCCAGTAGACACAGTGACTAATCTTTCACTGCTACCACATAGCAATACTCACTGATTTCATAGAATACAGATTCTTCTTGATGCTTGATTAGTTTAAGAAAGCTTTCATGCTCACTTCGTAACCAGAAGACAACATTCCTTAACAAAGTATTTAAAAATAAAAAATCAGCAGAAATAATCTAATTACAGGGCAAACCTGTTGGATATCTTCGTCACTGAACTCCAGCAAGGGCCTGAAACCTTTGTTTGTCCCAGCATTATTTATCTGTAGTAAGGGGGAGAAAAAGAACATTTAGGACATTCTGATATGCATCCCACGTGGAACATAGCCTCTCATATGTATCACTTTCTTAACGAGTGATCAACAATAACAATATTTAGTGTATTGGCTTCTTAAAGATAGTAGTATCACAGTCAAATTTAAATGATCATTCTAAGATACCATTCGATTTGCGTTCTCATTGCCATTTGACAATAAATTAAGCACCTACAGAATTAAAAGCTCTCAACTAACAGCAGGGGCTACCAATTCATAGTAATGCAGTGAATTGCTCAAGTTATGTCAACTACCCAAAAGCAAAGTAAATATGGATACTACCATCTGATGGATGTGTTTGTTTTGTATTCTTAAAAACACCACATAACATAAGTTCCCAGAGGAGCACGCAGTTAGAGATGTGAATGCCGAAAAACAGAGAAGCTGAGCTGAATCACTAACCCAAATATCAATAGAACCAAGTTCCTTGGCAACAAAGTTTGACAATTTCTGCACATCCTCCGGGACACAAACATCACATGCAATGCCAACCACTTTAGCATGTCTCAGATTTTTTCTAGATGAGCCGCCTGCCGGTGTCATACCTTCCTTCAGATTCTCCTCGAGCTCTTTGATAGTCATTTCCACAGACTCAGAACTGCCTTCACAATAGCCAAGAACTAGTGAGTAGTGGTGAGAGCAAAACAAATAACAGGAGGGGGAAATAAATAAACATCTTCTCAACATAAAAATAAATAAACAAATTCGACAGTGTGACACCACCTGCGTGAAGTAACAACTACACGATCTCCTGAAAGAAGAAATTCCCGAGCAAGAGCTTTCCCAAGTCCCCTTGTACTGTAACAAACAGTAAAGAACTTGCAAGAATTAACCAATAGTATACAAACAAACCTTCTCCATATCACAAATAATACCATAGCCTATCCAAGCAGATTGTAGTTGCATATAAATTATCAAATACTTCGAAGAAGGAAAAAAAAAAGAGAGAACTTGAAGAGAAGTGTTTTTAAATGAACAAGCTACTGACTTCAAGAAAATAGCCATAACACTTCAACATTTTGTGTAAGCATCCAAAATCAATTATAGGCGTGTTTGCAAGCAAAAAAAAATTGCACAGTGGAATTAGATAGTTCAATTTTCAACTTAAATTCCTTTCGTACTACTTCCAAACTAACAATTCGGCGCTTCCAAACACATCACAAAGGAAAAGGCTTGAGGAAAGAGCAACAAGCTTGAGTCTAAATAATTGAAATTCATTTTCTTTGCAAATTATAGGACAACGAGGTCTCTTTCTTTCTTCAGTCCAGCTGAGTTAGCTAAAATGCCGAAAATGTAATTACATAAAATTGAATATTTTTTTTTTATATTTTGTGTTATGTACAAAACAAAATAGCTAATAATATCTCAAACAAAAGATGAAGTGCCTTCCACCACTAAAACTAGACCGGCCAATGGATCGGATCAGTTAGATCCAAATCCAATTTGTTAAAAAATCGGATTATCGGATTCGGATCTTAATCGGGTTATCGGATTTTATTTTCAAACCATATTCGGTTAATATCGGATTCGGATCATAATCAGATTATTGATCGGTCTATTGATAAGGATGACAAAAATTCTCGATCCACGATCCGAATCCGATAATTCGATGAATTTTTACTTAGTTAATTCATATTCGAATTTCTTCATTATAGGATATCTAATCCGATTATCTAATTAAAAAAATAAAAAAAATACAAAAATCAATAAATACTGAAACACTATAATTATTCACACTTTTAATAACTGTATTTATGATAAATCATTATTAATAAATAATAAAATAATTAACAACTAACATTTATATACATGTACAGTATTAAATATATACACATAAAAATATCAAATATAAATATATTATATATCGGATCGGGTTATTATCGAATCGGATTGACATAAATCCAAATTCAATTTGTTAAGAAATTGGATTATCGAATTTTATTTTCAATTCATATCTGGCTAATCGGATCAGATTCAGATTAAAATCCGATCAATTGACAGGTCTAACTAAAACTACAGATCAGGATACCTTCCAGTTATGACAACATTGCGTGGACCGGATTTACAGACTTCCTCTAGAACCATGTTAGCACCTATCATCGTCCCAATAATGATACCTCCGAGCCAACTATACCATATCAAATCATTCATCTGATTATCTCCACCTTCACAAAGTTTTCAGACAATTCAGTTTCAAAACTTAGACACCTATTATATCAATTAATATATCTCTACACAACAAAGGCAAATTCGCTAACCTGACATCTGAAATCCAGTTAAGAGTATTACTCCAGTGCTCATCATGGTCACTATGTATCTCCCAATTTGCATCGCAGCCTGACAATATATATATATATATAGAAGAGAGATGAGTTCAATATGTAATACAATTTATATTTTATTGCAGATATAGTAACATACATATATTTATATATATACATATATTTATATATATATATATATATATATATATATAATAATCTTAATTGCAGAAATAGTGAATATATTTCGCTCCTCTGAGTAGACTGTAAATCGCAATTAAACGATTTCTTGAAGTTCGAATTTAACAATCTTCTCTTACCTCAGCTGAATCTAATAAACTACTTAACTAATCACCGTAAATATTTATACACACACAAGAAAACGAAAACACAGCAGAGTACTATAAATTTTCTAGGCAGCCAAACAACCGGTGAGAAAAGTAATACTACTCACCGCGAACATTTTCTCCTCCAATTTTGCCACTGCGTCCCGAAACTCTGCATCGGACCTTGACCGCGAGCGAGGATCGACAAACACCGCAGATTTAAGAAAATCGAGAACATTAACTCTCCTCTTAGAGTCCGACTGATCATTTTCCTTCAGATTCCCGCACTTTCTCGCACTGTCCGTCTGTTTCTCGGCCGACTCCTCCCCTCCCTCTTCCGATCTAAAAGACCTGCACGGTCGCACACACACCACTCGGCGACCTTTACACTGCCCTATAAACGAAACCGAGTCTAGAAAGGGTAAATTACGGCGAAAAGCCGGTCGGACCGGCGGTGATTGGCCGGTTCGGTGGTAGTCGAGTGGCGAGAAGTGAAGATTAGCCACAGTGGGCATGTTGGGCGATTGAAATGGTTAGGTATAGAGGTGGTGAGCAAGTTCATAAAAGTGAGGTCCGATTTTGTTGGAACTTTTTTCTTTTTCTTCTTTCTCACTGTGTTTGATTTTGTGAAGTTTTGGATGCTAAAGTATCTGTTGTATGGAGAGTGGGTTTTGCAGATTTAAGACGCAAAAGAATAGTGTGATGACCACACGTTAAAGCAACCTCATCTGCATGATATTTGTTTGCCACGTGTAGTGTTGGCTTGTCTGATTGGGATTGATAGTTTCCTCTTTTTCCCTACTATGCAAGTGGGAGTGAAATATGGACCCGGATCCTCTCTAATGCACTCTAACTTTATTTCTATTTCTATTTCCTATTTTATCATTTCTCCATGTACTTTACAAGATTTAATTAATGCAAAAACACTTGCTCTATCTACATTACGAAGAAACTTTTAAATGGACCCTAATAATTAAATGTGACAAAATTGGTAATAATTAAATGTGACAAAATTGGTTGATGAACCATTTATTCTTCTCATTAGTGATCATTACTCCCTTTACTTTGCAAAGAATTTCAAGTACACGTAACAAATTCCAACTACAACTAATTGACTTTGCTTCATAGAAATTTTTTCTTTCTTATGTGGGCTTCTCTCCTTCGATGTCATTTTTTTTAACACATGCATGATAAGACTTTTTAATTATGGTATTGAAATTTTAGTTATCTATTAAAATATACTTGTTATTTAGTATTACAAAATTATTTATTTATTTATTTATATATATATATAGCTTGCATCCCAACTCTTTTTTTTTTCCCAGGTAAAGTAGATTTTGGATCAAAACTTCTTTTACACCTCCCGAATCATGTAAGAAATAATGAACTTTAGAATAAATTAATTTATTTACATATATGTTTATATAAGTGTTATGTTTAAAATAACTATCAGATATATATATATATATATATTACTATCATCTCATGTTCTCTTTGACGGTTAGGGCTTGTTTGGAAAATTGATTTTGGGCTTGGTTTTGGATTTGAAGACCAAATCATGTTTGGGAAGTTGGTTTTGGATTTGGTTTTGAGCTTTTTAAAACCAACCATTAAAACCTTGGTTTTGGCCTACCAATTTTGATTTTTTTTTTTCTCTTTCTATATATATATATATATATGGCCGAAAATATGAATTATTTTTAAAAAAATAATATATAATATTTGGAAAAAAAAATATTTTTCGGAAAAAAAATAATATTTTGAAACATAATATATATTTTTTGCAAAAAAAATATTTTTCGGAAATTTTTTTATATTTTGGGACATAATAAATTTTCGGAAAATTATTTTTCAAATTTTATATTTTGAAAAAAATATTTTTTGGAAAAAAAAATCATATTTTAATATAATTTTTCAAAATTTTATATATTTTTTGAATTATATATATTTTTTTGAATTTTAAATATTATGTAGTTTAAAAAAAATATAAAAAAAAGTGCGAAAATTTTATAATAAAATATAAATATAAATATTTTGCACTTTTCAAAAAATAAAAAAAAAGTGCGAAAATTTTATAATTTTCTGGAAATATTTTTTTCAAAATATAATTTTCTTAAAATATATATATTTTCAAAAAATATATTATGAAAAACAATATTTTCGGAAAATTAAGTTGGAGAAAAAAAATTTGGAAAAAATTATAAATATTTCGCACTTTTTTATATTTTCTGGAAAGTGAGAAAATTTTATAATTTTCTGGAAATATTTTTTTAGAAAATATAATTTTCTGGAAAGTGCGAAATATTTTTATCAATTATATTTATATATATATTAATATATATTATTTGAATTTTATATATAATTTTCACATTTTAAAATATTTTTATCAATTATATATATATTTTTTTGAATTTAAAAAAAATAGAAATTTAAATATTGTTTTATATGATTTTTGAATTTTATATATTTCTTTCGAATCTATATATTTTCCCCATTTTATATCCTTTTTTTTCTAAATTTTTAAAAAATTTCAGTATATAATATAATTTTTCAGAATTTTATATATTTTTTGAATTATATATATTTTTTCGAATTTAATATATATTATTTGAATTTTATATATAATTTTAACATTTTAAAATATATTTTTCGATTATATATATATTTTTTGGAATAAAAAAAATAGAAATGTCAACTGTTTTCGGGAATTTTAAATATTTTTTAATTATATATATATATATATATTCATTTAAAATTTTTTTTTTCCAATTTTATATATATATTTTCATATTTATATATTTTTAATACATATTAGTATATATATATAATTATACCAAGACCAAGACCAACTCCTTACCAAACATGGTTTTAGATTTACCTAAAACCACCCAAGACCACCAAGGCCAAAATCACAAGACCAAAACCAAAACCAAGTTACCAAACGGACCCTTAGTCTTAGAAATTTCATATTATGCAAAACTTTGTAACTCCCACATATGTAAGGCCTCGTTTGGTAATTGGTCTGGTCCGGTTATTTTTGGTCTGGTCTAGTCTGGTCCGGTCTGAGTGATGTTCTGAAATTTTGTTTGGTCTGATGATTTTGGTATGAAAAAACTGGAACCAGACCATGTTTGACAAACTATCTGGTTCCAAACTTCTTTGAACCAGACCTTGTTTGACAAACTGGTCTGGTCTTAAATTTCTAGTAAACTGTGAAAATATTGAATATATTTTATATGATGTAATAACCTTAAAACCCACACATTTAATTTATAAACATTTGTTAAAGTCTTTTTGATTGATTTTTATTATGTATTTCTTACATAATAATGTTATATTAGTTTTGTAAAAATTTCTTAGACTATGATTATTACACTCCAATTATCAAATATAACAACAAATAGGTTTATACAAGCCACATTTTTATTATACAAAATTACGATAACACAAATTTCACAAATCACACACTAATATTACATAACAACTTCAACTATCGATAACATGTAAATAATGCATTCTAATCTTCTGAAAAATCATCTGTTGAAAAATCGTTGGACTTCACTTATCCGAGATCACAAAATTCGTATGTAATCAATTGAATCACTCAAGAACAAAAACACTCAAAAACCCAAAGGTTTTTATGGAAGATAAATCAATATAAGCTCAAGTGTTTTTGGTGATTTCTCAATAGCTTTAGAAATGTATTCTCAAATGATATATCAATGAATAATTTTTGGAGAATAAGAAGAGATACTAGAGTTTTTAATTTTCAAAGATTTGTAGAAAATCAGAATTTTCCTTGCTTGCCTTCAATGGCTTTTTCAGAAAAATATGAAGATGAAGACTTGTTTTCTTTCTTGTTCAATATCTTAGATACAAACTACACATCTCATTATATATATATGAATGCTTTAGGGTTTTGAGAGTGAATATTGTAATAGATAAGACAAGAGTCGTTTGAAGACCATCATGTTGCTCAAAAGAGGGAAAATCTGCATAAAACATGGATCATTTAGTCGACTACTTGGAGTCTCTTAGTCGACTAGATGGGCTGCCTTAGTCGACTAGATGAAGTGGTTTAGTTGACTACAACAATGGTTTAGTCGACTCAATGAAATGGAGAAAAACTTGTTAACTTCTGATTGGTTTAGTCAAATACTTGAGATGGTCTAGTCAACTAGGTCATAGTTTAGTCGACTACATGGTTCTTTTAGTCGACTACAACTCAATAAAATTATTTTTTCTTTCATTTGAGTTCGGTTCATTTAATACTTGAGCTTATAAGATATTATCGACACATAAATTACATTGTTACAATGATCGTACCCCGACCTATCTACCCCGAGTCTTGAGTCTTCGAATTTCACCTTTTATGTTGAATATTTGATTTTCCGTTTCCGCGCTTCAATTTCTTTCTTGGCTTTTTGCTTTTATTCAAGCTTTCTTTCCGAGCTTGTTTTCCGAGTCATTTACCTGTCTTTTGCTGAAAACATGACCTCAATAATTCATTAGTGCCAAAAACGCTTTAAATGTTTTGTTAATATCAAAATATGATTTATTGTCCGAGAATAAATTTCAAGGCCAACAATCTCCCCCTTTTTTATGTCGACAAAACATTTCGTGTTTACATGTAAATGATGATGTATCAAGTGATACTCCCCCTCAATGTGTGCATTACATGCTCCCCCTTAGTATATATATTTTTGCAATTTCATACACTAGCATGGAGCCACACATAAACATGGCATGCTTACACGAAAGCATAATACACGAAAGCAACTAACTTTCCTCCCTTTGGCAACATAAAAAGGTGGGAAGTGACGGTTGAATAAAGAATTTATCATGCTAATACATCAACATCCAAAGCCATCCCAATTTCTCTACGAAATTTTGAAAATGATTCGTCCAAAAAAAAGGCTTTGTGAAAATATCCGCTAATTGATTTTTAGTGTCAATAAAAACCAATACAACATTTTGTTTAGCAACATGATCACGTAAGAAATTATGCATAATCTCGATGTGCTTGGTTCGTGAATGATGAATATGATTCTTTGATATGTAAATAACACTTGTATTATCGCATTTAATGGGCACATGATTGAAAATAAGCACATAGACATATACTAAATATTATATCCGGCCTACTAGCGGTTAAGTAAAGCAAAGTACCGATCATGCCTCTATAGTTAGTAATGTTAACACATTTATCATGTTCATCTTTATCAAGCTTAATAGAGGTACTCATAGGAGTTACGGTATGTTTGGTTTCCTCTATACCAAAACACTTTAGCAAATCTTTAGTGTACTTGGATTGACTAACAAATAAGCCATCCGAGCTTTTCTTGATTTGCAACCAAAAAACAATTCAACTCATCCATCATACTCATTTCAAATTCATTTTGCATAATTGTAGCAAAGTCTATACATAAAGAATCGTTTGTTGAGCCGAATATAATGTCGTCAACATATATTTGGACAATCAACAAATTATTCTTAATGATTTCTGTAAAAAGTGTGTTGTCAACTTTCCCTCTAGTCAAAAACCCGCTAAGTCTCTTATACCAAGCTCGAGGAGCTTGCTTTAAACCATATAGAGCTTTAGCCAATTTGAAAACATGATTTGGAAAAATATAATTTTCAAAATCGGGTGGTTGCTCTTCCTTTAAAGTACCATTTATAAAAAATACTTTTGACATTCATTTGATAAAGAATAAAATTTCTAGATGATGCAAATGCAAGAAGCATTCTAATTACTTCCAATTTAGTTACGAGTGCAAAAGTCTCATCGTAGTTAATACCTTCCTCTTGATTGTAACCTTGAGCCATCAATCTTGCTTTGTAACACCCCGTGTTAGTATCCTTTATTTATAATTCTTGGTATTCTTTGTACTGAAATTATTTATAATTTAATTTCGGTTATGACGTCACTTGTTCATGACGTTCTGATTATTCTTGGTATTTGGTACGTGTAAATTTTCCGCGTTTAGTTTTAAAGTCGACTGGACGACAGTACGCGAGTTCTTGTTACCAACTACGCGGTTTTGTTTCGACGTTTAACATTAGCGCTTCGACTGGATGGCGACGCGTTTTATTTTATTGGGCTTGTTAGGCATTCTGATGACTGGGTTTTATGCCCCGGTCTATTTATATCGATCGATATTATTTATTTCACATCCCGTGGATTTTTGGGTTCCTATCCCGATATATTTAATTGGGATTGTTTATTGGGCGTCCCGTGGACTTACGGGTTCACGCGATATTATTTGGAGGCTCTCAATATGTTTTGGGATTTATTGAACACATATTATTAATGGGGAAATAAATATATATGTGGGTATTGATATATATATATATATTTATTTATTTTAGATAAATATATATATGAAATATATTTATTTTATTTTATTTATATTTATTCATTTATTTTTATTAATTTATTATTTATATTATTATTTTATTGATGAATATATTTTATTTTTAATTATTAATTTATTTTTATTAATTTATAAATATATTTTATTAATTTATTATTTCTTCATTTATTTATTATTATATTTATATTTATTTTTTATTTTTATGTATTATTTAATTCATTTTATTTATTATTCATTATTTATTATTTTATTTTTATGTTTTGGTTATATATTGGTTAGATGTGGTTCAATTATTGGAGGATATTTTGGTTAGATTTTGGATAGATTTTGTAACCAGACCAAATAGAACCACCAAAAATTATAGTCCTAAAAAGGTTATTTTGGTTCAATTTTGTCTAACTTGGTCTAGTTATATTTTTTGAGACTAATGCAAAACAAATATGGTCTGGTCTCAAAAAACCATGACCAGACCAAAAAAATGGGACCATAACCAATAAACAAATAGGGCCTAACTCTTTGTCTGTTAGTCTTTCACCATTAAGTAATTTCTTTCTATGCGTGTATTCTTTGAAGATGAATGTCAAATTTGATCAATTATAGTCTAAAACATGTCCCAAAATAGTCTAGAGTGAGTACCAAGTCAACTACGGATGAAGTGGGGGCCATCTGAAAAGCTGAAGTCGGCCATTCTCGAGTTCTCGAACAAATGGTTTGAGTTCTCGATAAGTTAAAATATCGAGAACTCGATAGAAATTCTGGAGTTCTCAATAAGTGTTGATGGCGTTGGATAACACTGAGTAGGATTCCTAACTCTCTGGAATACTATGCCACGTCATGTGCTAAGGCGTTGAAATTGGCCTTACCGAGTTCTTGAGATCATTCTCGAGTTCTCGGTAGTTCTAAATTCCGATTTTGCTGTTTTGACTTCTTGGCTTCATTTCTTCACTCGACTTCATTCCACTTCAGTTGTATTGCATATTTAACTCATTTTTTATATATTATGGGTCATTTATCCTCGATTTCAGTTCTAAAACGATCTAGAGTCATTATTCCAGTTATTTTACTAAAATTAACTCGTTTTACATCACTTGAACCTGAAATGTCTCAAAACACACAAACCGGATAAAAGCACCAAGGTAATGATGTATGTAAACTAACAATGACTAATTAGGTCCCTATAATGTACAACATTCGGCTCCTATCAGTGGCACATGCAAGCAAGCTAAACAAGACACCAAGGCATATGTTTGACATAGCTTGGTGATGTGTTGAAGAGCATCAACACATGACATGTGACATTTAAACAAGGAAACACATGTCACATAGTAGTTCCAAAGATCAAGGGGCAGTTTGATGACAAAGCTTGTAGTTGTAACTTCTTGTGCCATGTGTCACAAGGTTGACATTGCCAACACACCTATTAGGAGGGGATGTCTCCCAAATCCTAAGAGGGTTGTATGAATAGATTTTGTATGCGAGTGTCTATATATGCCTAAGGATATTCTGCAATTGAGATATAGAGAGTTGACTTGAAACTCCATTGCAGAGTGAGGTGATCATTTTTACTATTTGTAAATATAATGAAAGGTTGGAGGTGTGAACCTCTGTAAATCTCCGGTGTTCATTGTATGCTCTTTAAATTCTAAGTGTTGGCATTGTGTGTGAAAATTGTTTGACTTGGTGTACAACTAAGTGTCATCATAGGAAAAAAATTGTGAATGAAAATTGACACCTGTGACAATTACGATCGTAAAATATGAAGGCAACAAAAATTAAAATTTTCATAAATAATTGTCAAGAAAATAGAAATGCATTTCAAAATAATATTAAAATAGGTTGATAGACAAATTTTTATTTTTTATTTTTGAAAAGAAAAAAAAAGTTTGTCTTCATGAAACGGTTTTCAAAAATTTAATGACAAAACAAATTTGGGTATATTTTTTAATTTGTCTATTCTATATATATAAAATTGTGTGCTCAAAAATTAGAACCAAATAAACAATGTCTACTCTGTTTTTGTTACAATAACTGCAGACTGTAATTACAATTTTTAATTCGTACAACCATTTACGAAAAAAATATGTTTATCAAATGTGATTGGCGTGAAAATAATTATCATAAGAATATAATAATCACATTTATAATCATTATATAATAATAATTATTTATACATTTCTTAATTACCTTTATATTTTGGTATCATTACTAAACATTTGAATCCGCTCTCCGTACATGCTTATTCATTATATAATAAAGGGTAATTTGCAGTGATATCCCATAAGGGTTAGGTCAATTTCACTTAGCCTCCGGTTAATATACAAGTTTACAATGACACCCCTTGAGTTTTAAAATAATTTGGAGTGATACCCCTTTGAGCCGTGAAAAGTTAGGGTTGCCCTTATTATAAATAGGGTTAATTTTAATAAATCCCCCTCTACTATTGAATTTAATCAACTAACCCCCATCTACTATTGAATTTCAATCACATTGCTCCCCAGCCTTAAACAATATATTTATAAAATTCGAAAAAAAACATAAATTTTGAATATATATATAAAATTAAAAAATATATTTATATAATTCGGAAAAAATATATAAATTCAAAAAAATGTAAATTTAGAAAAAATATATAAAATTTGAAAAAATATATATTTCGAAAAACAAAATGTGAAAAAATAAATAAATTTAGAAAAATATATATATATATTGGTAAAATATCATATCTTTTCTAATAAAGTGAATCAAACTACTTACCAACAACAACAATTAGTGATCTTTATATATATATATATATATATTTCCAAAATATATATATTTTTTGAATTATATATATATATATTAGCAATTTATATGATGTTTTTGAAAGTTAAAAAAAATTGCAGTGACACCTTCTGAGGTTTAGGTCAATTCCAAACAAATATATAAAATTCAAAATATATATATAATTCAAAAAATATATATAAAATTTGAAATAAAATAAAATTTTGAATATAAATATAATTAATATATATATATATATATAAATTAAAAAATATATATATAATTTGAATATATATATAAATTTCAAAAAATATATCCAACAACAATTAGTTGTCTTTTTTATATATATATTTCTAATATATATATATATTTTCGAATTATATATATATATATATATTTCAAAATTTATATGACGTTTTCGAAATTTATATGATGTTTTCGAAAGTTATATGATATTTTTGAATTATATATATATTTTTGAATGTTATATATTTGTTTTTAAATTTATATATTTTTTTCGAATTTTATATATATATTTCAAAATTTATATTTTTTTTTCGAATTTTATATTTTTATTTTCGAATTTTATATATTTTTTTGAAATTTAATATATCTTTTCGAATTTATATATATATTTTTCGAATTTGATATATATATTTCTAATTTAATATATATATTTTGAATTTTATAAATATATTGTTTGAGGGTGAGGGCAATGTAGTAGAGGGGTTAGTTGATTAAATTCAATAATAGATGACGGTTTATTGAAATTAGTCATATTTATAAGGGTTAATTTCAGTAAACCTTCCTCTACTATCCAATTTAATCAACTAACCCCTACTTAAATCTAAGCATGGAGGCAGTCGACTGGGTGCTTCAGGATTTTAAGGAAAAGTATTTCTAAACAATATTTTTGCCCAAAAAGAAATGATTTTGCTTGCTGATTTTCAGGTCTTACTCTCCATATTGTCTAGGGTGAGATACACTCTCCAAACCCTAGTGTTACACTATATAAAGAAAGAGATATGGATTGAAATCTCAAGGTTCTTGTGTGAGAAATCTTCCAAATATCATTCATCTCTAATTTTCTCTCAAGCATCTTCTGAAAAATCTTTTGATAGCAAGAAAGATCAAAATCTCGTTTTTCACTCCTATCATTTTGAAGATTTAAACTCAAGCTTTGTGCTTATTCTCTTATTGAAAATATATTGTGAGAATATATGGGTCCGTTTGGAAACCAATGTTTTCGTTTTTGTTTTTGTCCTCTTGAGAACAAAAAACATTCTTGTTCTTGTCTTAAGGATAATCCGGAAACAAAAACATGTTTGGTTGAAAATTTTGTCTCAAAAATTTTCAAGATCAAAAAACAAAAAAACACGTTTGGCAGACCTTGTTTTTTTAGAAAGTTTGAGAACAGAAATAGAAAAACATGTTTGGCAGGTCTGGATTTCTAAGAACAAAAACAGAAAAACATGTTTGGCAGTGTTTGTGTTCCTTGAATTTCTAAGAACAGAAACAGAAACACGTTTGGTGACTTCAAATATTTTTTTTAAAAATTCTAAGTACAAAAATTAATGAAGACAAACTTTTGGCAATTGAAAGTCACTTATGTACCAAATTATCTTCTTCCACAAGTTGGTATTATTCATCATGAACACATTAAAGTCAACAATATTATTGAAATATTGGTATGTATTGGAAATGAAAAAAATTCTGCTGCACCTTCCCATAAAAATGACAAGTCCAACTTTTTTTTCACACGATAGCAAGAAATATCACAAGATATATCCAAATATCCAAAAACCAACTCAATTTCAAAGTCATCCAAACACCAATGTAGTACACACAAGACATCAATTACATATGATAAATGGTATTACATATTAGAAATGGTATTACATATCATACATATTAGAATACATAAAACAATGAGAAAATGTTATTACATCAATATCATTTCCTTTACACCAAATAGCACAACATGAACATCCGCCAACTCAGCAAGGTCCCAATTCCATGTCCCTTAGCCATTGGATTCTTGCTTAAGATAATCCCTTTCACCACAATAGGAAGAGATGTTCCGGAACCCAATAAAACAACTTCGATTATGCCTTGAACCTGACAATATAAAAGGCACATATCAATCAATAAATCAAACAACTTCGATCACGCCACGAATCACCAACCAAACTCAATTTCCAAGAACTATAGCAAAATAGGTCAAAATTTCGCAATTCAAAATCAAACAAACTCAAACATCAATTGATACACCAGTGTCACTACTGACCAAATTTTTCAACCAAATTCTACATCACTTGATTAATCAAACATCAATCTGTTATATTAATCAAAAAAAGTTAATGATAGTTTTTAACAAATACTTATTAGTTATATTAAATGGGATAGAGATAATTTTGATATAGGCACCTTGGCTTCTTTAACCAACTCTTATCCATATTTTGTTTCGAACATGTGCCTGAGAAGAAACCACGTGAGGTTTAGACACATATCCTACAATTGTTTAGTGTCCGTTTGAACCACATAAAATATATAAAATAAAAAATAAAAGAGTGAAACGCACTGAACAATGTTACTGGACTCTACAAAGCTATACTTTGCTTCATATCATACTACATCTGAACTGCCACAATCCTCCTTATGGCAGGGGAGGTCAGAGCGTTCCTGTTTGAAGAGTGTTTGATAGCACATAAGTGTAGTTCCTTGGGTCTGGGTGTATAGTCAACAACTTGATTGAAATTGGCGGGATCAAAGAAATCTTAATATATTCTCGACCACTACATTCAAGCAGCAAACTTGATGTCCCATATTATTGCTCACTGAATTCAATTTACAACCTTAAAACAAACTTTAACTACCTCAAAATATGTTGTCTAAGTTTTCATAGTTTAAGACTCAAGAACATAGAAGAATCTGCACCAAAAAAGCAGCAGCCTAGAAATATTATGCAATTGTTTACAACAAAGCAACATTAAGGCAACTCTGTCAATCATGAGACTCGATGGCAAGTACACGATAAATCCGCACATTTGAACACCTATTATAATTCTCTGAATAAAAGTATTAATGGCTGATTCAGCAAAGGAACTAATGTAAAATAGTTACACAGTAAAGCATTCCATGATTACATAACACACTACAAAACTGCAATTGCAGAACATGCCAAATAAAAACATGTAATGGTATTGCAGGGAGTGAAAATACCAAAAATTACCTGAAAAACAGATGCCATACAATGAAAATACATTTCACCATAAAAAATCAATTAAACACCCAATTTTATTTTTATTTTTAGAAGCATTAAACACCCAATTTGCAAACCAATGATTTGACAATTTCAAGAACAACAAAACAAATCAGACAAATTATCACTAAGCCTTCAAAATGTTACAGAGAAATAGAGAAAGCATCAAAACCAAAAACAAAAGCTTGAATCTCATTAACTATAAGCAGAGAATCAAATTGTATCACTACAATATGCACACACCTCTATAGCAAGAAGCAGGTTAGTGAACTGATCAACACTTAGCAAAAGGTCACCATAGAGCTGCCAAAAGTTATCCTCTTTATAACTTCTGAAAAAAATTAAGATTGAAGAGCAAACATAAAATAATTCCATATAAAATAACTTTCATTCAACCATAACTCAGTAGCCATTTTTTAGATTTCTACATCATTCTACCAAAATAACCCCTGAAGATCCAATTCAATTTACACACACATATATATATATATATATGCTTCAGTTTCAAATTTCAACTATTTCTGTCTCTAATCTTTTCGAAACATGAAGGCAAACCTTCATGTAAATTAGAGACAAACATGAAGGTGATATATTGGTTGAGTCAAGTATATGTAAAAGTGATACAATTTGTTCTTGCTATAGAGAGGATTCGAGAGTGATATATTGGTTGAGTCAAGTATATATATATATAATAGTAGTAGTTTGAGATATGAAGCTGATAGAAAATGTAAGTAGAAGCATAAAACTCCAGATCTGAGAAGGAAGGAAGGAAATAGTATAACAATAACAAACCCAATTTGCAAATCTCAAATTTTGTACCCTAGATTTAACGGTATTTTGACAATAATTTTGTTTTTTAAAATACATATAAGCAAAATAGCAACAAAATAATAAGAATCGTAAGTATTGAACATCAAAGGCTTGAAACCCAAACAATCTGACGAATTTTAAAAAAAGAATTGAGGAAAGAGAGACGAATCTGAACCTATGTGTGTGACTCAAATTGTTCGTTGAAGTGTCGGTGAGACGTTTCCAACCTCCAATCGCGATTTCAAGCTTGCTCTTCAAGAATTGCCATGATCGCGCCTCCACAAGAACCCTAGTTCTTGTTTGTAGACTTTGGAGAAATGTTTGACGAATGTTTTTTTTTTTTTTTTTCTTGGTTATGAGAAATGTTTTTTTGGGGCTGATATAAACCGTGCAGGAAAACAAAAAAACAAGAAAAAGTTGTTCTTCAAATCATGTCATTTTGGCTCCTGTTTTTACACTGTTGAAGAAAACGTTTTTGGGTTTAAAGTGAACCAAACATGTTTTTGTCTCCAACTTAAGCCCAAAAAACAAAAACAAAGACAGAAAACGCCTTCCCAAACAGGCCCTATATATCTTGAGTTCTTGAAATATCACCTAAAAACACTTGAGCTTATATTGATCTATCTTCCATAAAAACCTTAGGGTTTTGAGTGTTTTTGTTTCTTGAGTGATATATTGATTGCATACACAAATTTGTGATCTTGGGTGGGTGTAGCCCATTGTATCAATGGAGGATTGTTCTCTTGATTGTGTGAAGAGCTAGTTAGCTCTTTTGTAAAGGTTTTGCTATTCCACCTATTGAAGGAAGAGCCATAGTGTGAGGATCGGGAAAGTCTCAAGGAAGGGGATTCTTTGAGCCGGGGAGTAGGAGTTACCGAACCTCGTAAAAATCACGGTGTCAATTATCTCTATCTCCTCATTTTATGTTCATGCATGCTTAATTTATATTGTGGTAAATAACTTGTTGAAATTAAGTGAAATTATTCATTGCATATTTTACCTTATAAATTAATATTGAACCTTGTTGCATGTTCTAGTAAGAATCAAAAGGAGTTAGAAATTATTTTTAAACCCTATTCACCCCCCTTCTAGGGTAATTTAGTGACTTACAATTGGTATCAGAGCCTAATCTCTACTTGTTTTAGACTTAACCGTCTTAGAGAACGATCATGGCCTCAAACATAGTCACTCATGTAGAAGGACAATCTAACAATAGGCCCCCATGGTTTGATGGTTCAAACTATAGTTATTGGAAGACTAGAATGATAGACTTTCTTCAAGCTATTGATTATCAAATTTGGCTAGTTATTGTCGATGGACCTTTTACTATTACCAAAGTGGTTGATGGAAAAACTATTCCCAAATTGCCCAACGAATGGGATAATGATGAGTGTGTAGACTTATGTCATTTAATGCCAAAGCTAAGGTTAATCTAAATTGTGCCTTAAGTCCAAATGAATTTAACCGAGTCTCTACTTGCTCCACGGCCAAAGAAATGTGGGATAAACTTGAAGTTACTTATGAAGGAACTACTCAAGTTAGAGAATCTAAAATTGATATACTCATGCATGAATATGAACTATTTTCCATGAAGGAAGATGAAAATATCAATTCTATGATGTCTCGTTTTACTAATATTTTGAATGGACTAAAACATCTTGGTAGAATTGTTCCTAGATCCGATGCGGCACGCAAAGTCCTTAGAAGCCTTCTGGTCAAATGGGATGCGAATGTGACGGCTATTAAAGAAGCACACGATATTAGCACTATGAGTCTCGATGAGATTTTCGGGTCACTCCTTACATGGGAAATTACCTTAAAATTTCGTGAAGAAGACACCAAGCCTAGAAAAGGTATAGCCTTGCAAGCTTGAACTAAAAGTGAAGCAAATGAGAGAATCGAAGAAGAGGTTGATGAAGACATTGCTTTGATCACTCAACAATTCAAGAAATTCCTTCAACGAAAGAAGGCTAAAGGTCGGAGGTTCTTAAAGAGCAATGAACCAAGAGGAGAAACAAGCAAGAAGGAGTCCATTACTTACTTCAATTGTGGTAAACCGGGGCACTATAGAAATAAGTGTTTCAAGCCCAAAAAGGAGAACGAGAAAAGGCCAAACAAAATAGCCATGAATGTAACATGGGATGATTATGACTCTTGTGATTTGGATGAAGAAGAAAATGGTGAGGAAATTGCAAATCTTTGCCTCATGGCAAATGAAGATGAGGTACATTTAAATCTACATGCATTAGATAATTCCATTTTGTCATATGATGAGTTTTTATTTTCTCATAATGAATTATAAGATGCATTTGAAAATTTGTATGATGAGTTTGAAAAACTAGCTAAGAAATATAGTTTGCTCAAGAAATCTAAATCTTCATGTAATTCTACTTGTCACACCATAGTTGATGTAAATGCAACAAATGACAAAAGTATGAAGATAGAAGAGAAAAATATTTTATTGAAAAAGACTATTGATGATCAAATAAACATCTTAGCAAAATTCACAAAAGGAAAAGAAAACTTGAGTATCATGCTAGGAAGACAAAGAAACTCTTTTGACAAATGCGGCTTAGGATATGATGCATTCAACAAAGATGCACTTTTATTGAAAAAAAGAAAATCATTAAAGCATACTTTTTCAAAACAATCTTCATTCTCAACTCCTATTGATCACAACCATGTCTCATGCTACTATTGCAAGAAAAGAGGTCACAAAGCAAATGCATGTTTTCTAAGAAAGAAGAAGAAAATTGTCTCAAAAATGTTTTGGGTTCCAAAAGGAACCATTGCATCTCTACGTGCAAAAGAAAACTTGGTAACTAAATCATTTTGGGTTCCTAAAGGATTTATTGCATCTCTTTCTAACCATAATGGACCCAAAATAGATTGGGTATCAATAAAAATCACGTAACGTTGTGTTGTAGGTATGCTTGAAGTCCGCCTCAAAAGAAAGATGGTTCCTTGATAACGGATGTTTAAGGCACATGACGGGGGACAAATCAAAATTCATGTCCCTAAAATCTTATGAAGGAGGAAGCGTTACTTTTGGAGACAACTCACAAGGCAACATTGTTGGAATTGGATCCATTGCTATAACTCATTCTCTAGCTATAGATAACGTACTTTTAGTTGATGGTTTAAAGCATAACTTGTTTAGTATTAGCCAACTTTGTGACAAAGGTTATGATGTTATCTTTAGGTCAAATGCATGCATAGTTGAGAAAGATGGAAAACAATTGTTCAATGCAAAGAGAAACGGAAATTTATATACTATGTTGCTATGTGAATTAAATGAACAAGATGTTAAGTGATTTGTCACATCGAGTGCAAATAGTTGGTTATGGCATAGACGCTTAGGACATGCTAGTATGGACCTCATTCAACGTTTGTCGAAAAATGAATTAGTCAAAGGCCTCCCGAAGACTAATTTTTCAAAAGATAAAATATGTAGTGCATGTCAAATAGGTAAGCAAGTGAAATCTTCTTTCAAGAGAAAGAAAGATATCATCACTTCTAGACCCTTAGAGTTACTTCATATGGACCTCTTTGGTCCGGAGAGAACGGCTAGCTTAGCCGGGAAACTCTATGTACTTGTTATAGTAGATGACTACTCTAGATTTACTTGGGTTCACTTTCTTGCTCATAAAAATGAAACTCACTCCATTCTTGATAAATTTTATAGTCATTCAAAATGAAAAAGATTTGAAAATCAAGAAAATTAGAAGTGATAGGGGTAGAGAATTTGACAATCAAGATCTAGAGAAATTATGTAATGAATTTGGTGTATCTCATGATCTCTCGGCTCCAAGATCTCATCAACAAAATGGGGTAGTTGAAAGGAAAAATAGATCTTTACAAGAAATGGCTAGGACTATGTTAAATGAACACAACCTTCCCCGAAGTCTTTGGGCTGAAGCGGTAAACACCGCTTGTCATGTCATAAATAGAGTTATCATCCGAATGAAATTGGGTAAGACTCCGTATGAGTTATGGAATGGTTGGAAACCCAATTTTGGGTATTTCAATGTGTTTGGTTGTAAATGTTTCGTTTTAAATGATAAAGATAACTTGGGAAAATTTGACTCTAAATCGGATGAATCAATTTTCTTAGGGTATTCCTCAACTAGTAGAGTCTTTAAAGTCTTTAACAAAAGGACTTTAACCATGGTAGAGTCTATCCATGTTGTTTTTGATGAATCACTACCTCTACCTCCTAAAGTTAACCTAGATGATGATGAAGTTGTAGGAATTGAGGATAGTTTCAATAATCTCAATATCTCTAACTCATCAAGTAGGTAAATGGATAAGAGTGAAGTTGGAAATCAATCTAATGATGACTTGACTTGCTCCATTCCTAAATCTTGGAGGATTGTGCACAACCATCCTCTTGACCAAGTCATAGGTAACCCTTCACAAGGTGTTAGCACAAGATCTCACCTTAGAGACTTATGCAACCACATGGCTTTTGTGTCTAATATTGAACCCAAGAACTTCCACGAAGCTCAATGTGATGATTCTTGGATCATGGCTATACAAGAGGAACTAAATCAATTTGAACACAATCAAGTTTGGCATTTAGTCCCTCAACCCACACATCAAACTATAATATGTACTAAATGGGTTTTTCGAAATAAAAAGGATGAAATGGAGTGATTATTCGAAATAAAGCAAGATTGGTAGCTCAAGGTTACAATCAAGAGGAGGGCATTGACTATGATGAAATCTTTGCACTCGTAGCTAGATTAGAAGCAATTAGAATGCTTCTTGCATTTGCATCATCTAGAAATTTCATTCTTTATCAAATAGATGTCAAAAGTGTTTTTCTAAATGGAACTATAGATGAAGAAGTGTTTGTAAAGCAACCACCCGGTTTTGAAAATGAACTTTTTCCAAATCATGTTTACAAATTATCTAAAGCCTTATACGGGTTAAAACAAGCTCCTAGAGCTTGGTATGAACGGCTTAGTGACTTTTTACTTCAAAAAGAGTTTTCTAAAGGCAAAGTTGACAACACTCTCTTTACAAAAACTGTCAAGAATGATTTGTTGATTATCCAAATATATGTTGACGACATTATATTCAGATCCACAAATACTTCTCTTTGCAAAGATTTCGCATCTAGTATGCAAAACGAATTTGAAATGAGTATGATGGGTGAGTTGAATTTCTTCTTAGGGTTGCAAATCAAGCAAAGCTTGGATGACTTATTTGTTAGCCAATTTAAGTACACTAAAGATTTGTTAAAGCGATTTGACATGGAGGGAGCCAAACATGTCATTACTCCTATGAGTACCTCTATTAAACTCGACAAAGATGAAAATGGAAAATGTGTTGATATTACTCAATATAGAGGCATGATAGGAAGTTTACTCTATTTAACTGCTAGTAGACCGGATATTATTTTTAGTGTATGCTTATGTGCTCGTTTTCAATCTTGTCCTAAAGAATCTCACTTGCTAGCCGTAAAACGTATTTTTCGCTATCTTAGTGGGACGATTAACTTAGGACTATGGTATCCACGTGGCACTATACTTGATCTCACTAGTTATTCGGATGCCGATTTTGCGGGTTGTAGAGTGGATAGGAAAAACAAAAGTGGTACATGTCATTTTCTAGGTCACTATCTTGTTTCATGGTCAAGTAAAAAGCAAAATTCGGTTGCCTTGTCTACGGCTAAAGCCGAATACGTAGCGGCCGGTAGTTGTTGCGCCCAAACTATTTATATTAAGCAACAATTACTTGATTTTGGACTTGTTTTTAACCTTGTACCTATTAAATGTGATAACACTAGTGCTATTTGTATCTCAAATAATCCTACTCAACACTCTCGCACATAGAGATTAAGCATCATTTTCTAAGGGATCATGTAGCCAAAGGTAACATTGAATTGATTTTTTGACACTAAAATTAACTGGGGGATATTTTTACTAAACCCCTCTCGGACGAACCATTTTCAAAAATTCGTAGGGAATTAGGAATGGCCATGAATTTTGAAGTAATTAGTTAAATTTTCACAAAATCTCGTCCACGATCTCGGCTTTCAAAATTTAAAATATTTTTCGAATTTTTATTTTGAGGGCCAGTCGACTGCCTCGTATACGGCCAGTCGACTGGATCAACCAGTGAGTTTTTATGATTTTATTCATCTTCTGCCAGTTGACTGCCTCCTTCGGCCAGTCGACTGGGTCATGAGCCAGTCGACTCCCTCTGCGCGAACCCAGTTTTTATTTCTTCTTTCTCTTCGTCTTTTCTCCACTCTCTCCACGATCTCTCATATTTCTTCCTTCCTTCACGCCATTTATTCACCTTTAAACCACTTCCCCGCTACACCACGATCCTCTCCTCCATTATCACCACTCTCATCTTCATATATAGTCATATATATCCATATATATATGCATGTATACACATCTATTTTTTTCAGTTTCTCTTTTCTCTCTCATTTTTTCACGATTTCTTTTCATTTTCTTTTTAAAATGCTTTCAATCATCTTGGTTCTCATCTCTCTCATGGATCCCAATGTTGCGCGCATCAAGAAACGCGCCCGTAGGGGTGGAAGCTCTTCTGCTGCACCTCTTCCACCTTCGTCCCCTGTTCATGAGGACACTGATTCTGAACCTGAATCTGGTCCATTGTCTCTATCTGCTCTTCTTGGTGATGAAGATAGTGTTTGTCTTTTCGAAACTAACTTCATTCATCGCAAGTTTGCTCCGAGTCACATTGTGACTCAACCCTTGTGCGAATAGATTGGCGCTAATATGTTCAATCTTTTTCAAAATATGGGTTGGGATTTCTTTCTTTCGCTCGATGTTCCGCATTATCCGCGGGCTGTCAAAGCCTTCTACACAAATCTGGAGAATCCTTCTCAACCACGTCCTCCCGCTCGCAAACTTTGCTCCATTATTGCAGGCGTTTCAGTTGAGTTGACCGAAGTAGTATTAATACTATTTTTCGGCTACCTACTGGCGGTATATCTTATTTCTGCCCATCTATTTAGTACTCTTCGAGTGATTTCGATCCTCTCGAAGCAGTTCGGGCCATCTTAGTGAATAAAACCACCACTGCCACTTCCGAGTTTCCTTCTTCCTCGCTTACTCCCGAGGCTCGACTTGTGCACAATATTATCACATATTCCATTTTGCCAAAGTCCGAAAGATGGAGTCTTGTGTCGATTATGGAAGCTTTTCTTGTCTACTGTGTTATGACCGGTCGAAAGGTCAATCTTGTTTTCCTCTTCATTTCGGCAATCCTCGAGTGCCATAAGAAGAAAGGCACACTCATTTTTCCTACCCATTTATCGTATCTTCTTGGTCGGAATGGTGTGCCACTCTGTGATGAACCTACGGAGCACCATCCGATTTTTCTGGACCGCACGCATCTCAAGCAGATGCATATTGGTAAGAATGCCGATGGAGTGTTGGTCTCACTTAGGGTTGCTCCTTCTGCGGACTAGGCCGGTCCATCTGTTCCTCATCATGATGCTCCTCCTCCCGAGGCACCTCTTCCGGACGCTCCAACTTCTTCTTTTCCGTCTCTTGGTAGCGATTTCGATATTCCAGATTTTGGGTTCGGGGGTGTTGCCCAATAAATGACTCTAGAGGGGGGGGGGGGTGAATAAAGTCTTTGCTAAACAATGGAATTTAATTCGATTTCTATTTGATAAATGTAATTGCAATGCTAGATGATTTAATATAAAAACACAAAGCAATATAAATCAAAATAAGAGTAGAGAGAGAAATATAAATACTTGGACAAGCGATTTTAGCGAGGTTCAGAATACCCTTGATTCCTACGTCCTCGGCTCAAGGTTCTCTTGAGACTTCCCAAATCCACTATGGCTTCTCCTTACGGGTGGAGAGCAAAACCTTCACAAGAAGCACACCACTTCTCCTACCACTCCTCCTTACGGGTGAAGAGCAAACCTTTACAAGAAGCACACCACTTCTCCTTACTAAGAGAACACTCTCTCTTAGCCTAAAATTGGGTCACACCAACCCTTTGAATACAATGATCTTGTACAATAAAATATCTCTCAAAGATTGATTTGTACAATTGTAGCTCTCTTGCTTACAAGACTAGAGTAAGAATTTGAATCAAGAATTGAAGCTCTAGACTTGAAAATATGTGAATGATGATACAAATTTGTATATGAAAGTGTATGATTGAGATTGCAAGAGTTGATTTGTAAAGAGAGTTTTAAGTCCTTTTATAGCAAATATTTTCATCATTTTTGGCATAAAATATGACAAAAAGTCATATAGAGCCGTTTGAAAAGGCAATAGAGCCGTTGAAAAGCAATTCAGGGATTGGGGTGAGCTGAGTTCCTGAATGGGGTGAGCTGAGTTATGCATTTGTAATTTATGAGAATAGGGTGAGCTGAGTTTGCAAATGGGGTGAGCCGAGTCTCCAAAATATTTTGTATTTAATTTGCAAAACTTTGAATGCTAATTCTCAAACCCAAATTCATTAATTTGGTATTTATTTGTTTTCAAAAAATAGTTTTATGCATAATGATTTTAGATTTCTAGAGCTTCAAAATAATTCAAATAATTACTTTGACAGTTAAAATCTAAACACTCACCAACCTATCTACCCAATCTTCAAGTAGTGGTTGATCCTCTTTGAAATGATTAACTTTAAGCTTCAATCTCTTTACTCTTGATCATCTTTGAACTTCTATCTTTTTGCATTTGATATTCTTGTTCGTTCGCTTTAAATGCATCGCCATGATCTTTTTGTCCGCGTGATCCATAGTATGATTTTCCTGTTTTTACAAGCTTGGACAAATACTCATTGTAACCATTAGTACAAATACATCATTAATGATTTGTTATCATCAAAATTACGGAATTGTCCTTAGATTAAAATCTTAAGGCCAACAGGGGGAAATCCCGAAACTCTTACCCAAATCTTGGAAATCGTAAAGCGCAATGAAGAGGCCCAAAAGCGCAATGAGGAGGTCCAGAAGAAGACGACCGAGGATATGAAGCGTCTTGAGGACAAGATCAACAGCATCGCCACTACCATGGACGCATTTTGCCGTGACCCTCCGCCTTTTTGATGTCGTCAAAGGGGGAGAATTAGGTGTTTGTGTTTGGCCATAGGTCCATTTTGTGTAACATAGGATGTTACCTATGTTTTATGTTTGTTGTTTATGCTATCTTTCGTTTCATTTCTATGCTTTATCATTATGTCATGTGTAGTAGTAAAACAACATGTACCGAACTCGTAATTATGAATTGAAATATGTTGTTTCTATTATCTTTCAATGCATTACGTAAATGAGTATTAAATTGCAAAATTTATTTCCTAAGGGGGAACATGCAAATAAAAATGAAAGATGCACACATTGAGGGGGAGTATCACTTGATACTTCACCATTTATGTGCAAACACGAAATGTTTTGTCAACATAAAAAAGGGGGAGATTGTTGGCTTTGAAATTCTATTTCAAACAATAAATCTTATTTTGATATTAACAAAACATTCAAAACCGTGTTTGGTACTAATATGACTTTGAGCTAAGTGTTTCAGCAAGTACATGTAAATGATTCGAAAAGATCATAAAAGCGACAAGCGATAAGGAAACTCAAGCGCAAACTCGAAGAAAGATAAAAAGATCAAAGAAAGAGTAAAAGTTGGACTCAAGACCTAGGGTAGATAGGTCGGGGTGAGAATATTGTAACAAGGTATCTTATGCGTTGATTGGTCTTATAAGCTCAAGTAATAAATCAAACGAACTCAAACGGATAAAAAATGGACCATGAAAGTATTTCTTGGAGTCACCCAGTCGACTGGCCATGAAATGGCAGCCGACTGACTGTGACCCAGTCGACTGGCCAATAAGGACCCAGCCGACTAGATGAACTAGTGAGCTATAAATGTTTTGACTGTATGAGGTAGTCGATTGGCCTGTCCAAGGCAGTCGACTGACTGTGCCCAGTTGACTGACTCATGAGGCAGTCGACTGACCCTAGCCGTTGGGAAAAATATTTTAAATCTAAGTATGGAGGCAGTCGACTGGGTGCTTCAGGATTTTAAGGAAAAGTATTTCTAAACAATATTTTTGCCCAAAAAGAAATGATTTTGCTTGCTAATTTTCAGGTCCTACTCTCCATATTGTCTAGGGTGAGATACACTCTCTAAACCCTAGTGTTACACTATATAAAGAAAGAGATATTGATTGAAATCTCAAGATTCTTGTGTGAGAAATCTTCCAAATATCATTCATCTCTAATTTTCTCTCAAGCATCTTCTGAAAAATATTTTGATAGCAAGAAAGATCAAAATCTCATTTTTCACTCCTATCATTTTGAAGATTTAAACTCAAGCTTTGTGCTTATTCTCTTATTGAAAATATATTGTGAGAATATATATATCTTGAGTTCTTGAAATATCACCTAAAAACACTTGAGCTTATATTGATCTATCTTCCATAAAAACCTTAGGGTTTTGAGTGTTTTTGTTTCTTGAGTGATATATTGATTGCATACACAAATTTGTGATCTTGGGTGGGTGTAGCCCATTGTATCAAGGGAAGATTGTTCTCTTGATTGTGTGAAGAGCTAGTTAGCTCTTTTGTAAAGGTTTTGTTATTCCACCTATTGAAGGAAGAGCCATAGTGTGAGGATCGGGAAAGTCTCAAGGAAGGGGATTCTTTGAGCCGGGGAGTAGGAGTTACCGAACCTCGTAAAAATTACGGTATCAATATCTCTATCTCCTCATTTTATGTTCATGCATGCTTAATTTATATTGTGGTAAATAGCTTGTTGAAATTAAGTGAAATTATTGATTACATATTTTACCTTATAAATTAATATTGAACCTTGTTGCATGTTCTAGTAAGAATCAAAAGGAGTTAGAAATTATTTTTAAACCCTATTCATCCCCTTTCTAGGGTAATTTAGTGACTTACAACCCTTAATAGTATAAGGGGGTTTAGTGAAATTAATAGTATAAGGGGGTTTAGTGAATTATTTCGGAAAAAATAATATATATACTTTTTGCAAAAACAAAAATTCGAAAAAAAATCATATTTTGTTCCAAAATATGAATTTTTTTTTCGAAAAATATTTTTTTTGCAAAAAATATATATTATGTTCCAAAATATGATTTTTTTCTGAAAAATAATTTTTTGCGAAAAATATATATTATGTTCCAAAATATGATTTTTTTTCCGAAAAATATATTTTTTGCGAAAAAGTATATATTATGTTACAAAATATGAATTTTTTTTTCGAAAAATAATTTTTTTGCAAAAAATATATATTATGTCCCAAAATTTGATTTTTGCGAAAAAATATTTATTATGTTCCAAAATTTGAATTTTTTTTCGAAAAATAATTTTTTTGCAAAAAATATATACTATTATGTTACAAAATATGATTTTTTGCATAATAGTATATATTTTTTGCAAAAACATTATTTTTCGGAAAAGATCATATTTTGAAACATAATAGTATATATTTTTTTCAAAAAAATTATTTTTCGTAAAAAAATTCATATTTTGGAACATAATATATATTTTTTGCAAAAAAATTATTTTTCAAAAAAAAGTTCATATTTTGGAATATAATATAAACTTTTCGCAAAAAATTATTTTGCAGAAAAAAATCATATTTTGGAACATAATATATAATTTTTGCAAAAAAATTATTTTTCGAATTTGTTTTTCATATTTTGGAATATAATATATACTTTTTCGCAAAAAAAAATATTTTTCAAAAAAGAAATTCATATTTTGGAACATAATATATATTTTTTCGCGAAAAAAATATTTTTCGAAAAAAAAATTCATATTTTGTTCTAAAATATGATTTTTTTTCAAATTTTTTTTTTCTTTTGCAAAAGTGTATATTATTTTTTCCGAAATAGTTCACTAAACCCCTTATACAATTAATTTCACTAAACCCCTTATATTATTAATTTCACTAAACCCCATTATACTATTGAGGGTAATTTAGGCATTTTGAGAGATGATGGGGTATATTGATGAAATTGAATAGTATATGAGGTAAAATGAACATAATAGGGATTAGTTAATTAAATTTGATAGTATAAGACGATTCACTGAAATTAATCCTATTTATAATAAAGACAAACTTGACTTTTCACGAATGAAGCTTCTTGTAAGATTTTTTAAAATTTAAGGGTGTGATTATAAACTTATGCCTTAACGGAAGGTGGTGGATTGACCTACACATTACGGAGAAATTACCCATTGCTCATGATTCACGTGAAATTGAAAACCTAAAACAGCAATTGTTGCCAAACGGGACCGAAAATTACCCTAACAAAACCGACAAATTGCACTCTCTGTCTCTAAACAGTAGCGAGGCCCACCATAATCAAGCTGGCATTGAAATCATTGTCACGAAGCCTCCTTCCATTGCTGAATTTATTCGAGCAATTAATTAACAATGTGGTTTAGGCACCAGAGACAACCTTAAAATTTCAAGAGCTCAACATTTTCTTCGCTGTCCTATTTTAGAGAGACGCAAGCGTCGGTGTTTCTGTGTGTATCACTGTGTGTGTGTGTGTGTTGGGGGCTTCATTTACATCAGTGACGAACTCCAACGACTTACTCGGTGTGAAAATTAACCCCAACTCCAACTCTCTCTCTCTCCTTTCCTTCTCTGTATTTTCTTCTGGAGGAGTAGAGAAGATGCAGAAGCAGAGGCCCCAAGATCAACGGTCGAGATCTGCCAAACCCACCACCGTCCACGGTTACGCCCAGTCCGGAGATCTCCTCGCTGTCCAGAAATTGCTTCGTGACAATCCTTCTCTTCTCAATGACCGAAACCCAGTTGTGAGATCTCTCTCTCTCTTTCTCTCTCTCTCTATATATATCTTTGTTATGCACGCACAATACGTGTATATTAGGAAACCCATTATTGTAATTTGTGCATTTGGTCTTGTATTCTTATATTACTCTTCCCCTTTGAAGGGAAAAGGATTGAACCAATGTTGTAGTATTTTCATGCTGTATTCTGAAATGATTGCTGCTGAAGATCTGGTATATATATATATATATATATATATGTACAGATTTATATTTATTTGGCCCTCAGGATCAATTGGGATGCAATGCAATGGGTTCTCAAAATGGAGAAATTGGTATAGAGTTTGATGTGAGTGAAGAATGGGTTAAAATAGAAGTAGGATTTTCAGTTTTCACTGTAGGTCACTAGGTCCCATTATTATTGTGGTACTATATACTTATTCATTGACACCAGAACATGGTGGAGTTAATCACAGTGCCGGAGAGATGGGCAGAAAAAGGATGTGTGCGGGGTATGTAGAGTTGCGATGGAGATAACTTGAGTTAGTTCTGTTTTTTGGTTTGGGACTTTTAGGAACATCTTAGGGATTAGGTTTATCTAATCCCAGTAACAGTAACAGTACAATACTATTGTTGTCGCATAGCTGTAATGGCTCTACTACATTCTTCGTCTCCTGTCAATTTGGTTGTTGCACCTTTTTCTGTTTCCTTCTTTAGATTTAGGATTGCCATTCCTTATATGATATATTGAAATTTGAAGAATGCGTGTTCTAAGTTGTTAGTTATTTTATGGTATTTTTCTGTCTTCATTTTTCCTGGATCCTTTGTGTGTGACATATGGGAGAACTTGACCCAGTTGTTGATTTTGAACAAAAGGATTGAATTCAATTGATTCATCATAGAAAGTATGAACATTTATAAGACAAGAGTTTTGTCTCTGTTAGACATGTAACATGTATTTTTTTTTCCATGCACTTCTGGAGGTGTGTCCAACATTTAATAAATTTGCACATAATTTTGATATACAATTAAAGGGTTTCATGCCTTGCTGACCCTTCTGGTTAGTTGTCTACACATGAGCAAAACACTGCGGAAAAGTGGGATATGACTTCTTTCTTTTGCCTTTTCTCTTCTTAATAAAGTATGGATTAACTGGAACTGTACATAAAAGTAAAATGAAGGGCTTATATGAAACCATATTTACATATAAGTAAGCTACATTATAGTGATACCATAAGTCTATGAAACAAAGGTGATCGTACAACATAAAATAACCATCTGATACCATCTGTGTGAATTGAACTGCCATATATAATAGAATCTCTTATCTAAATATATATTTTTGTTGGACGTCTGAAGTTGTCAAAGGCGCGACTAGTCTATAGGCTCATTCAGGCACAAGACTTGCGCCTGTTGTGAACCCAGACACGCCTTTGATAGTATTTGCGCCTTCATTATGATTGTTAGTGCTTCAATTGTAATTTTATTTTCCATTATGCACCTCTCCTTGCATCTACGCTCTAGAGGACCTCTAATGCCTTAGTGGGCCTCAAATAACACTTGGCGCGTCATTCGTGTGCCCGTATCATAATATGAAGGTTATTTCTGATTGTTGGGTAAATAATGGAATTTTTTTTGGGTAACAGAGTACATCAACATCTAACCTTATTGCTTTCGATTTTCAACTCTTACATTACTGAAGTGTTAAGAAGAGTGAACATTTTTTTTCTAGTAATTATTATTAATATACTTAGGTATAATTCTGCTTACAGTATGCTAGCTCTGGGATTGTGTCTGCTCATCGTGTTCTTTATTTTTTGTTTAAATGTAGATGGCACAGACGCCTCTTCATGTTTCTGCTGGTTACAATAATGCTGAAGTAGTTAAGTTCTTGCTTGATTGGCAAGGGCCAGAAAAGGCCGAGTTGGAAGCCAAGAACATGGTGGGTTAAATTTATACATCATTGCTGCTGTGATACTTGCCTTTGATTATAACTACAGCTCCAGTTTATTGATACAAATTCAGATTTCTGGTTGATTTCACGTTTAATATGTTTTATATCCCAGTATGGAGAAACTCCTTTGCACATGGCAGCGAAGAATGGGTGTAATGAAGCTGCAAGGTTGCTCCTTTCTCATGGTGCTTTTGTAGAAGCCAAAGCAAATGTGTGTCTCCTTGGCATATTGTTATTTTTTTTTTTGGTTGGGATGGTAGTAGAAACTTGGATTCTCGGGTTTACTGTCTGAATGTTCTCTATCTTTTTCATCTTATTTTTCAGAATGGGATGACTCCTTTGCACCTTGCTGTTTGGCACTCACTCCATGCTGAAGACTACTCAACTGTCAAGACATTGCTCGAGTATAGTGCCGATTGCAGTTCCAAAGACGATGTACTATTGATTGCCATAATATAACATAACCCACTATTTTCCTTGGTGTTAGTAATTCATAAAACCTCTGAAATGCAGGAGGGCCTGACTCCTTTAAATCATCTTTCACAAGGTCCTGGAAGTGAGAAATTGCGGGAACTTCTTAACTGGCACCTTGACAAGCAGAGAAAACGTAAAGCCATTGAAGCATGCAGTGAGACGAAAGCTAAGATGGATGAACTTGAGGATGCGCTATCAAATATTGTGGGCCTGAATGAGCTTAAGTTACAACTTCGTAAATGGGCAAAGGGAATGCTTTTGGATGAGAGGCGCAGGGCCCTTGGGCTGAAAGTTGCCACTCGAAGACCTCCTCACATGGCCTTCCTTGGCAATCCTGGAACAGGTAATTTGTGACCAGATTGTCTCCAAATCCAGGGGTGGATCCTGGAGTTTTTGTTTCAGGGAGCCAAAACATGAAGTTAAACATCAAATGAGTAATAATTTATAAAGTTTACTTAGTCGTAAGTTTAATTGATTTGTTAAAGTAGCTTTTGAATTCTTAAGATATTGCCAAAGATTATTTTTAAATTAGCAGTAATTCATACTCCTTAAACACTTATATGAAATCAGAAGTACTAAAATATTGTTTTTATGTAAGTTTTTTTTGTTCTCACCTTTCCTCGAAACGGAAACTTTCTAAAGATAAGGTGAAAAGGAGGCCAAATTGAGGGTTTGGTTTTTCGGGGAAATACGAAATTATGATGTATTCTTGTTGTTAGATACCACCTTACTTTTATCCCTATGTTACATGAATCCCGTGGACAAGGTGTTATATTGAATCAATCATTTATTTGGTAAGCCGTGATGTGCAAGAATTCGATATAATCTCTTTTAGACCACTTAAAGTTGTATAGATTATGTGTTTATAAAGAATTGAATTGCAACAACATCCTATTTCAGTCTTTAGCTTCTCTTAGAACCTACACTATAAACCCTGCCTTGTTGCTGTAGTAGTGAGTTGGTCTTCATTTCACATGTTAGTACCGAACTCTTTCAGCTTTTTCTGATTTCTACCTAATAATTATACCTTCTACCTAATAATTGTACCTTTATTTATTTTTTATTTTTCCGCATGGCACATGTTGATCTCTGCTTTCATATTCCAGCTGGTTTCATTATCGAAAATGCTGTGTATTGATAACTTAACTTTTGGTACCATATCACATGGCTGGTTTTTTGCTGTCTTCAACATCTCCTTTTCAATTTGATGGACTATCAGAATCAGAAGGGAACTAATTTTGCATTCATTTGTAATAGAACCAAGATATTTAAAATGGTTCGTCTTAGATGTATCCTATAATGTCTATCGCTACTAACTTCTCCTTTAACTCCTACTTTTACCAAAAGTTTATCTTGTACTGTCGGTACTATTAATCCTTATCTTAAGCCCCTTTAGCGGAATTCTGCAAATACTAACTTGTAACTGCGTGGCTCTTATTTCCTGGAAGTCACGTTTCTTTTTCGGACATAATTAATAGCGTTTCTTGATTTCTCCCTTCTGTAGTTATTTCGTCAGGCAATGTCCTCGGGTATGTCAAGATCTTTATTTGCTATCCTTGAGAAAAATAATAATAATAAAATAATAATTGATAGAAATCATCTCTTAGTCCCTTATCAAGTCGAAAACCATGACTTAAATCAACTAAATATTGTCTCAACAATCAGGGATCGAAAATCCATGGTTATTCATAGGTTATGTTATAGTTATTCATTGAAGGGTTGAAGCAAAGTGTTCACACACTGAATTGATATATTGCGTAATTGATCTTCCAAAAGCTACTTGTTTAAATTGCTGTTTGCTTTATATCTTGCATAATTAATTACAATGCATGACGACTTGTATATGTAACAGGTAAAACAATGGTAGCTCGAATCCTTGGAAGATTACTTCATATGGTGGGAATTTTACCTACAGACAGAGTAACAGAAGTCCAACGAACAGACTTGGTTGGGGAATTTGTTGGTCATACTGGACCAAAAACTAGGAGAAAGGTACTCCATTTTTCTCTGAACTCATGACCTACCATTTTTTATTTTGGGCCGAGCAAAATTTATTTATTTTTTGGTAGAAAGAAAAGCAATTGCTTTTTAATGAAGTAATTCATCCACATCATCTGCAGATAAAAGAAGCAGAGGGAGGAATCCTATTTGTGGATGAAGCCTATCGGCTAATACCTATGCAGAAGTCGGATGATAAGGACTATGGTTTGGAAGCTTTGGAGGAGATCATGTCTATCATGGACAGTGGAAAAGTTGTTGTCATATTCGCTGGCTATAGTGAACCAATGAAGCGCGTGATCACTTCTAACGAAGGATTCTGCAGAAGGGTGACCAAGTTTTTTCATTTCGATGATTTTAGTTCTGAAGACCTAGCAAAGATTCTCCATCTTAAGATAATTTATCAAGCAGAGGATAGTTTATTATATGGATTTAAGTTGCATCCTTCCTGTACCGTGGATGCTGTTGCAGAATTGATAGAGCGAAAAACCACAGAGAAGAAGCGTAAGGAGATGAACGGAGGTTTAGTTGATCCGATGCTAGTCAATGCTAGAGAGAACTTGGATCTGAGGCTCAAGTTTGACTGTATAGACACAGATGAACTGCTTACGATTACGCTGGAGGATTTAGAAGAAGGCCTTCAATTGTTATCACAGTGAAGGGAAAAAAGAAGAAGAAAGAAGCTTGAAACAGTTGATCATAAAAATTTAGAACAGATGACTATGAGTCTGTCATGTTGTGGATTTGAAGATTAGCAGTTGTATTTTAGGTGGTATATTATTTATTTATACATTGCCCTTTTGGAAGAATAGGTTTATGATTCCCATAAATGTTGGGGTAATTCTTTATTTGGAACTCTTGATACCTGTAGGAAATTCTTTGTTTCAACATCTCATTGTAGATCCAGCTTTGTACGTTTTTCGGTTCATTTTCTGTGTTCATCCAATTTAATAATAAGTTAAGTTATTGCATATATTTTCACTTCCTTTATTTTCCCATTTTGCTTTCTGTCATTTCTAGCAAATTTGAAATAACATACCCAACTTGTGGAAGTTATGAAACAATGACACGACAAATTTCAAAAAAATAGGACACGACACATCTATAAAAAACATAATTTTTTTTTTTATGTATATACATATTATATTGCACAAATATTTAATTTATCACTTAAATAATGAGAACCAATAAACTTATAAACAAAAATAAACAAATATGTTAAATGAAATGTTTGATATGTTTAAAATCTTCATTCCACTACTATCCAATGAATCAAATGCATCTTCCCCAATATCTGATATTTTAGTCTCTTCCTTGTTAAATTGTAAAAATTTTCTTGATCGAAGACAAAGATTGGAATGTACAAATACTAAATATTCAACTTTTTATGGTGATATCTTGTTCCTCTCTATATAATGAATAAATAAATAAGTGCTCCAATTTCTCTCACAAGATGAGGAGGAATAAAGATGTTCAAGTATCTTCAAAGCCAAATATTGGATTAGGGATGTTCAAGTTTTATAAGTGATCCACCAAATTAGTGGCTCCATAAATTCTCTATCTTTCATGAAATCAACCGACTCACCGCGTGCCCGACACGTGGATGCGCGCGTATCCTCCGTGTGTTCACTAAGTGTCTAATTTAAAAAAATTTAGGACACACCATTTAGTGTGTCAGACACGTATTTTTAGTATGTCCGCGTGTCCGACATGGGTATGGCGGCTCTAGACGAAGTGTCCGTGCTTCGTAAGTGGAGAGTGTAATTTTTTTGACAAAATTGTGTATTTTATGAAAAGAGATGAGTTTATTACAGGGATAAATATACTTAGTTGTTGTGTTTGGTACGGATGAATGAAATTAAATAATTATTCTTATTCTTTTGTTTGGTTAGAGCATTACTAAATAGAGTATGAAATATTTTTTTACTTTAGTTAGGGAATGGAATGCTCATTCTATAAGTTTATTAATGGAATGTATTTTAATTCTCTAAAATGAAATTTCATTCCATAAGAATAACCATTCACACTTTAAAATACATATAAAAAAAAAGAATAATTGAAAAGAACATTTCATTCTTGCTTACCAAACGCAACATTAGTGCCAATAATAACAACGGCTATAAATGCCAATAATAACAACTCGTTATATTTATCCTTAAATTTCTAATATATTTTTTATTTTACATTTTTTTTCTTCAATATTTTAGAATTCAAATGCATTCAAAGGGTTATAATTATGCGCAGAACTCTGAAGTAAAAGAAAAAACACTTGATCGGGATTGATTGAAATATAACGTCATTTGATTTGATTAAAAATTCAATATAAAGGAGGAGAATACTAACATGGCGGCAAATTTAAAGCAAGATTAAAAGAAAAATGTGCATAAATATCTTATATATTAAACCGTGGTTAATTGAAACAATACGGAATCATGTAATAATTTTATTGCATTATGCAAAATGCAAAATAATTGAAACCAAAGTACTTCCTCAGTCTCAATTTAATTGTTCACTTTACTTGTTTCAAATTAGTTATCCAGTTTTGAATTCCAATATAATATTATCATATATTTTTTCAAATTATCCCTCTTCATTAACTTAAAAAAGAAATGAATTCCACTAAAATCTACAAATATACTACATTAGCAAATAATAAAATAGAAAATAGAAGATATTAAAAAAATTATTAAAAAATAAAATGTGTACAAATAAATTGACACTGAGGGAGTAATTGATATATAAATATCTCGATTTTAGTTGATGGCACTATCCAAACGCTGGAAAACTGAGGACATAGTCTAATCCGAAAACAAACAGTCCTGAGTTATATAGGCCTGTGGTTAACAGCGAAGTCAGAACCAGAGTGTATCGGAAAATCCCATACTCCCGGTTCTTTCTCTCTCTAAAACCAATTATGGTCTCTGCTTCTTTCTCTATATTATCATCAACGCCATCTCTATTCCCATCAATTTCAAACTCCGATTCAGCTTCCATAGCCGTTGCTTCAACTAGGGTTCCATTCTCCAATGTCCCCAGACGAGACCCTAGATTGCTCAAGCCACCGTACCGTCGTCCTCGAGCTTCGAGGAATCGAATTCGCGCGAAGCAATCGATTGAAGATGAGTCGGCCGACCAGTTTCTGCGGAACAATTCGATTGCAGATTTCATGAGGTTCAAGAGAGAGACCTCCGATGGAGTCGCCGATGCCGAATTGCAGACTGCTGTCGTCAGCTACCGGAAGAAGTTTCCTTGGTCCCTCCTCAATCCCTTCCTTCAGGTATATCTAACTTCTGTATAGGTGTTTGAATGTGTATCTGTATTGATAGCAATTCGTTTCTTGCGTGTGTAGGTTGATTTGGTTTCCACAATTCACATTGCGGATAAGGAGTAAGTTCACTTGTCTACCACCCCGTAATATTTTTTCTGGTAATTGTAGTTCAATTTGGGAAGAAGTTGTGGTAATTATAATTTCCTTTGTTGGGTACTTGGGTTGATACCATTTCAACAATGGGCTTTCCTTACAATGGGAGTTATATTTTATGATTATATTATATGATATATATTCTATATTCCGGCACTCACAGTATAAACCAAAAACCGGAACTTCTTCTTGTTCTCATTTCAAATCATTGTACGTATTGGTTTATTTATGTGGAATTTTTAAAAATTTGCTGTAGCGATTATCCTAGTAGCAATTATAAAAGAAAGAAAGTGGAAATTTGATGTGAAGATGATATAGCCAAACAGCGATTGGTTACCTCACAAGCAATGTGTTGTGTTACTTTCGCTTAAATTTGGCACTAGGGATATTTTTTAAGAGAGGGATAACAATAATGATGATACGGTTAACTTGATCAAAGCACATGAACAAGATTTGTTGATGTCTGGTGGTGTGTTCAGTCTTTTTGCAACAATGGCAATTGCTTATGTAAACAGAGTTTAGCTGCACTATTGTTTTGCATGACTGATGTAGAGATTGGCTGCAGTATTGTATTATGCATGACTTAAATGTAGCCTTTTGTATTCTTCTTGTTCCAGATTCTCACTTATTCATTGTTGGAAATATTTGTTCATAACAACATTGGATCATTTCATTTTTATTTTTTATATTTTTTGTTTATCAAGTTTGAATTTCGTTTTTGGCTGTTTAGCTTGTAAGAGTTTATGTTATTACCTTAAACTTTCCAACAAAAATTGATACAGTTTCCCCTTTCAAGGCCATGACTAATCCCTTCAGTTGATTGCCCATAGTTCTTATGTCTCGGGTAAGCCCAAGTTGGTAGCTTGATGCCCCTAAGAGAAACACAGAATGGGTCATGCCAAGACGCCTCATGCCACTCAACTAATTCATATTTCTGCATACAGGTACTTTGCAAACCTCCAGAAGGTACTTGAATCCTATGACTGTGTTCTGTATGAGATGGTTGCTAGCAGGGAGAGTTTAGAGAGCAGAAGAAACCCTGCTGCTGCAAAGAAGCTCAAAGGTTCGCGGTCACGAGGTTTTAATATTATTGGATGCATTCAGCGGCAGATGGCTAGACTTCTCACACTTGATTTCCAATTAGACTGTCTCGACTACCAAGCTGAGAATTGGTACCATGCAGATCTTGACTATGAAACCTTCAAGCTACTCCAGGTTCTACTCTTGTTTACCCTCTGCCTAAAGTTGAGATAACACACTAAAGTTGACGTAACACACTAGTGCTTTATTTGTGGATGCTTGAGGCATCTGTACCAGACTCTAGTTGAGAACGTGAGGTTTAGGATATCTCAGTGCTCTTACCTTGCTTTACCTTTTTAAAGTTTTGCTATATATACCAGCAACATCTAACTTGAAAATCTTGTGCCATATTAATTTATGTCAGCTTGAGAAAGGCGAAAGCTTCTTTACATTTGCCAGAGACATGACTCTTAGATCAACTAAAGCCATGGTGCAGCCACCTTCAAATTCAGAGGAGCTTGGTCCTTGGAGATCCAAGCTTCTATGGGCTTCTCGTGTGCTGCCGATGCCTCTTCTTGGCCTTGTTATCATTGGAAGTGTTTGTTCGGATGTGGGAAGTCAGGCATCGGAATATCCAGAACTCGAGGCCTTGTCCAGGCTCGATTTTGGTGCTGCAATGAAGGTTTTCCTGGCAAAAAGATTAGCCTCCGAGTAAGATTATTCTATTATTTTTTTTTTGCTTCTTTGCCTTTTGCTTTTCTTCTTTTTTTTTTTTTTTTTAAATATCCCCCCCATCCCTCCCCCCCCCCCCCCCCCCCCCCCTTCTCCCTTTTCTAATTTGTAGACTTGCTTGCATCAGGCAGTAATAATACTATTTGATGATCGGTTAATATGTTGGTGCTTTGGAGTTTGGTTTAGATTGTATGATTAGAGAGTAGACTCTTGAGTTGGGTGAGCATGCTATTTGCCAAGTCTCAGTATCGGTTACCATAAGTCAGTCAACTGCTCCTATCCCTGCCTCCAAATATATCATCCCTACTATTTCACTACAGTTAACTTCTTTGTCCTTCCATCTCAGTATCGTAGGAGTTAACAAGGAACATACTTATTCTTATTGCGAAGACCTTGAGAGCATTAATCTTTGTATTATTAAAGATCAGGAACCTACAAATAATTTCCCAGCCAATCCAACTGTATTTACTGAACCCTCTTGTTTCTTTTACTTTCAATTTTTTAATCCTAGTCCTTTTTTTTTTCTTTTCTTTTTTTGGTTTGAGGTCGTTGATTTGACACCAAGGTCTTTCAGTTTAAATCTGCATCGACTTTCTTTCAGAGCTGCCATTCTATTGTACATAGTGACTTTGCACTTCTATGTAATACATGGCATCTAGGAATGTATCTTTGGTACTGCTACTATTTAGTCATGGTTTTCCGAAATGAAATGCTTGACGGGTGGATGATTTTGTTATGTGAAACTTCTGCTTAGGGAAGGTATTGATCGAATTTCTTTACAACTGTAGGTTCACACAGGTTACAGCAGACGTTGAGGAGAGTTCTGTTATAATTGGTGAACGGAACAGAGCTGCAACAGAGGCCCTTCGAAGGGCGATTGACGAGGGCCACAATAAAATTGCTATCCTTTATGGAGGAGGGCACATGCCTGACTTGGGGAGACGACTACTAGGAGAGTTTGACCTTATCCCTTCGCGGGTGCAGTGGGTAACAGCTTGGTTAATTAGGAATCAGAACCTGAATAGCAGCTCCCTCCCATTTCTAAAGACAATGGCCAGAGTCTTGGGTTGGCCATTGAACAGATACGAGACACTGGCGTTGTTGATTTTTTCCTCCGTCCTTGCATTGGATCTCTGCTTCTGGGAGCTTTTTTTCGGTACCACAGTGAACTGGCTTTCCAATGCTGCTTCAGAAGTTTCGCAATATGTAGATGATGCACAACAGGTGCTATGACAATGCTTAAACAATAAAAATTGTTTTCCTCGAGGAGGATGCTGGCAAGTTTGTAAGCCTGTAAATATTGTAAAATTCTATGATGGAAGTTTCAAATATAGCAAATTATTTGTGAGCCATTTGATTACACAGCTATATCAATCAGCCTAATAAGTTCATGTAAGCCTCTCTTCTTTGGTTGAATATCTGATAAATAAGGTACACCCTTATCTATATATAATTATATATAGATGCTCTTTTCATCCTTTCTTGATTAGTAGACTGTAATATCAATTATTTCACACTTGTCTGGGTATGAACAATGAAAAGCTATGGATTAATCAGGCACTTTGGCGCATGATAATCATCTCCTCAAATAACTATTATAAATTCATATAATATAAGCTAAACTCAAATTCCAACTAGGGCATTACATTTTTGTAGATTTCTTTTATGGAGAAATGATAAAGTTTAGATTGACAATTGCAATGCAGTCCTCTTACGGTGGAATTAGATTGTTTATTTTTTGGGTAAATAAATAAAATTTATATTAATAAAATAAAATGAGCTTAACCAGCCCACAAAACAATACGCTTTTGATGGCCAAAAAAGATCAAACCCTTGATTCCCAATTCTGCATTTGGAAACCCTAGACCATCGGTACATACACTGAGCTATCTCCTTTGAACACAGATGGAGAAAGGGTTGTTCAAGCTCGGTTCATAAAAGGAAGAAGGGAGGCTCCATTCGTGGGCGATTGATTCGGCAAGAGGGCATTTCCATTCCTTCACCGAGAAGATTCGCATCCTGATTGAGCTCACAATTGTCTGGAAGGTTACCAATGGAGGTACAACTTTATTTCTGAATATTCTGTGATTTCGTTCTCTCCATATGTGGTAAATGTTTGATGATGTAAAGTGAAATGATAAAGTGGAGATTGAAACTTGCAATGCAGTCCTCTTACGGTGGAATTAGATTGTACTTTGATGTAAAGTGAAATTATACTTGTAGTAGGAAGTGGCACACATATTTACATAAAGTAGAATTAGATTGTTATATGATAGAAAGTGGAATTATGTTTGTAGTAGGTTTCTATTAGTGTATATAACACATTTACGTGTGCAAAAAAAGCAGAAATCAGTTTCGTTTGGCTATTCATCTAGGTGCAGATTTTTGGATGTTTGCTATGGTCATGGATGGAGGTATTTATGATGATAGATTTTTGAGATCATGGGTTAATATTTTGTAAATTTGTGCGTCATTACTACTACATAAATATCATATTATTTTACATATGGTATCAGAGCATTTGTTCAGAATTCATCATATTTCATTAATATGGTAAGATACAATCTGTTGAAAAATTATTTAAGAAATCTCGATTTTTTCCCTCTGAAAGAATGATTGGTGTTGTATTTGCAATTCTTGATTGAAATCGCTATTTGGTGTATATATAATAGCATAAGTTAGTTATGCATGTGATGTCATGATTAATGTATTTAAGCATATTATATTTATATACATCAGTATATAATTATTGGGTCAGTACATAATGGTTGGTTGGTGTTGGCTATTGTGCGCGTTTGATACAAGCACATGAATCGGTCGACCAGTTTGCGCGGGACAATTTGATTGCATAATTCGTGAGGTTCAAGAGAGACGCCTCTGATGGAGTCGGCAATGCCGAGTTGCAGACTGCTGTCGTCAGCTACCAGAAGAGGTCCCCTTGTTCCCTCCGTAATCACTTCTTTCAGGTATATGTAACTTCTGATTTAGAATATATGTGTGTGTATACATATATGTGTGTTCGTAACAGTATTGATGGTAATTCGTTTCTTGCTTGTGTAGGATGATTTGGTTTCCATACTTCATGTTGCCGATAAGAAGTAAGTTCACTTATCTACAACTTGTAGTTCTATTTGGGAGGAATTTGTTGTAATTATAATTTCATGTTGTGGGTACTTGGGTTGATGCAGTTTCAACTTTCAACGATGCTTATAATGGGTTATGGGAGTGCAATAAACATATATGTATTATATTCTATATTCTGGTAATCTCAGTATAAACCAAAACCCAGCAAGTTGAATCTTCTTTTTCTTCTTCTTACGGTTTTTTTCCGGGGGTTAAAAAAAAAAAAAAAAAAATCAAGAAGAAAATTAGTTTGTTCTTCTTGTTGTTGTTTCACATTATTGTCTGTATTAGTTAGTTTGTGGTGCTCTCCCCACATGTGTGAAGAATGTTTATGTGGAATTTTTATCTGTAGTCTAATTTCAAGATGCTTTAATAATTTACTGTAGAGATTATCATACTAGCAACAAAAGAAAAAAATTGGAAATTTCTTTTGAAGATTATACAGCCAATCAGCAAGTGTTTACCTAACAAGCAATGTGTTTTGCTACTCTCACAAAAATTTGCCACTAGGGAATTTTTTTTTAAGAGTCCGATAACAATAGCAATGATACAGTTTCTAATGGATGAAACAGAGATTGCTGATGTCTGGTGGTGTTTTCATTCTTTTTGCAGCAATGGCAATTGCTGATGTGTACTGTAAATTATTGTATTATGCATGACTTAAATGTAGCCTTTTTGTATTCTTCTTGTTCCAGATTGTCCCTTATTCATTCTTGTAAATATTTTATTCATAACAAAATTGGATCATTTCATTCTTGTTTTTTATATTTCTAAATACCAAGTTTTCCTTTTCGTTTTTGGCCGTTTAGCTTGTAAGAATTTATGTTACTAGCTTAAACATTCCATATAACTGAAGCAGTCCCCCCTTCAAGGGCAGGAATAATCCCTTCAATTGCTTGCCCATAAATCATGTGTATTGTGACGTTGTGGCCCGGATTTGGATTCGGGTATTTGGAGTTGTTAAGAGAACGAAGAACCTTAAATTCGCAGAGAGTGAGGGAGCTAGGGTTTGTGGGTTGTAACTTGTAATCTCCTGTTCTTGCATAGTGAAAACTTTCGCCGGATCTCCACCGAGGACGTAGATGTGACTTGTATTGAACCTTGTAAACCTTTGTATTCCTTGTGTGACCTGCTAATTTTTCTGTCTTGATTTTGTGTTGATTTAGTGCATTTGCTTCAACATGAATCGGGTAAGACCAAGTTGGAAACTTGATGCCCCTAAGAGAAACACAGAACCTCGGGTGATGCCAAGAGGTCTTATTCCAACTCAACTAATTCCTATTTCTGCATACAGGTACTATGCAACCCTCCAGAAGGTACTCGAATCCTATGACTGTGTTCTGTATGAGATGCTTGCTAAGAGGGAGAGTTTAGAGAGCAGAAGAAACCCTGCTAATGCAAAGAAGCTCAAAGGTTCACGATCACGATTTTTAAGTACTATTAGATGCATTCAGTGGCTGATGGCTAGACTTATCAAACTTGATTTGCAAGGAGACTGGCTTCACTACCGGGCTGAGAATTGGTACCATGCAGATCTTGACTACGAAACCTTCAAGCAACTCAAGGTTCTACTCTTTTTTACTCTCTGCCTAAAGTTGACGAAACACACTAGTGCTTTATTTAGGGTATTCTCAGTGCTCTTGCCTTGCTTCACTGGGATCCTCTCCTTTTCAAAGTTTAATATTGGAGCTATATATATACCAGCAACATCTGACTTGAATCTTATGCTATATTAATTTATGTCAGCATGAGAGAGGCGAGCGCTTCTTTAGATCTTCGAGAGACAAGAGTAGTAGATCAACCAAAGCCAAGGTGTCGCCACCTTCATATTCAGAGGAGCTTGGTCCTTGGAGATTCAAACTGAAGCTTTTTTGTGCTAAACTCCTAGCATTTGAGTAAGTATATTCCAATTTTTTTTTTGTTTGGTTTTTCAGCTTATCCCTCCCACCCCGTTTCATTCTCATCTGGAGACTTGCTTCCATTAGATAGTGATGGTACTGTTTGATGTTTGGTTAATATGTTAGTGCTTTGGATCGGACTGTATGATTTGGGAGCATACTCGTTGAGGGGTGAGCATGCTCTTTGCCAAGTCTCAGCATCGCGTACCATAGATTAGTCATCTGCACCGACCCTTGCCCTCAAATATAAATCGTGCACACCAACTTATCAACTATATTGTTACAGTTAAATTTAACTTTTTTGTTCTTTCATCTCTGTATCAGAGTTGCTGATAATGATGATGATATTCTTAATGTTAAGACCTTGAGATATTCATCTTTGTTTTTTTGGCTTTTTGGTAGCTCGGGAACCTACAAATATTTTTTCCCGCCTCTCCAACCCTATTTACTGAACGCTATTGTTTCTTTTATAGTATTATTTTTTTAAAAGAAAAAAAAAGAAAATGTATTTCTAATGTGAATTCCTAGTCTTTTTTGAGGTCCTTGATTTGACACCGAGCTCGTTTGGCAGTATCGATTTTCTTTTGGAGGTGTCATTTTATTGTAGACAGTACCTAGCACTTCTATGTAATACAAGACACCAGGGAAGTATCTTTGCTGCTCCTACTCTACATTAGGCGTTTTCGAGATAAAATGGTTGACGTGTAGATAATTCTGTTTAGTGAAACTTCTTTTCAGTGAAAGGAATTGGAATCAGAATAGCAGTTCCCGCCCATTTCGAAAGAGAATGGCCAAAGTCTTGGGTTGGCTTTGGCGCTGTTAATTTTTTCCTCTGTCCTTGCATTGGATCTCCGCTTCTGGGAGGCTTTTTTTTTTTTGGCACCACAGTGGCTTTCAAATACTGCTTCAGAAGTTTTCCAATATGTAGATGATGCACAACAGGTTCTATGATAGTGCCTAAACAATGCAAATTGTTTTCCTCGAGGAGGATGTTGGCAAGTTTCCAAGCCTGTAATTATTGTAAATTTCTATGATGAATTATAGCAAATTATTTGAGCCATTTGATTACACAGTATAACCATTTGTCGTATGGGGTATATTCGCCTAATTAGATCTTGGTTGAAATTCTTATAAATAAGGTAAAAACCTATTTAGCACGGATACGGATACGGGGATAAGGCAAGTCTGAAAAAAAGAGAACACGGGTACGGTTAGATACATCAAAAATTAAATAATAAATAATAAATTTATATATAAAAATTACAAATAATTTTATCATTTTTTTTTTGTAATATGAGAAATCACAATGTATTACATACAATGTTGATAAAGTAAGAAAAATTAAACACAATATATGATATCATGACACATTAAACATGAAATACACTAATAATTTTTACATCATCATTCATATTTGTTAATTACAATTTAACTTAACATTAATAAGTAAATAAGTAAAAAAAAAAGGTCTAAACCCCCAAGGACAATCTCACTGGGACCTAGACCCCAAGGAGATCATCCCACAACCCGTGTAACATTAAGTCACGGTATACAACAACTAAGATTTGAACTCACGCTCTAGAACTTGGATTCGGTTGGTCCAAGCTTTAGAAGGTCCGTTGTAAATGTTAAAAAATGCATAACACAAGAATGAAATGTTTTATTCAGGTTTTTCTTTCCTTATAGACATTCCCTTTTTGGGCTCTGAGTCCATTAGGGCAACATTCCTTTGCTTACATCATCATTCATTCTCTTTCTTATGTCTCTAACTTGATTCCCAAGCTTATCTAAAATGTTTTGGTTAATGGGCTTGAAATGGGCCCTTATCTTCGAGCTTATAGTGGCCATGTTGGGCTACCAAGCTTGCGGGTTCAGGGCCTGATGGGCCTGAGATATTCCACACTTACACATGCCCCTTATTGATTATGGGCTTTTAAGTCTAAGGCCCATGGTCAGGAACAACGTGTGGCAGTGGCATACACCCCCTATGTCGGATGACGTGGAGAGAACATTTAATAGGGCAACTGTACTCATCATTTGAAATTCAAATACACGGTTCTTGTGGCCTCAATTATTGCAAAGGGGACTAAAAGGGTGGCTCGAAACACTGTTCCTTATGCAAGGGACCTTTGATTTTCACCCACAACCTCTATAAATACCACCAATATATACTTTGAAACATTTCTTACTTTGCAATTTGTTCTCCTAGCAAAACTTCTCTCTGCAACTTGGCTTTCTAATTTATTTTCTCCGGAATCTGCTTATTCCTCTTGGAAAACTCAGAATTTTCCATCGGAATCTCACCGGGACCCATCGTAGTGTAAGTTCCTTCTTCTAACCTTTCTACCTTTTTGCCATAATGTCTGATAGTGATGATACCCGATCAGCTAGTGATCTTCACCTTTCCTCTGTTGACCCGGATGCCTCTCTTAGCTCCCCATTGGTTGAAGTGATCAGGATTATTAGATCGAGTCCCCCTGAGGTTACTCAAAATATCGATGCTGGTGGGGCCTTTGCTGACCTTATTTTAGTTGGGGATCCTGCTGGGGGAAGTTCAGGAGTGCAATTTTATGCAGATCCCCTTCCTGTTATACTTAGGAAAGATGTAATGTTAAAGAAACTGAAAAAGAACACGAATGTTCCTGACGGTGTGTCCATTAAACTCTACCCCAAGAAGCCGCACTTTAGGATAGGAGAGGGGGTTAGGAATGACCAGATTCTGCTTTCGGCTTATCACCTTCAGGTCATTCGTTTCCCTATCCATCATTTCTTTCTCTTTGTTTTGTCCACCCTAGGTCTGGCCCCGCTCCAAGTAGGGCTCAACTTCTTCAGGATCCTGACCATGGTCTTGATGATCAATCGGGAACTGAACCTTGATCTGGGTCTAGCTGAGCTCCTGTTCTCTTATAAGTTACAGGACCAGAAGGTCTGTAGGGGCCATTACAATCTTTTTCCTTTTTAGGGGAGAAAGATGTGTGATGGCAATGAGAAATCCAACAAGGGTTAGAAATAGAGGATGGTCCTGGTGAGTGGGAATTGGAGGCATCCTAAATCAGAGAGATTTGTGATCCCGAAAGCGTTCAACAAACACCTATTCCCTTCTTTCAAACCCTACCACAAAGGATCATGCTTTTGTGATCACTGCAATGATAAGTTGGGTCACCATGTACTCAAATTTTTAAGAAAGCCCGATGACCACAAAATTTCAGCTTACATTAAATCTTGTTTTGATCTACTTAAATCTAAAGTATGGGGAAAGCCCTTGAATATATCTCATGATTACCTAACTGGTGATAATTTGTAGGAAATGTCATCAAAAGGAGTAGAAACCATGTTGAGGATTCCCCAACCTAGTCTAAAGAGGAAGAATAAGAGGGGCCGGGCACATCAGCCAATCCTGTTAACCTTTGGGCTCCACCCCTCCAGTTGCCAGGGATTTGCCACCACTACCCCTTTCGGGAGAACCTCTAATCATCCTGCCCCCTCCTTCTTCTGGAGAGGAGGCTATTACCACTCCCACTCTTCTCCCTTCCGGGGAAAATCCCGTCTTTGCTTTGGGAGGTGAGGGGTTCACCTTACCATCTCCGCCTCTGACGGGTGTCCCCTATCCCAGATCTAAGGAGGATCATCTCGGTCGGTCAGTTCGGCCCTACTTGACGACGGTAGCTTCTCCAAGAATAGTGGCGGAGTTCGAAGCTGCAACATAGCCCGAGTAACCTATCCCTTGGAATCCGAGGATAAGGCTCCCGGGTGGCGGGTTCTTGGTCACAGGGAGCGGGACCATCAATGATGACATTCCTCTCTGGGAGATGGGTCTTCAAATTTGGACCCCAGCAGATCGAAAGGCTATCTAGAAGGTGGACAGGGGGGAATTTGCTCTGACTGGCTCCGATATAACAATGAAGGTGGTTTGTATGCAACTTGATCTCGTTTTCCATCTGGTTTTTCTTTGATTTATTTACTAATTATGTTACACTTGTGTTTTTCTAGCAGATGTTTTATCTGACCCAAGCTTATAATTCAAAGCTTGAGGAAGACAGCAGGGCCCTTTGGCAATCAACAAAGTATCTAAGGCTAAATGAAGAAGCCAGGAAGAAGACGAATGCCTTGCTGATGACTGCCAATGAGAAATTGGAAGCTCAAACCATGTGGGCCATAGCAGCTGAGCAGCAACTTCGGGTGTCTGATCAGAAGCTCAAGGAGATGGAGGAAGCCCGTCAGGTTCTAACAGTCCAGAGTCAGGAGTTGTTGGCTCAGAATGAGGCTTTAAAGGCTTCAAGCCAAAAACTTCTGAAGGAGAAGGTTGAAACTGAGAACCTTCTGGCAGTGGAGAGGTCCACGGTGGAGATGTGTCATTGGGGTGGCAACTAGATGTATAAGCGTTTCAGTGACACCTCCAATTACCGGATTGGATTTGGTTGGAGGTCTTGCTTTCTGGATTTCCAAAAACCCGCTGAGGAGAGGGATTTCGCCTTAGTGGAGAAGTTGGATGAGTCTCTTGGCATTGCCCCTCCTTACAAGGATTCAGAAACGGGACCTGATGACCTTTTCTTTTGCAAGTTTCTGACCAGGCCCTTTCTAGGCTCAGTTCCTTATCAAGCCTTACTTCCTGCTATAGATCAAGTCCCTAAGCTGCTGAGGGATCAACTAAGATTGTAGATAGTTTTGGGCTTGAGTTTAGTAGTAGGTTAGGAAGACTTAGGTCTTGTTATTATTTTTCTTCTTTTGGTTTTTGTAGGCCTTGGCCACTAGGGCCTTATACTTAATGGAAAGTTTGACATTTGAGGAACAAGATTAATGGATGCTTGCTTTGTTATTTGATTTTTTGTTCTCAGTGATAACACTTGGTTTCTTTTTGTAGTACTTTGATCACTTGTGGATCGGTGTTGTGTCTTTCGGGAACTTGAGGCCATGCGAGAGATATAACAACACTTGGTTTATTTTTGTAAAATTTGATCACTTATGGATCGGTGTTGTTTCTTTCAGGCTCTTGAGGCCATGCGAGAGACATAACAACACTTGATTTATTTTTGTAAAATTTGATCTATTGTGGATCAGTGTTGTGTCTTTCGGACTCTTGAGGCCATGCGAGAGACATAACAACACTTAGTTTATTTTTGTAAAATTTGATATCTTGTGGATTAGTGTTGTGTCTTTCGGGCTCTTGAGGCCATGCGAGAGACATAACAACACTTGGTTTATTTTTGCATCAGTAATCCTTTGTAAGCTATCTTTGCCAAGAAAAGACAATTTTACTGATGTCAATTTAATTGATCTGGCACTGAGGTCTTCGTTTAATTTTACAAGGTAAGATGAAATCAAATTGGCCCTTTACAGGTAGTACCTCTTCAGGCGAGAAACGTTATGGGAGTTTGACTACATTCTACCGTCTTCGTTTTTTTGGATGCAGTATGCCCCCCGCCCAATAACTTCGGTGATGGTATATAGGCCCTCCCAAGGTTACATGAGCTTGCCTACGAGCTTGATCTTTCGCCTAAGGACCATGTCCCCAACCTGGAATTCTCTTCTTCTGACTTTTTGATTGAAATGATTTCAGACACACTGTTGGTAGGTTGCTAACCTGATCCCTGCTACTTCTTTTCTTTCACCCAGCAGAACAAGGTCGTGAGCCAGATATTGGTTATTAGGGCTATCTTCCTAGGCCTGGCTCTTAAGGGTTGGAAATTTGACCTCCGTGGGGATCACAACTTCAACGTCGTATGCCATGGCAAATGGCATTTCTTCGATGGGTTTCCCGGGTGTCGTTCTGTACGACCAGAGTATTTCAGGCAGTTTCTCTAACCAGGCCTCTTTGGCTTCTTCGAGCTTCTTTGCGGAAGTATCGAAGATGGTTCGGTTTGTTCTCTCAGCTTGTCCATTCCCTTAGGGGTACCCGACCGAAGATGTGTTTTGATTGATGCCATGTTCGGTAAAAAATGCCATTTCCTTCCTGTTGTCCAAGTTCCTTCCATTATCCATCATAATTGTTCTCGGTAGCCCGAACCTATATATTATATGGCTCCAGATGAACTTGATGACATGTCTACTTTTAATTGTTGGATAAGCTTCGGCCTCTACCCATTTCGTGAAATAGTCAGTGGCTAAAAGAACATGGGTGGTTGACCGTATGTCCTTCGGGAAAGGGCCCACGATATCCATTCCCCACCGAGCGAAGGGATACGGGACCACAGTCTGGTGTAGGAACTCCGGTGGACAATGGATAACATCTTCATGCATTTGGCATGCTTTGCACCTTTGGACATAGTCTTCGGAGTCTCGTGAGAAGTAGGGCCAAAAGTACCCTTGGAAGAGAATTTTGTGAGCAAGGGATCTTCCTCCAGAGTGGTTCCTGCATGACCCGCTGTGGATTTCCTCCATCATTGCTATTGCTTCAGAGGGGGTTACACACTTTAAGTACGGACCTGAGAATGATTTTCGATAGAGTTGTCCTCTTATGATTGAGTATCGAGCTGAATTCATCCAGATCTTGCGAGCTTCAGCTTTGTTCTCCGGGAGGGCCCCGTGCTTGAGGTAATCTACCAAAGGATCTACCCAGCTGGGTTCCCATGGGATAAGCATTACCTGCTCTGGTTTCTGAATGCTTGGCTTGGCTAGGAAATCCACCAACACAACTCGGGCCAGGTCATCATCAACTGAGGATGCCTGACCGGCTAGGTGGTCAGCTACAGTGTTTTCACTTCTCGGGATTTGAGTGAAGGTTATTCTTTGAAAGTGCTCTGTTTCCTTTAACACGAGTGCCCGATAAGACTCCATTTTTGTATTCTTTGTTTCGTACTCTCCTTTGATTTGCCGAATGACCAATTGGGAGTCACTGTGCATTGCTAAAATTTGGATCTGGAGGCTTTTGGCCAACCTCAAACCGGATATGATTGTTTCATACTCGGCCTCATTATTAGTGGCCAGGAACTGCAGTCATACCGACATATGGAGAAGGGTACCATCGGGCGTTTGGATCTCTAGGCCGACCCCTGACCCGTTTGAACTAGTTGACCCGTCCACGAATAGCTTCCAAGTATCTGGCTCATTTTGCTGATCGGTCTCCTCAGTTTTCTCCTTAAGTAAGAAGTTTGCCACTGCATGACCCTTGATGGAGACCCGAGGTATGTAGGTTATATCATATATGCCCAACTCAATGGCCCACTAAGAGATTTTTCCAGAAAAGTCAGGTTTTAACATAATGACCCGGATAGGGGTAGAGGTCGGGACAATGATTGGATACGCTTCAAAATAATGTTTGAGTTGCTGCTCTGCGTTTACCAGTGATAGCACCAGTTTTTCCTGTTTGCTGTACTGAGTTTCAGCTTCTCCCAAGGATTTACTAGTGTAGAAAACAGGCATTTGCAAGCTCCCATCCTCCCTGATAAGGGCAACACTGGTTGATACAGAGGACGTTTCCAGGTAAAGGTACAAGACCTCATTGGGTTCCGGTGTGGCGAGGATTGGGGGTTTGTCCATATACTCCTTCAATCTTGTGAGGGCCTCAGATTGCTCTGGACCCCAGACTTCACCTTTCTTTGCCTTAATTTCCTGAAAGAATGATATGCACTGATCGGTAAGTCTTGAGATGAACCTGCTAAGGGCAATTACTCTTCCTGTCATAACTTGAACATCTTTATGTGTCCGAGGTTCCTTCAATTTCATCAGGGCTTTAACTTGTGTCAGGCTAGACTGAATTCCGGTTTGGTCCATAATGTGTCCTAGGAACTGTCCAGATGACACGCCGAAGGAACATTTCTCCGAGTTGAGTTTCATTCCATGTCTCCTGAGGGTGTCAAACACTTGTTGTAGATGTCCCAGATGGTCCCCTTTCTCTCTACTTTTGACCATAATGTCATCGATATAAGCTTCGATCACAGTACCTATCATCCCTTTAAAGATCCTGTTTACCAATCTCTGAAAAGTAACACCTACATTTTTCAGTCTGAAAGGTATAACTTTAAAACAGTAAGTACCTGTTTTAGTGATGAAAGATGTTTTTTCCTCGTCGGCTGGGTTCATCTTTATCTAATTATACCCAGAGTATGTATCAAAGAAAGTCATTCGTTTATAGCCAGCGATAACATCAACCATCTGATCAATTTTTGGCAAAGGAAAGCTATCATTCGGGCATGCCCTGTTCAGGCTAGTAAAATTAACATAAACTCTCCACTTACCATTCTTCTTCTGGACAACTACAACGTTGTCAAGCCAATCGGGGCACTTCACTTCCCTGATGAATGCCTTGAGCAATCGGGATACCTTTTCTGCTATGATCTGGTTCCTGTGGGCTCCCATACGCCTCTGCTACTGCCTGATTAACCTTACATTCGGGTCAACATGCAGAGAGTGCTGGATGACAGCGAGATCGATACCAGGCATATCCGTGTGTCCCCAAGCGAAGACATTGGAGTTGTTCTGCAAAAACTAGGCCAGTTCTTTTAATTCATAATCAGTAAGGTTTGTACTTGCATAGATGACTCTTTCGGGCTTATCGGGTATTATGGATACTGGTTGTAAGGGTTTGACCATGATCGGGGTACCTGAGTCCTCCTCCTTTAATTGCTATTTGGGGTCTGAACCCCTATCATCTGTGCGGATCTCCTTCGGGCTTTTCTCTTTCCTGATCTCCTTTAGGGTAACGACATAACATTCATTTGCAGCCACTTGATCTTCTTTGATGTCGATGATGTCAAACCCGTTCGGGCCTATGCATTTCATCATTTGATATAGGGTTGAATGTACCCCCTGCATTCGGTGGACCCATCCTTTTCCCATGAGTAAATTATATGATGGCTTCACATCCATTATGACAAAAGTTTATAACAGGGTCCTTTGAGCGGTAGATATTGGTAGTTGGACTTTCCCGATTGGTTCAACTTGCTTCCCGTCAAACCCTGCAATGGGGCTTCGGGAGGTCACAATTTTGCTTGGACTGATTTCAAGCTTCTCGAAGCCCACTTGGTGATGATCTTGGCACTGCTTCCCGGATCAATCATGACTCACTTCACGAGGCAGTTTGCCACCATCAATGTAACGACCATCGGGTCATCATGAGGGGTTTGGATATTTTGAAGGTTTGTAGTAGAAAAGACAATCCACGCTTCACCTATCCAATGGTAGACTTCATTCACTCCGCTAATTTTCCCCATATTTTGGGCTCGACGCAGCTAGGTCCTGCTGGCTCTTTCCGTCTCTTTAGAGGCGGGCCCACCGAGAATCATGTTGATAATTCTGACCGGCTGCGCAGCTGCGGGATTCCGGGGGGCGTTGGGTACTTGTTGGTCGACCCTCGGTCTGTCCTGCTAGATATAATCCCAGAGCTCGCCTCGAAGTATCATTGCCTCCACTTGGCGTCTAAGATTTTGGCATTGGTTGGTAATGTGCCTGAAATCACTGTGGAAGGCGCAGTACTTTTATTTATCTCTTTGATCCAAATGTAGCCTGATATGTTGTGGTGGTTGAAAGATTCCTTTGGCTTTGTTTTCCTGATAAAGTTTGGCAAGGCTGACCCTCAGGAGAGTCATTTTCTCTTCAAATCTGGGACGCTTTACTGGGTTAGGGGTTGAAGGACCCAAAATACTTGGGCGCTTTTGTTTGGTCACCGGTTCTTCCAATCAGACTTCAACATTAACAAAGGCTGCTCTCTTCTGATGGATAACCTCTTCGTCCTCTATCCTCAAGTATCCTTAGGCTCTGGAATTTAACTCCCCGATGCCCGATGGTGAGCGCTTCACTAGAGACTAATGAAATTTGGTTTCGGGAATCAGGGCCATCCGAAAGGTTTCAATGGCGGAGTGCCGATCACATTTGTTGATGGAGGAAGACTCAATGATGAATTAGGACATGAAGCTCTTCAGGGATTCTCTTTTCTCCTGGATCATCGTGAAGAGACAGGATATGGTTTTCTTTTGTCTCTTGTTCCCGTAATACTGGGCAACAAAGAGCCTGATCAACTGCTGCCAACTATTGATGGATCTGGGTGGTTGCTTCCTGAACCATAGTAGAGCCTCATCGGGAAGACTTGTGGAAAACACCTTACAAAGCAAGGCCTCGTTCTCAGCATACATAGTCATTTTTTGGTGAATCTGATAGATGTGCTCCTCAGGGTCTTTATTACCATCATAAGGGGTAAAGCGAGGCATGACAAACTTCTTTGGGAAGGGCTCCCAGGTTATCCCGAGGGTGAACGGTGACTGGATCAACTCAGTGGAGCCTTGAACGGCCAGATCGTCGGTAGATTGGGTCCTCAGATATCTCAGGACCCTTCTTTGGAACTCGGCCGTCATCTTCTGGAGCTTTTGGGGGGTCAAGGCCTCATCAGTGACGGGGGCCTTGCCCAGGTGATGAGAGGATTCAACATGCTCTTCTAACCCGACGCCACCCTCCTGGTCTTATTAATGGACGGGTGCTGCTAGGGGAGCAGGTGGAAAAGTCATCCTCGCCATAAGTTTTGCATTCTGCTTCTCAAGTGCTTGGCTTCATTATTCAGCGGCTACCAGGCGTTGTAAGATTTATTCAATGGTCTGAGAACCACCTGCTTGGCTGTCTCCGGTAGTTGGAGCATTCGCCTGGGAACGAGTTACCGACATGGTGTTTGGAAGGTGGAAGAATGAGATAATCACAGATCTGGAAAGCGAAGACGAACAAAAACAAGCTTAAATATAGGGATGGGAAGACGATCATAGATCTGAGAGGCGAAGATACAACCACATATCTGCAAATGAATAAAAACAAGCTCAATTATAGAGATGGGAAGATAATCATAGATCTGGAAGGTGAAGATGAATCACAGATCTAGAATCAAGAATTTCCCACAGACTGCGCCAATGTGTAGATGCTAAAAAATGCATAACACAAGAATGAAATATTTTATTCAGATTTTTCTTTCCTTATATACATTCCCTTTTTGGGCCCTGAGCCCATTAGAGCAACATTCCTTTGCTTACATCATCATTTATTCTCTTTCTTACGTCACTAACTTGATTCCCAAGCTTATCTAGAATGTTTTGGTTAATGGGCTTGAAATGTGCCCTTATCTTCAGGCTTATAGTGGCCATGTTGGGCTACCAGGCTTGCGGGCTCAGGGTCTGATTGGCCTGAGATATTCCACACTTACATTCGTCCATGCCAACTGTGCTACGCCCGTGGGAGCAAACAGTAAATAAGCAAGACCCATATTGGACCAAATGAGACATTATAAGCCTAAAGTGATTCACACGCTATAAAGCACAGAATACCCTAATAATTTTCATCATTGAATCATTATTAATTTAGATATATAAGTCATATATTCATAACTTCATTTATCAAAAAAGGTTAAAAGACGGTATTTCATCACAAAAATATTAGCTATATAGTTAAGAAACAAATGACATTACTACCGGTAGTTTTGCAATCTAAAAGCCATGTTCCATTACAAGAAAAAAAGATAGATTTTCGGCAGATTTTTTTTATTAAAAAAAAAAAATTCTCGTATCTTGGCCGTGTCCCAACTGTGTCCTGACGTGTTTTTGCAGTATCCTACCGTATTCCAAGCGGGTCCCAACCGTGTTCGAAACTAAATTTTTTTTTAGAAAATCGGATACTCCTACAGAATATCAGACACGTGTCCGGGTGTGACCAAGACGTATCAGTACTGGACACGTGTCCGATACGGCCACCGCACCTCCGGAAAAGTATTTGTGCTTTATAGGTAAAAACTATATGTATATACAATTATATATAGGTTAGCTGATCATTTCATCCGTTGCATGGTTGGATGATTAGTAGACTGTACTGTCAATTATTTCAGACACTTGTTTGGGTATCAACTATGAAAAACTATGGATTAGTTAGGCACTTTGGCGCATTCTAATCTTCTCCTCAAAATTACTATATGAAATACATAATGTGTTTGCTACATTGGCAGAGCCAATTAAGGCCTAGAGGCGGCACTTGCCCCTCTTGATCCTTTATGCGTATATTTTTTAAAAAATTCCTTTAATATATATATATATATATATATTTTTTGAAAAATCAGCATTTATAAGAGGGGCAAAAAACCCAGAACTGGTTACTGGTTACAACAGATCCACTTGATCCAAGGGTTGTATTTCTAAAAAGACACCCCAAATCCACCATAAAAGCATGAACTAACTAGTGTCTAACATACTTAAGCAAGGAAAGAAAATCAAGCTAATCCCAGTATCATAGCAACCCATACCAAGCATAACCATGCCACTGAAGCCTTGCAGCCCCAAAAACATCCACCAAAAATACTCAAGAAGACAGGCCATCAGACTAAGCAAAAATAGTTTTAGGCAACTCCCACACCTGAGCCATTCTCATGTTCACAGTAGAAGGTTTAATTTTTTGCAAGGAAAGAGCTCTGAACCTTATAGTGACCATAACTTCATTAAACACTTGGTTTCCGGACCTAGCAACACCTGTGTAAAACCTTCTATTCCTCTCACTCCAAATGATATACACAGTTGCAACCATGCATCATTTACTGAGGAGAGCATGAAGGTTGTTACCCTTGAGTGAGGAAGACCAAGAAAACACTTCATTCCAGTTTGTGTAAAGACATTTGATCATGCCTCTCTGGTTAATACTCCTCCATCCTCTTTCTGATAAAGGACAAAGGAAGAAAAGATGGTCTCTAGACTCAGTCCCAGAGCAAAAAACACACACATTTTGGTTAATAAGACCCATGATCTGAAGCCTGTCTTGAGTGAGAACCCTTCTGTGAACAGCTGTCCATAGAATGAATGAGTGTCTTAGAATGGATCATTTGAACCAGACACTAGCAGACCCGTCCTTATGATCTCTTCTCAGTCTAATAGCATCCTAAGCAGAGGCTATGCTGAACTTTCTAGTAGGCCTCCAGTGCAGCTGATCATGCTTCTCATTAGAAGGGTTGGGCAACCTCAAAGATTTGTTGGATAGCTATAGAAACGAGCTAAGACTAGAATTGTTGTTGACGATAGCAGAGACTTTGGCATGCCTTCCTAAGCCAGAGATATGAATCAATTCCTCCCCAATAATAGGCTTCTCAAATAGCCAACAGTCATACCATAAAGAAATTTTATAGCTATTCCCAACTCCATAATAGAACTTACTTCTAAAAATCTTATTTAATCCCATAAGTTTCTTCCAGGTCCAAGACCTATTATTAGAATACTTCAGCTGCCAGAAACACTTCCTCTTAATGATGTTAAAATCAGCCCATTTAACCCATATAGAAGTAGGGTAAGGCTGCACAACAAACCGGGGTGATCTGGGCCAGCTTACGCGCACCTCAACTAATTCCTTGGGTCCTGAAATCAATGATTGAGTAAATCTCCAGTGGCCCAAACAGAAACGTAGTTGAGATGATTTGAACTTAGGACCTCACGGTGAAGGATCTAGGAACTCTTCCATCCCACCCACTCGTCCGGGTTCAATTGACAATGTCTTTGATGCCAAGACCTATTATATATATATATATATATTTCCCTATATAATAAAGTGGAAATTTCTCCTTCCTAAATTCTTTCTAATTCTTTTTTATTTCCTTATATGATTTTCTTCTTTCTTCAAAATATTTTATTTCCAAAATTATGTATGACTAAATCTTTCTTTCTTCTAAAATCTTTTATTTTTATTTTATTTTCTTAATTCGATCTTTTTTAAACTATTTCTTTTTTAATTATATTTTTTAAAATTATTTTCCTTCTTTTTCATATTTATATGCTCCTCTTGAAAATTATTTTTGGCTTCGCCCCTGGTGAAAAATGGAGAGAAAAAAAGAAAGAAAGTTAGGGTGCGTTTGGAAAGCCTGTTTTTTATATTTGTTTTCTGTCTTCAAATATAAAAACTGTTTTTGTATTTGTCTTTGTTTTTTCAGGAAAAAACTAAAAACAAAAAAGCGTTTGGATGAAGGTGTTTTCACCACTTTTATTTGGTGAAAATTGTATTTTATGAATTTGGTGTTTTCATTGTTTTTACCACCTAAACAGTGAAAAAACTCAAAAAACAACTAAAAGTTGTATTTGGTGTTTTCATCACTTTTACACACTATTCACAGAAAACAGTTTTCTTGGGGAAAAAACAGTGAACAGTAAACGTGTTTGCCAAACGTGTTTTTTTTTTTAGTCTTGTGAACAGTAAAAAAACAAAAACAAAAAACAGGGTATCCAAACGGACCCTTAATCATTAAATATTTGTAGATTCGTTGTACAGAAAAAATTGATAAACTCAAGATTAACCTTGCAATGAAGTCTTCCAGCTATGTCTGTAAAAGTAATTTGTCTCCCATGTAATTTTGGAAACATGTTTTATTTACGGGATTGGAAGCGACCTATTAGAGTTCATATATGGGTTGCAGATTTCTGGATTAAAAAAAAAAAGAAAAGGTATTTATAAATATATTTATCTTATATGATGAGCATGATAGAATCTAACATAATGGGTTAGGGTCCGTTTGGGAACCATTGTTTTTGTTTTTGTTTTGAGAATCAAAAAATAAGAATAATTTTTGTTCTTGTTCTTATTTTCTCACCCAAAAGAATAAGAACAAAAAACATGTTTGGGGCAAAAAAACACACATATTCTCACACAATGTTTCCTCTCTACTACAATTCATTTTTTTTGGAAAATCCCAAAAAGAACAAAAAAACAAGTTTTTGTTGTTCCCTTGTTTTTTCTACTATTCACGAAAACAGTTTCCAAATTGAGAACAGAACAAACAGTAAAAAGGGCTGCCAAACATGTTCTGTTCTCTTGAACAGTGCCAAAAAACAAAAAACAGAACAAAAACACAGTTTCCAAACGGGCCTTAATGTTTTGTAAATTTATGCCTTATCATTATTGCATATTACAAAAATAGATGCCTATAGTGACAGGCACAATTGGTCTGCCACTATATATTTATTTTCTCAGTTTTTTGAAAAAATTGGTTACAATGACAGAAATTAATGACAGACCCAATTATATCTGTATTTATTAATTTGTATTAAATATAAGGGTAATTTGCAGCCACACCCCCTGAGGTTTGCATCTATTCCACCTATATGCAGATTTTCGGAATTTTGACACAAACACCTCCTGAGATTTGGTTTTGCTCGCCATGACACCCCAAATGACGAAAATACCCTTCACAAAATTCCAAAATATTAAGGGTAATGTGAAATGACCTTTATGCCCCAACCCCAAATATATAAAATTTCGAAAAACATATATATAAATTCAAAAATATATATAAAATTCAAAAAAATGTATAAAATTCGAAAACAAATATTTAAATTTTGAAAAAAAAAAAATTAGACTAAAATATATAAATTTCGAAAAATATATATAAAATAAAAATATATATATAAAATTCGAAAATATATATATATTTTTTGAAAAATATTTAAATTCGAATATATATATTTCAAAATATATATATATAATTCAAAAAATTATATAATTTTGATAAACATATATAAATTTCAAAAAATATATAAAAAATTCAAAAATATATATAAAATTTGAAATATATATATAATTCGAAAATATATATATAAAATTTGAAAAATATATAAACTCGAATATATATATATTTCGAAAAAAAAATTAAAAATATATATTTTTTCAAAAACAAAATTCAAAAAATTATATAATTTCGAAAAACATATATAAATTTCAAAAACTATATATAAAATTCAAAAACATATATAAAATTTGAAATATATATATAATTCGAAAATATATATATAAAATTTGAATAATATATAAACTCGAATATATATATATATATTTCAAAAAAAATAAAAAAATTCAAAATATATATATTTTCAAAAACAAAATTCAAAAAATTATATAATTTCGGAAAACATATATAAATTTCAAAAAATATGTATATTTTTTTTATATATATATATTTTCAAATTATATATATATATATATATTTTCGAATTATATATATATTTCAAATTTTATATATTTTTTGAAATTTATATATGTTTTTCGAAATTATATAATTTTTTGAATTTTGGTTTTGAAAATATATATATTTTGAATTTTTTATATTTGTTTTAAATATATATATTCGAATTTATATATTTTTCAAATTATATATATATTTCAAATTTTATATATTTTTTGTAATTTATATATTTTTTTCGAAATTATATAATTTTTTGAATTTTGGCTTTGAAAAAAGATATATTTTGAATTTTTTATTTTTTTTGAAATATATATATTCGAATTTATATAATTTTCAAAAAATATATATATTTTCGAATTATATATATATTTCAAATTTTATATATTTTTTGAAATTTTTATATGTTTTTCGAAATTATGTAATTTTTTGAATTTTGGTTTTGAAAATATATATATTTTTATTTTTTTATTTTTTTTGAAATATATATATATATATATATTCGAATTTATATATTTTTCAAATTTTATATATATATTTTCGAATTATATATATTTCAAATTTTATATATATTTTTGAATTTTTTATATATATTTTGTAATTTATATATGTTTTTCGAAGTTATATAATTTTTTTAATTTTGGTTTTGAAAATATGTATATTTTGAATTTTTTATTTTTTTTGAAATATATATATATATTTGAATTTATATATTTTTCAAATTGTATATATATATTTCAAATTTTATATATTTTTTTGAATTGTTTATATATAATTTGAAATTTATATATGTTTTTCGAAATTTTATAATTTTTTTAATTGTTTTTATATATTTTTCGAAATTATATATTTTATTCTAATTTTATATATGTTTTTCAAATTTTAAATATTTGTTTTCGAATTTTATACATTTTTTCGAATTTTATATATAGTTTTGAATTTATATATATGTTTTTCGAAATTTTATATATTTGTGGTTGGGGCATAAATGTCATTTCACATTACCCTTAATATTTTGGAATTTTGTGAAGGGTATTTTCGTCATTTGGGATGTCATGGCAAGCAAAACCAAACCTCAGGGGTGTTTGTGTCAAAATTTCGAGAATCTGCATCTAGGTGGAATAGATGCAAACCTCAGGGGGTGTGGCTGCAAATTACCCTAAATATAATTATATGTAATAAGATTATATTATTGTATTGAAGACGTTTCTCTCTCTACACTCGGTCCACCCAACACTAAAACCATGACCTCTCTCTCTCTCAAATTCCAGCACACTCGAAGAGAAAATTCCAGCACACACGAAGCGAACCTCTCTAAGCGAGTCTCTCTCTCGCATAATCTCTTCCTAGCTGATGATACAGGTAGATTTTCTAGGGTTTCTATTTATTCTTCTATATTATTTATTATTATTTTTTATTTTGTGTATAAATTTGAGTGTTTCTATATAAAATTATGCTTGTAATCTTGTATATAGGCATATATATATAAATATATATATATATATATATATATATGCTAATGTATGTGCGAATATATATGTATATATATGTGTGTGTGTGTGTGAATATATGTGCGAATATGTATGACAATGGAATTCGATTCTGGTTTTGGTCAGAGATTGAAATATAGAGAGCACGATTCCAAGAGGCTTGATGAGCACTTGAATATATGAAGCGACTCTGCTCAGGTATCGATCTATATACCTATATATATATATTGTTTGATTTATATTGTGGTAGTGTTTATTTAGGTTTTTTGATAAAAATTTTTAGTGATTTGTACTTAGGGGTGCACACAGTTCGGTTCGGTTTCGAACAGTTATTTTTGGTTTGTTAAAAATGAAAACCTTAACCTTAACCAAACCGTCAGTAAAAGAAACCAAACCAAATCATTTTTTTCAGTTTGGTTTCGGTTTTTATAATTGTCTCTCAAAAAAATAACAACATAATTGAAAAGATAATATAATTAAAAGCATAAATTAAATTACATAGAATAGTTCATGTTTCAACTATTACAAACACAAAATCAAATCCATAATTAGTGGAATGGAAGTATGCCGTTCAAAATTACATTCCACACTAGTTATCTAAATATGCTTACACACCAATGTTACACACCACTGCAGGTCAGTGGGTGCCATGTGAGTGTGATAGTGTTTGATACTAGGTTAGACTAAAGGAGTGAAAGGAGAATGGTGTGATAAATTAGGTTATTTTTTCATACAAAATTATGAACTCACCTCTCAAGTCTCAACATAATCTGATATGGATAATACATATATAATATATTATAAAACTGGTTCGGTTCGGTTTTTGGAGGGTAAAAACCGAAACCAAACCGAAAATTTCAGTTTTTGAATTTTGAAAACCGTAACCGAACCGAATCATCTTAAAACCGAACCGAACTGCCGGTTTCGGTTCGGTTTTCTTGGTTTTTAAGTTTTGTGTGCAGCCCTATTTGTACTATGAATTTACTTTTTATTTATTTATTTTTTGGGAGTTTGATAGATTGTTAGCTTATGGATCTTCATTGCTTTTGAATGTCTGATGTCCTTTTTTTATGAATATTTGGATTGTATATATATATATATATATATATTCATTTTCTAAAACACTCAACTTTCTCCATATTATTGCTAATCAGTGTATCTGTATGTATGTGTATATATATATATATGTATTGTTGTTATATAGTTTTGAAAGGCCTGTATTTTTTTTTAATTTATGTTAAAAGGTGGCTTAATTCTCCAGGTAAGTATCTCTCCAGAAATTTAGTGCAATACTCAACTTGTATATACTGAGATTTTTTGTGCATTACCCCGACTGTATGGATATAGTACCGGCATTTTGAACTATGATCTTAGAAATGTGTAGATTTTTTTCTGTTTTTTATTGCAATTTGTAGCATTGTAGAGATCCAAGCGTACCAAGTTTAATTGATGTTTATTGGCAGATAGCAATACAAGGCTTTACCTGGTAGCTAAAACTCATTAATTTGTCCTGTTGCTACATTTATCATTGAAGTTAGGTCAAGAGTTTGTTAAGGAAAGGATCTCTTTGGGGAGAGAACAATACAAAATTTATTCCTCATCTCTAAGATATTCACTCGATTAACTGTTTTTCCCTCTCCAATCAAACCTAGAAAACTCTTCTTTTTCAAATTGATTAATCTCATTTGGCGAGTTAGTGTTTCTTCTAATAGTGATGCGTTCGTTGGTCTGTTGCTTGAAATGTCATATGGAGGTGTTGACAGAGGGAAGTTAAGATCTCATGCACCATGCTATCCCAGCACTTTTTTTGGTGTTCTAGAATGAGTATAATGCTACAAATCCTTGCGGTCACAGAGAATCATTAGGAGTGCTTCTACCCCTGTTGTTTTGTTATTGGAGGCTCTGAGTTCCTCTTGATTTCTTGCCAAAACTGTGCATACTGTTATTGGAGGCTCTGAGTTCCCTTGTTTATGGTTTACATCTTCAATAGAATATGCATATACTATTTTGATGACATACAAGCACAAAACACATGCTGCTGATTTTGATGGAAAAATCATCTCCAATGCAGATACTGATTTCTACATTGATGATGTGAGCTTATACCTCCTCTCTGATTGTAGTTTCCTCTTAGAAGCCTTAGCTTACTGTTTATTTTGTATTTTACGGAAATTCAACTCTTCAAGGGCATGTTTGGATGTCCGATTTAATAACTAATTTGATCAGTCTATCCTTTATGAAGTAAACTTTGGTTTTGAGCATTTACTATCTACATTGATGCTAGTCATCATACTGTTCCCATCTCTGATTACATTGTATATTTGTGCTTTGCTTAACAGTAGACACTAATCTGTAAGTTGCAGAACAATATTATGTGGATTTTTATATCTTTTTTATGTAATAGATGTATCTAAATTGACTTTTATTCGACATATATATGTATTGTTAGGAGTGACTAGTATTTGCTATATTAATACAACCCTCCAAATCCTTCACTCACAGTCCTCCTATACATGTACTCTTTTTCAAGCATTCAAAGTCTCTCTAGTTGTTTTGCAAATTGGGTGTTTAATGCTTCTAAAAATAGAAAACACTCTGACCTCCCCTGCCATATGGAGGATTGTGGCAGTTCAGATGTAGTATGATATGAAGCAAAGTATAGCTTTGTAGAGTCCAGTAACATTGTTCAGTGCCTTTCACTCTTTTTTATTTTTTATTTTTTTTATATATTCTATGTGGTTCAAACGGACACGGAACAATTGTAGGAGATGTGTCTAAACCTCACATGGTTTCTTCTCATAGGCACAAGTTCGAAACAAAATATGGATAAGAGTTGGTTAAAGAAGCCAAGGTGCCTATATCAAAATTATCTTTATCCCATTGAATATAACTAAGAAGCCAAGGTGCCTATATCAAACAATGTCAGTTGTTCGTATTTGGTTCGTATTTGCTTAATCTCTTACTCTTTGACCTGCTCTGCTCCTCATAGCCAGTAATTTAATCTAATGACATGTATTCTGCAGAAATAGTGGAAAGGAGGGTGAGTTTTGTTGTTATTAGATTCTTTTTCCATGGCCAAAGTCAGTATCAGTAGGGCCATCAACCATTTATATATCATAATATTCATTTGGAATCATATTATTTTCACAGTTCATGCATCATACCTGTGTCATTTATGCTGAATTCAATGGTGCAGATTTGCCTACACTTTCCCAAGAAAATAAATTTTTATTTTCCCAGGAAAATTATTCAAAGGTGGATCCCCCACAACATTGTTTTCTTGTAGTTGCCATCTCTTCCTTGTTTATCTTCCCCCAAACTTTGTTCCTTCATCTCAAAGCCTCTTTCCTTCTTCAATTTTCACCCTCTTCTCTGATTCTTCATCCATGGACTTGTGTGGTGAAAAACAGGTCCAGAAAAGAAGGTGCAAGCTTGAGGAAGACCAATCAAGACATGGGTTGGAGTCTCTGCCTAGGGACATAGCTCTTGACATCATTTCAAGACTACCCATAACTTCTCTTATCCATTTCAGGTTTGTATGCAATTCTTGGCAAATTTTATCATATGATCCACATCTTGTTAGACTTCAATTTTCTCAAACAGCTAAGAACAGTCCATGCCTCATTTTTCACTCTGATTACCCTATTAGAAACCAGCTCTATTTGGTTGGCAATTCATTAATTTGAAAGTTCATGTCTAATGCCAATTTAGCCTTACCCTATTATTTTTTTGGGTTAAATTAAATGTTTGTACTGACCAAATATATAAATGATCATGGGCATTGCAGGAGTAATGAGCAATTACCAGGTCAATGGCATGGCAGAGCCTTCATCACCCGACAATAACTGCTACACAAGTATGCTATAGCTATACCTAAAATTATTATATTGTCTTTATCTCAATGTAGTGTTCGGTGCTGAAGAGATTCAATTAACTGTATAGTTGGAAGACCATATAGAGAAATGCAATGTGATTTAAAGAATACGTTTTCAAGTCTGTCAGTTGTTCTCTTGTATTCCTTTAAGTTCATTCAGTCTCCCACTATATTGGTTCGTTATGCCTTGCATAGAAATGTCATCATCAGATCTCTGTTTGTGCTTTCTTTGTCCTATTATAGACTAAATCTTGTTTTTATTTAAGAATGAGTTCAATTTGAATTTATAACAAATTGAAGTTTGTTTCCAATTTCCCTGTATGTAGAATCTTCTACATTGTGACAATTGACTATACTACATCAGTTGCCTTCTTCGATAAAAATAAGCAAAAACATACGAAAGAGTTATTGGAAATTGAGTTTAGTTTGTGATTCAAGGCATGATCGAAGTTGTTTGATTTATTGATTGATATGTGTTTTTTATATCGCCAGGTTCAAGGCGTGATCGAAGTTGTTTTATTGGGTTCCGTAACATCTCTTCCAATTGTGGCGAAAGGGATTATCTGAAGCAAGAATCCAATGGCTAAAGTAACGGGCATGGAATTGGGACCTGGCTATTGGGAGGTGAATATTTTGGCACCGATAGTACGAAATGAGCCTTTAGCAAGACTGGAAATAAGCATGAAAGTAGTTGGGGATGCTGTTGGAGCAAGTGTTGCAAGGCCATCTTCTCGAGTAAGTGATTAAAATTTGATCTTGCTTGAATTGGCTGCATTAAATTGTGTTTACTTTGCAATTGGTATGTCGATAAGTTATTTGGAATTGATACCTTATCTCCGGTTTTGGCTAACCATCTATTGGGATTGATACCTTATCTACTGTTGAATTGCATTTCGCTTATTGAAATTCATGGATTGATGTTAGTAGTTATTGTTTATGCTTTTCAAGCATGGAAATATACAGGTTTGTGTGTAAGTGTGTATTAATAGATATGGGTACACCCAATTTCTGCAGTTTGGATACAGGGAAAATTGAGGAGCAGGAAAATCATAGGGTTAAGATCCTTATGAAAGAAGTTTTTCTGGAATCCAAAAATTTTAAAAAAGAAGAAAATCAACCTATTATGGTGTAATAAATCAATTAGATAAAGTTAAGTGAAATTTTGTTGTTTGAAGTCACCAAAAATATATTTGAAATGTAATTGATTTGATCTTCTTATGCTTTATAGATTGCCTAGAATAGCTTGATCATCCTTGATGTTCTAACAATTTTTTCTTTTGTTATATTGTTTTTTTTGTAGGTTCTGACTTGGGCATGAGAAGGACTTGTACATTTATTTTCTTGTTAGTTTTTGTAATAGTGAATGATTGATTTATGAAGACATTTATTGTAAAAAAATATTCTTTTATTTTAATGAATTAGATTAATGTTGAATAATATTTCTTTTAGGTGCAATATTTAAATAGTGGATGTATATGTTATATTGTAGGTCACCAAGCTCACCAATGAAGTTGGAAAAAAAAATCACATATAATGGCAGGCATGATTGCCACTATAGGGTGTCATTATAGGTTGATGTATATTGTTTTATTTTTGTACTTTTAGATGACAGACAAAATTGTTGTTATAGGTATAAAAAATGTTTTTTTATGTAAAAAATTTGACCTATAGTGGCGGACAAATCCGTCACTATAGCCCAAAAATTTTTAACACAACTTGGGTGTCGGTCACTAAGCTATCACTGTAGCCTGTAATAATTATTCGTCACTAAAATCCTTATTTATATATAAATATTCAGTGTTAATATGATAACATACAATTTGTTTAGGGTCTGTTTGGGAATATGATTTTGGGCCTGGTTTTGGTTTTAGTCTTAGGATTTAGGACTAGACCATGTTTGGTTTTTGATTTTTAAAACCAGCCCAAGACCTATCTAAAACCAAACCCCTAAACCAACCTCCACATTTATGAAATTTCCAATAATTAAAAAGAAACAAAATTTTCATTTTGAACAAAAAAAAATGATACACAAACATAAATATTGTTTTCATTTTGAACAAAAAAAAAAAAAAAAGATACACAAAATTTTCATTTTGAACAAAAATTTAAATATTGTTTTCTCAAATTTTATAAAAAAAAATTCAAATTTGGTATTTTTCGATATCTTATTTTAAATATTTTTTTCAAATTTTATGTTTTTTTTTTCGAATATTTTATTTATTTTCAAATTTTATATATTTATATTTTTCCGAATTTAATATAATTTTTTTGAATTTTAAATATGTCTTTGAAATTTTATATATTATTTTGGAATTTTATAATTTTATATGCTTTTTGAATTTTATATATTTTTTTCGAATCTATATATTTTTCCCCATTTTATATATTTGTTTTCAAAATTTGAAATTTTTTTTCGAATTTAATATAATTTTTCAGAATTTTATATATTTTTTGAATTATATATATTTTTTCGACTTTAATATATATTATTTTAATTTTATATATAATTTTCACATTTTAAAATATTTTTTTCGATTATATATATATATTTTTTGGAATAAAAAAAAAATAGAAATGTCAATTGTTTTCGGAAATTTTAAATATTTTTTAATTATATATATATTCATTTTAATATTTTTTTTCCAATTTTATATATATTTTTTTCATATTTATATATTTTTAATACGTATTAGTATATATATAATTATACCAAGACCAAGACCAAGACCAAGACCAACTCCTTATCAAACATGGTTTTAGATTTACCTAAAATCACCCAAAACCAGACAAGACCACCAAAACCAAAATCACAAGACTAAGACCAAAACCAATTTACCAAACAGAAAAAAGTATTGAAAGAATCTCAATTTCTGTGCATTAATAGAACAATTGTTGTCCTAGTATATGTAACTGTTGTATGTCAAAGTTTGGTGTCCGTGCATATATATTAATTCAGTGCATGGATTATATATGGATCAATGGTCTATATTGAAAGAATCTCAATTTCTTGCTTGTGTAGGTTGATTTGGTTTCCATACTGCACATTGCCGATAAGGAGTAAGTTCACTTATCTTCAACCGTAATTGGAGTTCAATTTGGGCGTGTTGGATTATTTTGTATGCTTCATATTGTAAAATCAGATTTGTTAAATGGTGGACGAGAAGATAAACAATGGAGCCAGACAATATGATGTTTTTCATTCGTTATCTCAACTTGATACAATAGAGAGCAAATACAATGTCTTTCATTTTTTTGTAAAACCTTGGAACATGTCCATAATTAAAGAGTACACAACTACCATCAAAATATAATTCCAAGATTCATATTTTCAATATTTTTTGGCACCCTAAATGAGCCAACACGTAATTTTTCAGGAATGACCTGGTGACGTGGCTGATACCAACCAAATCAGGCCGAGATCCAACCGAATCGAGCTGAGAAAGAGTAGCGATCAAGAAAGCCGAAGCCAAGTTGTGGAAGATTTTTAGTAGACTTAGGATTTGTTTTGATTGTGTTACTTTAAGAGAAGAATTGTTATGATGGAAGTGTATCTATTTAGGATACTGATTTAATTAGGTTTAGAATAGTTATCCACTTACTTGTGGAACAATTCAGAATTTAGTATAAATAAAGAAGAAGAGCTATGTTTTATTATTCTCCGTTTCTCACTCACTTTTAATACTTAGGCCCTATTTGGATTGGTTTTTCAAACGTTATTTTTGGCTTTTTGAAGGGAAAAATTGTTTTGAACGGTGTTTGTCAAAATTTTTAGAAGAGCTTCTGGGCATTGGAAGAGTGTTTTAAAGAAACTGGGGGTACTAGCTTCTCAGAACAGTTTCTGCTTCTCTTTCTCTTATGCAGAAAGCCAAAAGCAAAAGCAATGCCAAACAGGGCCTTAATATCATGAAGTTATGACTTTAAATTTATATTTATGCTAATATAATGATCAAAATTAGTCATTTACTCAGACTAAAAATTCTCTAACTATCTAATAATTATTCACATCAAAAGTTATATATATACACTAAAAATTGACTCGGAATGGTAATAGACCAACTAAGTTCTTACAAATTTAAAATATTGTTCTTGTGCAATCATAAAAGATTATATTTTGAAATCAATAGTATTTTGTTTTACCTTATTATTGTTTTAACTCATGTTATAATTGTGAAAAAGATTTTTTTTATTTTTTATATAAATATTTTTCTCTTAATTTCACTCACTTCTATAACAGGGCTACCAAAAGTTGTTCTAGTTTTTGCTAAACAATGTGATAAGAAGATTAAAATAAGAAACAAACTAAATAATAAGAAATAATACAGTCAACGTTGTACATGTTTCCCAAACAAATACAACCTGTTTGTGAGATACGTAGACTACTAGGGCGTGAACAGTGATCATCTCTTCAGATATAACATATGGAAGGGAAAGCTAATGATTATCTGCTTATTTGTTGAGGCAATCAGAACCCTTTACGAGAGTTGAGTTCTCTCTCACATAAATCGCTTGATTATATTATATTCGTTCAAAAGAGACGAAGACTCGTTCCTTTTGAACCGGTTAAACTCCATCACCCGTTTAGGCACGCTCGCATCTCACAAAAAAGAAAAGAATCAGTTAATCCTTCGGCCGATTATTTTTGGAGCGAACATAAATTGGCACGCCCGATGAGACCCCACTAGGTAGCAGAGAGATAATGGTAGTGATGCAGCCAAAATCACGCAATACGCATGGCACCCATATAGAGGATGAAGATTTGAAAGTTGATCAACAATAGGTCACCGAAACCGTGGTTGATAATTTGGGTCAGAATGTCCCGTCATGGCTAATGAAGGCATAATTCAAAGTCAAATGGAGGTTGTTCAAAGGGCTATAGAAAAGATCAGCAGAGAGTCTCGAGAAACTCGAGATGCCATCCGAGATGTAGACAATAAAAATCAAGAAAGAATGGCCCAATGGAAAGGATTATTGTAAGACATGGTAGGAAGACTCTCGGACTTAAAAGAGAAGCGGTTTTGGGATCACATATTGTATCGATACCCAAGCCACCCATAACTATTAGGGGTTTAGCACCATCGTCTCAGCCGGGTTCTTGGAGAAACCCAGAAAAGGGTGAGGCATCACCAGTAGTTATTAATGGTAGCCCGCATAAGGACAGATTGAACCTGGGGGCAGTACATTCAACTATACAGAATTGGAGGTTGATCTAGCAAAAGTTTCGTTTAAGAAGTCCCATGTGTGTGAGGCTTTATCCAAACCAAAGAAGAAGATAGACAAGACATACAACTTTGATATTGTTAAAACAGAGCAAATATTTGATGAGTTGGTGGCTGACAAACAATCATGTTCCCAAAAGAACATATGACTACCACTGCAAGCGAAATAAAATGGAAGGAGTTTTGTAAGTATCAAAACTCTTGGTATCATACTATAAGTAATTGTATTATTTTTCATAATATTTTGCAGAAAGCAATAGTTAAAGGAATTTTAAAATTCCCGGAGAAGCAACAAAAACAACCAGAGGTGATGGGGATTTGATTTCGGCCATAGTTAGTTCAAACATGATCACTTTGCCGGAAGTCCATTTACGACCGTCACAAACAGAGCTTTGCTGTCATTTGGGGAAAATAGGCTATGTTAAGGCAACAGTTGAGAGAAACCCAAGAACATATTGGCAGGCAAAAGGTTTCTTCAAGGCAGGAGAAGAAAGTGGTACCGGCCAAGGATATGGCCGTTACTACTGTACAACGGCGCAATGTTCATGAATTTTTTTATGAAATAAGACTTTTGCTTCACAGTGCGGAGAAAAAATTCCTTGGATGTAGTTTCGAACTAGAGAGTTAGGATCGGCCAACAAGGCGAACTTCTCAAGCAGCCTCTTCCAACTAGAGCAGATATATGGATGCAAAAGAAGCCTTATTTACACAGGATGGTTCGACCGCCATTAATGCCTCCTGAGATATGGACAAGAGTGGTACATCCAAATTCTCCAACTTATCCATAAAAAAGACAGATAGAAAATCAAGAATCTTGCACACAAAAACGATGAAAGCAAAGAAGAGAAGCGGAGTTTAGGCATAGGAAAGCGCAAGAAGATCCTCAAAAGGAAATAGCAAAAGGGATTCTTGATGTGGATGTTTCATTCGGGAAAGGGATGTGTGAGGACATGGTTGACAAAATTAGCGATTCGTATAGAGACTCTAAACATGCCGCAAAATATCGAATTCGATTTGGGAGTTTTTCAGAAGTAGTAACAACATGGAGTCTGTATAGCCAGCCACGTTTCAAGCCCCTAGGAAAAATTTGAACAAAGAGAAGTAAAGCTGAATACATCAGACTTGGGGGGCAATAAAAATTTGATAGTATCGGCCACTCCAACTCAGATGGCCGAGAAATTGATTGCTTTATTTTTTCAAAAAAAAAATTAAACTGGATTAATTTTTGTTAATTTTTTTAATCACATATAAATAAATAAAGAAATAAATAATTTTTAAAAATAAGCTTTTTTTTTCAAAATAATTTTAATATTTTTAAATATATATATAATTATTTTGTTGATGATTTTATTAAATATATATATTTTATAAACATATTTTTTGTTTTTATAATTTTATTAAATTGAAATGCTTAGGTTGTACATTAATTGATTACTTTGTAAGATGAGAATTCGAGTATGCAAATTGTTGCTAGTATTTGATGTAGGCTCTATTAGGGTTGCACACAAAATTAAAAAAACCGAAGAACTGAACCGAAACTGGCGATTTGGTTCTGTTTTAAGGTTGTTCGGTTTGGTTCCGGTTCTCAAAATTAAAGAACTGATCTTTTAGGTACGGTTCCGGTCCTTAACCACATAGAACCGGAACCAAACCGAACCGGTTATATATATATATATTTAAAAGTTATTATTAGATAAATAATGTATAATTTTAAATTTTTAAAATGATATGTATAAATGTATCACCGATTCACTAATATAAGTAACATGTGAATGACACTTTTAACCATGAAATGTAATTTTTTGCTTTTTTTGAGGACAAGTTTAAATTCCTGGAATTGTAATTTCAAAATGATTACTTTCATTACACTAACTATCATTTTATTTTGGGTTTGTAATAGACTAATAGTTGAAAGACTCTATAATTTGGTTAATAATTATGTTTTGTGTTTGAAATTTTTTATATTTTTTAAAAGTAATAATAGGAACCGGAACCGAACCGAAAAAGATAGTTTGGTTTGGTTCGGTTCCTTGTATTAATGGTTTTGTTCCGGTTCTCATTTTTAAGGAACCGAAAATAATGGTTCGGTTCCGGTTTCGGTCGGAACCGGGACCGAACCGGACCGTGTGCAACCCTAGGCTCTATAACACATACATAGTAACTGTGTACGTCGTGTGTATTGTGAAGTGAAGGCCCCACTTGTAATGGTGGCTGAATCTGATCCATAGATCTATAATGGTGGAATCCCAATGTTGGTTATGTACACATCCCCATGTGATGACTCTCTCTCATATTTGTATGTCTCAGACTTTCAAGTGAATCCCAAGGTTTGTATGTCTTATCATATCTCTGCATATATGATGAGAGAGAAGATAATAATTATCTAATTACCCAAACAGAAAGGTTATATCAAACTATCAGCAAACACTGAAAATTTATCAGCAACCGGAAATGGAATGCTTTTAGTGGTCAACAAGTCATAGACCAAATACTTTTTATAAAATTTAAAAAGTTGTGTTCTTGTATGATTATGAGGTCTTTTGCAGCGATCTCATCATATCTCTGCAGATATGAGTGAGAAGATAATAATTATCTAATTACCAAAAAAGAAATGTTATATCAAACTACTGAAAATTTATCAAGTAACCGGAAATGGAATGATTTTAGTGGTCAACAAGTTATAGACCAAATACTTTTTATAAATTTTAAAAAGCTGTGTTCTTATATGATTATTTTATTTTATTTTTGAAATCAGTATCTTTTTAATACTACTATTATTCTACTTTAAGTTTAACAAAAAGCTTTTTAAAACATTCCGAGTTAACGTAGATATTATTGTTCTCCCTTTTTCACTCACTTTTAATATTTAATATCATGAAGTTGATGAATTTAAAATTTATATTTACGCTAATATAATTATCAAAATTAGTCATTTATTCAGACTAAATTCTCAAACTATCTAATAATTATTCATATCAAAAGTTATATATATACACTAAAAATTGACTTTTTTTTTCTCTCATGTTGTAGGTCGGTTTTGACCTCACAAATTAAAGTTATGCAAGTATAAACTGTACTATAAAAAAAAGTATAAATTGTACTATCAAGTGACTCGGAATAGAATTATATGGTAATAAACAAAATATTTTTTTACAAATTTAAAATATTGTTTTTGTATAATCAATAGTATTTTGTTTTACCTTATTATTATTTTAACTCATGTTATAATTGTGAAAAACATTTTTTAAAATTTTTACATAAATATTTTCTCGCTCGTAATTTCACTCACTTCTATAATAGGGCTACCAAAAGTTGTTTTAGTTTTTGTTAAACAATGCGATAAGAAGATTAAAATAAGAAACAAACTAAATAATAAGTAATAATACAGTCAATGTTGTACATGTTTCCCAAACAAATACAACCTGTTTGTGAGATGCGTAGACTACTAGGGTGTAAACAGTTATCATCTCTTCAGATATAACATATGGAAGGGAAAGCTAATATTATCTGCCCCCAAAAGGAAGGACATGTGATGGAAACAGAGTAAAGATTTCATGATCAAAGAAATGGCCATACACAAAATTTGAAAAATTGTTCTTGTATAATGATAAATGATTTTTTTTTACGTTAATTTTTTTTTCTTGAATCTTGTATAATGGTGAAATAAATTTATGAAGTTAATATTTTTATAGAATGAACTCTCTTATAAAATGGCTATTGAATTAGATGTAATGGTAACAAGTGTCATACTGTAATCTCGCACATGCATGAATGAGAGTTATGTGCACTCTGATGTAGTTGGTATATTGCAAAAAATTTGGACTTCTTCTGGGGGTATATTTTTCCCTTTTGTCAGCATTTTATTTTTGGGGATAATTTCTTGTATTGTCTTTAATCTCATAGTAGTATCATTTAAATGTAGCCTATGATAAAATTGGGTAGCGGTCCAAAATAATTACAAGAACATAACAGGGGAAATGTGATAAAATTCAAAAAGCGAAATCATACATGATGTAATTCAGAGCAATGAAATTGATAATAACGGAAATGTCAAGGGATTTATGCAATATTACTCTAAGCAGAATTCGTTTGTGATTTTGACAAATCAATATATTAGTTTCGGTATTTTTCTCCACCCTCACAATGTTCTCTAATACATAATTGAGCTTAAAATCTATACAACATATATAGGTCTATTTATAGACGAGCATATGGAGTTGGTGGTGGAAAGTCTTCAATGGCAACTCGGTGGGTGGGTGGCTGGCAAACTTAAAGTCTTCAATGGCTTGCCAAGAGAAGCTTCTTGCATGTAGGTCATCCCATGCATCATCATATACATACATCATTGCATGTATCACATGTTTGAATAATTCTTGAGTCATTTCTCACAATGGTTTCCGTGGCACCTTTGGATCATCTGTGACCTCAATATAATATATATATATGTGTGTGTGTGTGTGTGTAATATGTTAGATAGGCTTTGTAACTAAAAGATGTCTCAAAGAGAATCAAACTAAGCAAACACGGCAACCAAGATAATGTATCAAAATACATTTTAGGAAAAAAAACAGAAAACGAAAACAAATTAAACAAAGTACCACAACACAACAGTAAGTCGAAGTTCATCCTATGCCCTACCCGATGGAGGTGCTGCGGCAATACACTGAGGTTGAGGTTGAGGAACCACCGCGTGAGGATACAGAATGGCGACGGGGACGGGGACCGGGACCGGGACCGATAAGCTCTGAACTCGCCATATCAACAAAATCTTTAACAAGTTCCTTTCCAGCTTGCTGGAAGACCCCTGTGAAGAAGGAACCCCCAACACGAAGCCAGAAACCACAAGTTTTCCAAACTTTATTCATACCATGTTCTTGTACGACACGAAACTCGAATAGAAAAATTGTAGTTGAGTTGGATCCTTGTTCCTCAAAGGGGACAACTCTCTCCCCATCTTTCTGGCGGTAAAGTTCCGCCAAACTCACTTCCCCGTGGTAGAGAATCCGCTGATAGTCTTTAATAACTATCCTCATCCTTGAGTCCTCCTTCTCGAGGTCACTCCCCAACAAATCAAACTTCAACTTTCCCCCATTGCCTTTGTTCCAAATGGGGTTTCTTCCTTCACCCGTACTTGTTTTCTTCCTTTTTTTCTCCAATTATTACTGGAAGAGAACAACATTTTTTAGAAAGATGTGAATGAGAGAGATTAGAAACAAAATGAAATGTAATCATCACTAAAATTAAACTTCCAAAAACATTATCAATTTCTATTCATGAATAATCACACAGAATAATTTTCACCCAATTTGATTATACTCCTCAAAACAACCTTATAAGCAAAATAAAATAAATCATCAGTAAACTACATTTCATATTTGTGTGTAGGTTTTGTGTGTGTGTGTGAGAGAGAGAGAGAAGAAGAAGAAAAAGAAATGGGAGCTGGGGTGTCTATGTGTGGGTGTGGGTGTTTGTGTCTGTGTTGTTATGTGTGTGTGAGAGAGAGAAGAAGAAGAAAAAGAAGAGGGAGAAGTTGGGGTGAAAGGGTGTATGTGTTGTTGTGGGTGTGGTGTGTGTGAGAAGAAGAAGAGACAGGGAGTAAACTTTCACAATACGACTTCAAAGGTTTGTCAACCGATTTGCCTTTGCCTAGAGGCACCGGCAATGGAAAATCTTGCACAACAAATACCCTAACCACCAATTGTTTACGCTCCGACTCTGGCACGACCGCCATGGGTGAGAGACAAAAATAAGATATGAAGAAAAGGAATTGGACAATTGTTAGAGAGAGAAAGTAAGTAGTAAGTAACAAAGAATCTAAACAATGTAAATTATAATTATTGAAATGAGTATCCTGTTCGAATTGAAGAAACATGGTTGATCTACCATTTTGTGTTGCAAATTAGGGCTTTTTAGTTTGTTGTACATATGTCGCCGGCGCCGGAATAAACTGCTGGAAAAACCAGAGCTCGTCGGAGAAGGTGTGTGATGATAAAAAAACTCACGTGCGTTTCTTCTTGGAGTGTGTGAGGGCGTGTCTGGACTCCAATGAGGCTGAATTTTATACCGTAGCGTTCGTCTCTGAACGCGCTTTCCAACGGTATATTATACAAGGTCTGTTTGATGCGTTAACAAGTTCGAAATAGGCTCGAAAAGTGCGACTCTATTTTGAACAAAAATGGCTCTGATACCAATTGTTGGACCTAAATGATAATCAAACACACACAAACACATAGACACAATGATTTATACATGGTTCACCAATAAACGGGTACGTCCATGGAGAGGTAGCTCAATATATTTCTTTCGGTATTTCTCTCCACCCTCACAATGCTCACTAATACAGAATTGAGCTTAAAATCTATACAACATATATAGGTCTATTTATAGATGAGCAGATGGAGTTGGTAGTGGAAAGTCTTCAATGGCAACTCGGTGGGTGGGTGGCTGCCAAACTTAAAGTCTTCAATGGCTTGCCAAGAGAAGCTTCTTGCATGTAGGTCATCCCATGCATCATCATATACATACATCATTGCATGTATCACATGTTTGAATAATTATTGAGTCATTTCTCACAATGACTTCTGTGGCACCTTTGGATCAACTGTGACCTAAATATAATATATATATATGTGTGTGTGTGTATAATATATTGGATATGCTTTGTAACTAAAAGATGTTTCCATGAGAACAAATTAAGCATACAGGGCAACCAAGATAATGTATCAAAATACATTTTAGGAAAAAAAAAAAACGAAAACAAATTAAACAAAGTACCACAACACAGCAGTAAGTCGAAGTTCATCCTATGCCATACCCGATGGAGTTGCTGCGGCAAAACACTGAGGTTGAAGTTGGGGAACCACCGCGTGAGGATACAGAATGGCAACGGGGGCCGAGACAGGGACCGAAAAGCTCTGTACTCGCCATATCAACAAAACCTTTGACAAGTTCCTTTCCAGCTTGTTGGAAGACCCCTGTTAAGAAGGAACCCTCAGCACGAAGCCAGAAACCACCAGTTTTCCAAACTTTCTTCATACCATGTTCTTTTACAACACGAAACTGGAATAGAAAAATTATAGTTGAGTTGGATCCTTGTTCCTCAAAGGGGACAATTCTCTCCCCATCTTTCTGGCGGTAAAGTTCCGCCAAACTCACTTCCCCATGGCAGAGAATCCGCTGATAGTTTCTCATAACTATCCTAATTCTTGAGTCCTCCTTCTCGAGGTCATTCAACAACAAATCAAACTTCAACTTTTCCCCTTTGCCTTTGTTCCAAATGGGGTTTCTTCCTTCACCCGTACTTATTTTCTTCCTTTTTTATCCAATTATTACTGGAAGAGAACAACATTTTTTAGAAAGATATGAATGAGAGAGATTACAAACAAAATGAAATGTAATCATCACTAAAATTAACCTTTCAAAAACCTTATCAATATTTATTCATGAATAATCACACATAATAATTTTCACCCAATTTGATTATACTCCTCAAAATAACCTTATAAGCAAAATAAAATAAATCATCAGTAAACTACATTTCGTTTTTATGTGGGGGTTCTGTGTGTGTGAGAGAAAGAGAGCAGAAGAAGAAGAAAAAGAAGAAAAGGGAGCTGGGGTGTCTGTGTGTGGGTGTGGGTGTTTTTTTTTGTGTTGGTATGTGTGTGTGAAAAAGAGAAGAAGAAGGGGGAGGAGTTGGGGTGAATGGGTGTCTGTGTTGGTGTGGGTGTGGTTTGTCTGAGAAGAAGAAGAAACATGGAGTATACTTTCACAATACGGCTTCAAAGGTTTATCAACCGATTTGCCTTTGCCCAGAGGCACAGGCAATGACAAATCTTGCGCAACAAGTACCCTAACCACCAGTTGTTTATGCTCTGGCCCCGGCACGGCCGCCATGGGTGTGAGACAAAAAGAAGATATGAAGAAAAGGACTTGGATAGTTTTTAGAGAGAGAAAGTAAGTAGTAAGTAGCAAAGAACCTAAACAATGTAAACTATAAATATGGAAATGAGTATCGTATTGAATTGGAGAAACATGGTTGATCTACCATTTTGTGTTGCAAATTAGGGCTTTTTAGTTTGTTGTAGATATGTCGCCGGCGCCAGAAAAAACTGCCGGAAAAACCAGAGCTCGCCGGAGAAGGCGCTTGACGACGAGGAAACTCACGCGCGTTTCTTCTTGGAGCGCGTGAGGGCACGTCCCTCCAATGGGGCTGAATTTTATACCGTTGCGTTTGTCTCTAAACGTGCTTTCCAACGTTATATTATACTAGGTGTGTTTGATGCGCTAACATATACGAAATAGGCTCGAAAAGTGCGACTCTATTTTGAACAAAAATGGCTCTAATACCAATTATTGGACCTAAATGATAATCAAACACACACAAACACATAGACACAATGATTTATACGTGGTTCTCCAATAAACGGGTACGTCCACGGAGGGGTAGCTCAATATATTTATTTCGGTATTTCTCTCCACCCTCACAATGCTCTTTAATACATAATTGAGTTTAAAATCTATATAACATGTATAGCTCTATTTATAGATGATCAGATTGAGTTGGTGGTGGTTAGTCTTCAATGGCTTTGTAACTAAAAGATGTCTCCAAGAGAATCAAACTAAGCAAACACGGCATCCAAGATAATGTATCAAAATACATTTTAGGAAAAAAAAAAAGAAAACGAAAACAAATTAAACAAAGTACCACAACACAACAGTAAATCGAAGTTCATCCTATACCCTACCCAATGGAGTTGCTGCAGCAAAACACTGAGGTTGAGAAACCACCGCGTGAGGATACAAAATGGCGATGGGGACTGGGACCGGAACCGGGACTGGGACCGATAAGCTCTGAACTCGCCATATCAACAAAAGCTTTGACAAGTTCCTTTCCAGCTTGCTGGAAGACGCCTGTGAAGAAGGAACCCCCAGCACGAATCCAGAAACCACCAGTTTCCCAAACATTCTTCATACCATGTTCTTTTACGGCACGAAACTCGAATAGAAAAATTATAGTTGAGTTGGATCCTTATTCCTCAAAGGGGACAACTCTCTCCCCATCTTTCTAGCGGTAAAGTTCCGCCAAACTCACTTCCCCGTGGCAGATAATCCGCTGATAGTGTCTCATAATTATCTTCATCCTTGAGTCCTCTTTCTCGAGGTCACTCAACAACATATCAAACTTTAACTTTCCCCTTTTGCCTTTGTTCCAAATGGGGTTTCTTCCTTCACCCGTACTTGTTTTCTTCCTTTTTTCTCCTATTATTAAAGGGAAGAGAACAACACTTTTTAGAAAGATGTGAATGAGAGAGATTACAAACAAAATGAAATGTAACCATCACTAAAATTAAACTTCCAAAAACCTTATCAATATCTATTCATGAATAATCACACAGAATAATTTTCATCCAATTTGATTATACTCCTCAAAATAACCTTATAAGCAAAATAAAATAAATCATCAGTAAACTACATTTCCCAATGTTGATTATGTACACATCCCCATGTGATGACTCTCTCTCATATATTTATGTCTCAAACTCTCAAGTGAATCCCAAGGTTTGTATGTCTGATCATATCTCTGCATATATGATGGGAGAGAAGATAATAATTATCTAATTACCCAAACAGAAAGGTTATATCAAACTATCAGCAAACACTGAAAATTTATCAGTAACCGAAAATGGAATGCTTTTAGTGGTTAACAAGTCATAGACCAAATACTTTTTATAAATTTTAAAAAGTTGTGTTCTTGTATGATTATGAGGTCTTTTGTAGCGATCTCATCATATCTCTACAGATATGAGTGAGAAGATAATAATTATCTAATTAATAAAAAGAAAGGTTATATCAAGCTACTGAAAATTTATCAAGTAACCGGAAATGGAATGATTTTAGTGGTCAACAAGTTATAGACCAAATACTTTTTATAAATTTTAAAAAGTTGTGTTCTTATATGATTATTACTATTTTTTTTAAATCAGTATCTTTTTAATACTACTATTATTCTACTTCAAGTTTAACAAAAAGTTTTTAAAAAAATTCCGAGTTAATGTAGATATTATTGTTCTCCCTTTCTCACTCACTTTTAATACTTAATATCATGAAGTTGATGAATTTAAAATTTATATTTACACTAATATAATGATCAAAATTAGTCATTTATTCAGACTAAATTCTCTAACTATCTAATAATTATTCACATCAAAAGTTATATATATACACTAAAAATTGACTTTTTTCTCTCTCTCCTGTTGTAGGTTGGTTTTGACCTCACAAATTAAAGTTATCCAAGTATAAATTGTACTATCAAAAAATAAGTAAAAATTGTACTATCAAGTGACTCGAAACATAATTATATGGTAATAGACCAAATATTATTTTACAAATTTAAAATATTATTTTTGTGTAATCAATAGTATTTTGTTTTACCTTATTATTATTTTAACTCATGTTATAATTGTGAAAAATATTTTTTAAAATGTTTACATAAATATTTTCTCGCTCGTAATTTCACTCACTTCTATAACAGGGCTACAAAAAGTTGTTCTAATTTTTGTTAAACAATTCGATAAGAAGATTAAAATAAGAAACAAACTAAATAATAAGTAATAATACAGTCAATGTTGTACATGTTTCCCAAACAAATACAACATGTTTGTGAGATGCGTAGACTACTAGGGTGTGAACAGTTATCATCTCTTCAGATATAACATATGGAAGGGAAAACTAATATTATCCGCCCCTAAAAGGAAGTACATGTGATGGAAACAGAATAAAGATTTCATGATTAAAGAAATGGCCATACACAAAATTTGAAAAATTGTTCTTGTATAATGATAAATGAATTTTTTTTACTTTAAATTTTTTTCTTGAATCTTATATAATGGTGAAATAAATTTATAAAGTTAATATTTTTATAGAATGAACTCTCTTATAAAAATGGCTATTGAATTAGATGTAATGGTAACAAGTGTCATACTGTAATCTCGCACATGCATGAATGAGAGTTATGTGCACTTTGATGTAGTTGGTATATTGCAAAAATTTTGGACTTCTTCTGGGGGTATATTTTTCCCTTTTGTCAGCATTTTATTTTTGAGGATAATTTCTTGTATTGTCTTTAATCTCATAGTAGTATCATTTAAATGTAGCCTATGATAAAATTGGGTAGCGGTCCAAAATAATTACAAGAACATAACAGGGGAAATGTGATAAAATTTAAAAAGCGAAATTCATACATGATGTAATTCAGAGCAATGAAATTGATAATAACGGAAATGTCAAGGGATTTATGCAATATTAATCTAAGCAGAATTCGTTTGTGATTTTGACAAATCAATATATTACTTTCGGTATTTTTCTCCACCCTCACAATGTTCTCTAATACATAATTGAGCTTAAAATCTATACAACATATATAGGTCTATTTATAGACGAGCATATGGAGTTGGTGGTGGAAAGTCTTCAATGGCAACTCGGTGGGTGGGTGACTACCAAACTTAAAGTCTTCAATGGCTTGCCAAGAGAAGCTTCTTGCATGTAGGTCATCCCATGCATCATCATATACATACATCATTGCATGTATCACATGTTTGAATAATTCTTGAGTCATTTCTCACAATGGTTTCCGTGACACCTTTGGATCAACTGTGACCTCAATATAATATATATATATATGTGAGTGTGTGTGTGTGTAATATGATGGATAGGCTTTGTAACTAAAAGATGTCTCAGAGAGAATCAAACTAAGCAAACACGACAACCAAGATAATGTATCAAAATACATTTTAGGAAAAAAAAAAGAAAACGAAAACAAATTAAACAAAGTACCACAATACAACAGTAAGTTGAAGTTCATCCTATGCCCTACCTGATGGAGTTGTTGCGGTAAAACACTGAGGTTGAGGATGAGGAACCACCGTGTGAGGATACAGAATGGCGATGGAGACCAGGATCGAGACCGATAAGCTCTGAACTCGCCATATCAACAAAAGCTTTGACATGTTCCTTTCCAGCTTGCTGGAAGACCCTTATGAAGAAAGAACCCCCAGCACGAAGCCAGAAACCACCAGTTTTCCAAACTTTCTTCATACCATGTTCTTTTACGGCATGAAAATCGAATAGAAAAATTATAGTTGAGTTGGATCCTTGTTCCTCAAAGGGGAAAACTCTCTCCCCATCTTTCTGGCGGTAAAGTTCCGCCAAACTCACTTCCCCGTGGCAGAGAATCCATTGATAGTCTCTCATAACTATCCTCATCCTTAAGTCCTCCTTCTCGAGTTCACTTTACAATAAATCAAACTTCAACTTTTCCCCTTTGCCTTTGTTCCAAATGGGGTTTCTTCCTTCACCCGTACTTGTTTTCTTCCTTTTTTCTCCAATTATTACTGGAAGAGAACAACATTTTTTAGAAAGAGGTGAATGAGAGAGATTACAAACAAAATGAAATGTAATCATCACTAAAATTAAACTTTCAAAAACCTTATCAATATCTATTCATGAATAATCACACAGAATAATTTTCACCCAATTTGATTATACTCCTCAAAATAACCTTATAAGCAAAATAAAATAAATCATCAGTAAACTACATTTCGTATTTATGTGGGGGTTCTGTGTGTGTGTGAGAGAGAGAGCAAAAGAAGAAGAAAAAGAAGAAAATGGAGCTGGGGTGTCTGTGTGTAGGTGTGGGTGTTTTTTTTGTGTTGGTATGTGTGTGTGAAAGAGAGAAGAAGAAGAAGAAGGGGGAGGAGTTGGGGTGAATGGGTGTATGTGTTGGTGTGGGTGTGGTATGTGTGAGAAGAAGAAAAGACAGGGAGTATACTTTTATAATACGGCTTTAAAGGTTTGTCAACCGATTTGCCTTTGCCCAGAGGCACCGTCAATGACAAATTTTGCGCAAAAAGTACCCTAACCACCAGTTGTTTACGCTCCGGCTCCTGCACGGCCGCCATGGGTGAGAGACAAAGAGAAGATATGAAGAAAAGGAATTTGACAATTTTTAGAGAGAGAAAGTAAGTAGTAAGTAAAAAAAAACCTAAACAATGTAAACTATAAATATGGAAATGAGTATCATGTTCGAATTGAAGAAACATGGTTGATCTACCATTTTGTATTGCAAATTAAGGCTTTTTAGTTTGTTGTACATATGTCGCTGGCGCTGGAAAAAACTGCCGGAAAAACTAGAGCTCGCCGGAGAAGGCGCGTGACGACGAGAAAACTCACTTGTGTTTCTTCTTGGAGCGCGTGAGGACGTTTCCGGACTCCAATGGGGCTGAATTTTATACCATTGCGTTCGTCTCTGAACGCGCTTTCCAACGGTATATTATACGAGGTGTGTTTGATGCATTAACATGTTCAAAATAGGCTCGAAAAGTGCGACTCTATTTTGAACAAAAATGGCTCTGATACCAATTGTTGAACCAAAATGATAATGAAACACACACAAACACATAGACACAATGATTTATACGTGGTTCTCCAATAAAAGGGTACGTCCACGGAAGGGTAACTCATTATATTTCTTTCGGTATTTCTCTCCACCCTCACAATGCTCTCTAATACAAAATTGAGCTTAAAATCTATATAACATGTATAGCTCTATTTATAGATGATCAGATTGAGTTGGTGGTGGAAAGTCTTCAATGGCAACTCGGTGGGTGGGTGGGTGCCAAACTTAAAGTCTTCAATGGCTTGCCAAGAGAAGCTTCTTGCATGTAGGTCATCCCATGCATCATCATATACATACATCATTGCATGTATCACATGTTTGAATAATTATTGAGTCATTTCTCACAATGGCTTCCGTGGCACCTTTGGATCAACTGTGACCTCAATATAATCTATATATATCTATGTGAGTGTGTGTGTGTGTAATATGTTGGATAGGCTTTGTAACTAAAAGATGTCTCCAAGAGAATCAAACTAAGCAAACACGACAACCAAGATAATGTATCAAAATACATTTTAGGAAAAAAAAAAAGAAAACGAAAACAAATTAAACAAAGTACCACAACACAGCAGTAAGTCGAAGTTCATCCTATGCCCTACCCCATGGAGTTGCTGCGGCAAAACACTGAGGTTGAGGTTGAGGAACCACCACGTGAGGATACAAAATGGCGACGGGGACCGTGATCGGAACCGGGACCAATAAGCTCTGAACTCGCCATATCAACAAAAGCTTTGACAAGTTCCTTTCCAACTTGCTGGAAGACCCTTGTGAAGAAGGAACCCCCAACACGAAGCCAGAAACCACCAGTTTTCCAAACTTTCTTCATACCATGTTCTTTTACGGCACGCAACTCGAATAGAAAAATTATAGTTGAGTTGGATCCTTGTTCCTCAAAGGGGACAACTCTCTCCCCATCTTTCTGGCGGTAAAGTTCCGCCAAACTCACTTCCCTGTGGCAGAGAATCCGCTGATAGTCTCTCATAACTATCCTCATCCTAGAGTCCTCCTTCTCGAGGTCACTCAACAACAAATCAAATTTTAACTTTCCCCCTTTGCCTTTGTTCCAAATGGGGTTTCTTCCTTCACCCGTACTTGTTTTCTTCCTTTTTTTCTCCAATTATTACTGGAAGAAAACAACATTTTTTAGAAAGATGTGAATGAGAGATATTACAAAGAAAATGAAATGTAATCATCACTAAAATTAAACTTCCAAAAACCTTATCAATATCTATTCATGAATAATCACACAGAATAATTTTCACCCAATTTGATTATACTCCTCAAAATAACTTTATAAGCAAAACAAAAAAAATCATCAGTAAACTACATTTCGTATTTGTGTGGGGGTATTGTGTGTGTGTGAGAGAGAGAGAGAGAGAGAAGAAGAAGAAGAAGAGTAAGAAAAGGGAGCTGGGGTGTCTGTGTGTGTTTGTGTTTGTGCTGGTATGTCTGTGTGAGAGAGAGAAGAAGAAGAAGAAGGGGGAGAAGTTGGGGAGAATGGGTGTATGTGTTTGTGTGGGTGTGGTGTGTGTGAGAAGAAGAAGAGAGACAGGGAGTATACTTTCACAATACGACTTCAAAGGATTTTCAACATATTTGCCTTTGCCTAGAGGAACTGGCAATGGCAAATCTTGCGCAGCAAGTACCCTAACCATCAGTTGTTTACGCTCCAATCCGGCACGGCCGCCATGGGTAAGTGACAAAAGGGAGATATGAGGAAAAGGAGTTGGACAATTTTTAGAGAGAGAAAGTAAGTAGTAAGTAACAAAGAACCTAAACAATGTAAACTATAAATATGGAAATGAGTAACCTGTTCGAATTAAAGAAACATGATTGATCTACCATTTTGTGTTGCAAATTAGGGCTTTGTAGTTTGTTGTACATATGTCGCTGGCGCCGGAAAAAACTGTCGGAAAAACCAGAGCTCGCCGGAGAAGGCGCGTGAAGACGAGAAAACTCATGCACGTTTCTTCTTGGAGCACGTGAGGGCATGTTCGGACTCCAATGGGACTGAATTGTATACCGTTGTGATCGTCTCTGAAAGCGCTTTCCAACGGTATATTATACGAGGTGTGTTTGATGCGTTAACATGTTCGGAATAGGCTTGAACGGTGCGACTCTCTTTTGAACAGAAATGGCTATGATACAAATTGTTGAACCGAAATGATAATCAAACACACATAAACACATACACACAATGATTTATACGTGGTTCTCCAATAAACGGGTACGTCCACGAAGGGGTAGCTGAATATATTTCTTTCGGTATTTCTCTCCACCCTCACAATGCTCTCTATATAGAATTCAGCTTAAAATCTATACAACATGTATAACTCTATTTATAGATGATTAAATGAAGTTGGTGGTGGAAAGTCTTCAATGGCAAATCGGTGGGTGGGTGGCTGGCAAACTTAAAGTCTTCAATGGCTTGCCAAGAGAAGCTTCTTGCATGTAGGTCATCCCATGCATCATCATATACATACATCATTGCATGTATCACATGTTTGAATAATTCTTGAGTCATTTCTCACAATGGTTTATGTGGCACCTTTGGATCAACTGTGACCTCAATATAATCTATATATATATATATGTGTGTGTGTGTATAATATGTTGGATAGGCTTTGTAACTAAAAGATGTCTCCAAGAGAATCAAACTAAGCAAATACGGCAACCAAGATAATGTATCAAAATACATATTAGGAAAAAAGAAGAAAACGAAAACAAATTAAACAAAGTACCACAACACAGCAGTAAGTCGAAGTTCATCCTATGCCTTACCCGATGGAGTTGCTGCGGCAAAACACTGAGGTTGAGGTTGAGGAACCACTGCGTGAGGATACAGAATGGTGACGGGGACCGTGACTGATAAGCTCTGAACTCGCCATATCAACAAAAGCTTTGACAAGTTCCTTTCCAGCTTGCTGGAAAACCCCTGTGAAGAAGGAACCCCCGGCACGAAGCTAGAAACCACCAGTTTTCCAAACTTTCTTCATACCATGTTCTTTTATGGCACGAAACTTGAATAGAAAAATTATAGTTGTGTTGGATCCTTGTTCCTCAAAGGGGACAACTCTCTCCCCATCTTTATGGCGGTAAAGTTCCGCCAAACTCACTTTCCCGTGGCAGAGAATCCGCTGATAGTCTCTCATAACTATCCTCATCTTAGAGTCCTCCTTCTTGAGGTCACTCAACAACAAATCAAACTTTAATTTCCCCCTTTGCCTTTGTTCCAAATGGTGTTTCTTCCTTCACCCGTACTTGTTTTCTTCCTTTTTTTCTCCAATTATTACTGGAAGAGAACAACATTTTTTGGAAAGATATGAATGAGAGAGATTACAAAGAAAATGAAATGAAATCATCACTAAAATTAAACTTCCAAAAACCTTATGAATATCTATTCATGAATAATCACACAGAATAATTTTCACCCAATTTGATTATACTCCTCAAAATAACCTTATAAGCAAAATAAAATAAATTATCAGTAAACTACATTTCGTATTTGTGTGGGGGTTCTGTGTGTGTGAGAGAGAGAGAGAGAAAAGAAGAAGAAGAAGAAGAAGAAAAGGGAGCTGGGGTGTCTGTGTGTGGGTGTGGGTGTTTGTGTTTGTGTTGGTATGTGTGTGTGAGTGTGTGAGAGAGAGAAGAAGAAGAAGAAGAGGGAGGAGTTGGGGTGAATGGGTGTATGTGTTTGTGTGGGTGTGGTGTGTGTGAGAAGAAGAAGAGATAGGGAGTATACTCTCACAATACGGCTTCAAAGGTTTTTCAACAGATTTGCCTTTGCCCAGAGGAACCGGCAATGGCAAATCTTGCGCAACAAGTACCCTAACCACCAGTTGTTTATGCTCCGGCTACGGCACGACCGCTATGGATGAGAGACAATAAGAAGATATGAAGAAAAGGACTTGGACAATTTTTAGAAAGAGAAAGTAAGTAGTAAGTTACAAAGAACCTAAACAATGTAAACTATAAATATGGAAATGAGTATCCTGTTCGAATTGAAGAAACATGGTTGATCTACCGTGTTGTGTTGCAAATTGGGGATTTTTAGTTAGTCGTACATATGTCGCACCCAACTCCCCTCCTTGTTAGGGCATTATCTTATTTGACCCTCCTTTTTTTATTGTATGACTTTTCTCTCCTTTTTCAATAATATTTATTTACCCAAAAAAATAATTAACCCTTGAGAAAGGGCAATTATTTTTTAAAACAAATGGTAAATTGCACTAACACCCCCTGAGGTTTAGGTCAATTCCTTCTAGATGCCAATCAAAGCCAGCGTAGTCCCAACGTCCCTGAAGTTGGTATTTTGTTGCAATGACACCCCTTGGAAGCATAAAATGACTTTAGTATCCTTAAATTTTCTATTTTGCATACAAAATGTTTAAGTTACCCATGCATAAACCCTTCACTAAGGCACTAACCACCCTTATCACCCTACCTTCTTTTTTAAAAAATATATACAATAAATAATAAGATATACAATATATAAACATAATTTTATTTTAAGTACAAAATTCAAAAACATCTTAAACGAAAAATATATTTAAAAGTAAATTCTACTGTTAAAAATATTACATCAATAATAAAATATTAAAGTCATAGTAAGAAAACTTCATTAGTTAATTACTGTTTTTAGTTCTAAATAGATTATTATATATTTGTAAAAATAAATATAAATCTTACATACGTAATAACATATATATATATTTTATTTCTTGTGGACGTATAAAAAAATTATATTTTCTTATAAATAGTATAAATATATTAGCAATAATCAACAATATTAGTGGAATTTGACAATATAATTATATTTAGGGTAATTTGCACTGACACCCCCTGAACTTTAGGTCAATTGCACCCATAAAGCGGTCAACTCTTTTTCGGTCAATCACCCCCCTGAACTTTCAGTTTCCTTGCATTGACACCCCCTTGGATGATGTAATTACTCTTGTACCCGTTTTTTATTTTCTTTAAACTTTAGATATTTTATGGATGAAACTACCCCTACCCTCAATATATATATATATATATACATATAATCCGAATATATATATATAATTCAAAAACACATATATATATAAAATTTGATATATATATATATATATATATATAAAATTTGATATATATATATATATAAAATTTGAAACAAATACAAAATTTGAAACAAAATATATAAAATTCAAAAAATATATATTAAATTTTGAAAAAATATAAAAAATTCGAAAAATAATATAAAATTCGATTTTTTTTTTATAAATTTCAAAATATATATATATATATATATATATATATATAATTTGAAACAAATATATAAAATTCGAAATATATATATAAAATTCAAAAACAAAATTTGAATACAATTTAAATTTCAAAAAATATATAAAATTCGAAAAAATATATATAAAGTTCGGAAAAAAATTTACAAGTTTGAAAAAAAAATATTTTGAAAAAATATATAAATATTTAAAAAAAATCTCTCTTTTGAAAAACAAAATATGAAAAAATATATAAATTTAGAAAATATATATATATTGGTAAAATGTCTTATCTTTTCTAATGAAGTTAATCCAAATATTTTTAAAAAAATATTTATATTTTGGAAAAATATAAATAAAAGAAGACAACTAATTGATATTGGTGGTAAATAGTTTGATTAACTTCATTAGAAAATATATGACATTTTCCCAATATATATATATTTTCTAAATTTATATATTTTTTTAAAATTTATATATTTTTTTGAAATATTTTTTTTTTCAAACTTGTAATTTTTTTCCCGAAATTTATATATATATATTTTCGAAATTTATAATTTTTTTAAAATTTATATTGTTTTCGAATTTTATATATTGTTTTCGAATTTTATATATTTGTTTCAAATTTTATATATATTTCAAAATTTATAAAAAAAACAAATTCGTATTTTATGTTATTTTCGAATTTAATATATTTTTCAAAATTTAATATATTGTTTTTCAATTTTATATATATATTTTCAAATTTTATATATATTATTTGAATTTTATATGTTTTTTTCGAATTATATATATTGGATTATATATATATATTTTTGAGTGCGGGGGGCAGTTTCGTCCCATAAAATGTCTAAAGTTTAATGAAAATAAAAAAGGGTACAAGAGTAATTTCATCACCCAAGGGAGTGTCAATGCAAGGAAACTAAAAGTTCGGGGGGTTGACTAACCGAAAAAGCATTGAATGCTTTCTAGGTGCAATTGACCTAAAGTTCAGGGGCTGTCAGTGCAAATTATCCTTATATTTATTATTCCATATTATTTAATAATAATTATTAATCTTAGTAAAAATCTCAAAAGAGTTTTGTAACATTGAAGTATAAATATGAATTAAATAAATGGGTATAATTATTTAGAATAACAAGAGTAAACATAAAAAAAGAAAAAATAATAAAAAATATTTTTTACATTAACTTGTTAAGTAGTATATAATTTAGTGGGATTTAATAATGATTAATATATTTCATTGAAATTTGAAAAGAATTTTGTATTTGATGTAAATATAGTTTAGTTAAATTCACTAATATTTGATACATTTAGTGAGAAGTCCAAAAGAATGTAACATGTGGTGTTAAAAATAATTATACATAAATTACAAGAGTAAATTCAAACCTTATAGGGGCGTTGGGATTACAGTTGCCTTGATCGGCATTTAGGTGGAATTGATCGAAATCTCAAGGGGTGTTAATGCAATTTACCATAATCACCATGAAATGTGAAAAAGTGAATTATTGGAAGGTAAAATTTGTATTAAAAATATTAGTTACATATATAATTATAGGGTTGCATACCATAGAATTTCAACATCAATACGCGAAACTTGCATACCTTGACACAATTATATTTATATATATATATTCTCTTCTTAAATTGGTCATGATTTGAAATATATCAGTAAGTTATAATTGAGTCGCGTCAAATTCAATTTAATTTGTTAATAAATAGGTTAAATAGTTCTTTCGTATTGAATTATGTCAAATTTAGTATTTATAATAATTTAATTTAATATTTATGATAAATATGTTAAACGGGTTACATGGGTCGATACGAGTAACCTGTTTAATAAATGAATTGAGTTAGAATTGAGCATATTTGATATATATATTAAATCGATTTTTTTTAACATGACACGATATCAACCTGACTCACAGACATGATATTCATTATACATGAATACGTTTGTCTCATGCTTTACAAGTTAAGAAATGGTAAACCCATGGTCGAAATAATCACAGAACAATAACAATAAAACGAAGATCAACAGATTTCTTCACATCATCAATTATTGACCGAGTCATTCGGCTAATTTTAGGCCACTAATCTATGAAAATCATCACATTACCGTGTACTAGTAATTCATTCAGTATTAACATAGATAGAAATTATTAAATTTACAAAGATTTTGTAGCATGATGGTATCACATTTTCTTTTCAAATGGAAGGTTAGGGGTTCGAGTGTTGAATTCCATGGGGCTCATGTGTGATTGCGTGTGTTTCTTATTATTTAAAAAAAAAGTTACTAAATTTTATCGTCTAAAAAAGTTGTGAAAGATTTATATTCGGAGACTTGACGGTGGAATGTCCAAATTATTTGTATATATACATAAATATATCATTAATATCAAGCATGGTTAGCCGTAACGGTATCGATCACTGTAACGGTAACGATATTGGTGTAACGGACTCGGGTCAGTATCGGGGTTACGTAACGGGACTCGGTTATCGCAATCGTGAATTTTTTAAAATCTTACACATCTTACCCAAAATGTTCTAATTTGATATTTTTGGCAACATGAATGAATAAAGATTATTTTTTGATAGATTTAAGAGAATTTTATTTAATTTTTTAAAGAATTTTAATATAAAAAATGAGTTATTAATAAATCTAATGGTGTCGTCGTTATTTGAATGTTTATAATATACTTGTTATGATATTATTAAATAATTTTTTTTCTTTACTTTTCAATAATTTAATAATGGAGTAACATTTATCATATTATATACATAACATAAAGTTTTTTAATCCAAATTTTTGAAAAACTTCAATTGTGTTAACCGTTACGGTATTTTCAGAACCGGCGAAAATCAGGGTAACACCGTAACAATCGTTACGGGTGTGCGAATCGAAAAACGGGACCGTAACTACCCGTATAAAAAATCGTTACTTAACGCCCGTTACGAGATACCATGATTTCAAGTAAGTACATATATTCAACATCTATATATAAGGGTAAGAGAAAATGAGTGGGAGTCGTTTTGGTAATACAAGTTGGTTACTGGGAGTCCAAACAAGGCATTCAAATTTTATGGACTTTAATTATCTGAGTGTTGGCTCTAAAGGGCTATTTGGTAATCAATGCAGGAATTAAATAGGAATGTGTCCTCAAACAAGTAAGTAGAATCATTATCATGAATCTGAGGGGATTTGACCGACAGAGACCGAACTAAATATGGTAATATTTGTTTGGCATTGAGACTGAGCTATAAAAGTAGTTTATTTTCAGTTTTCCTTTTGCCACACGCAAAGGATATTAAACTTTGTAGCGGATTCAATACCCTATTTTAAAATTTGTTTCACTATTTACATTAACCTGCTAATGACACGTGGCGGAAGGATATATGAACTTTGATTACAGCAAAATCATTTGAACTTTTAAAATGAAGACCCAGAGTTTCAAAGCAAAATCATTGAGCAAAATAACTTATTTTCGAGAAATTGTTGTTTTGTTTTTGTCTATGGGTTTTTATATTGATTTGGAACTAAGCCTTCAGTATTTTTTATTTTTAAAATAATTAAAAATATAAAAGAGAACTTTAAGTGCTTGTTTCACTAAGGAGTGGAGCCATGGTTTTGGGTTTGGTTTCAAAAAATTGGCACCAAACCCATGTTTGGCAAATGGAGTCAAAATTTGGAGCCGACACTGTAGCTGAACCATGGTGCAACTTTTGTGAAGGAATGAGCCAAAATTTGGAACCAAATTTTTGAAGGTTCATGGTTTTGGTTTTGGTACCAACACTGTAGCAAATTTATTTTTGATATTAATAAATTTCGAAAAATTAAATATTCTGAAAAATTAAATATTTATGAAAAATAAATATTTCGAAAAATTAAATATATTAATATATTATAATATTAATATATTAAAAAATATTAATATTAATATATTTTAATATTATAATATTAATATATTTTAATATATTAATATTAATATTTATGAAAAATTAAATATTTCGAAAAATTAAATATATTAATATATTAAAAAATATTAATATTAATATTAATATATTTTAATATTATAATATTAATATTTTTTAATATATTAATATATTTAATTTTTTGAAATATTTCATTTTTCATAAATATTAATATTAATATATTATAATATATTTTAATATATTAATATTAATATTTATGAAAAATTAAATATTTCAAAAAATTAAATATTTTAATATATTAATATATTATAATATTAATATATTAAAAAATATTAATATTAATATATTTTAATATTTTAATATTAATATATTAATATATTTTAATATATTGATATTAATATTTATGAAAAAATAAATATATTAATATTAATATTTATTAATAAATAAAATGTGAAACCCATATATTAATATATATTAATATTTATTTAATAAATATTAATATTTATTAATAAATAAAATGTGAAACTCATATATTAATATATTTTAATATATTAATATTAATATTTATTAATATATTAATATTCAGAATTTCAACCCATACCAACTCTACCAAACATGGTTTGGTTTTTCAGCATCACTTTTTCTCACACCAAAACCATATGCACCAAACATGGTTTGGAACCAAAATAAAACCACACCAACTCCAACCACTCCAACTCCAACCACTCCAACTCCAACCCAACTCCAACCAAACCAAAACCAAAAACCAACTCCACACCCTCTACCAAACATGCACTTAGATACACAACCTAAGATCTAATAACACATATGATGCACTTTAATAAGAAACAAAAAATTTATTCTTACGTGAAAATTAGAGTGTTCCGCTAGGAAATCCTCAATACTAAGAATTATAAAAAAAAATTTATATATCTTCAATTTATTTTTTAAGAAAATTCTGATGAATCAAGTTTTGTTAATATATGAAAATAAAAAAAGATTTGATAATAACAAAATTGATAAATCATCTCCTATTTTGTGTTTTCTTTGAAAGATTGATAAGTTATTGTAAATGCAGAAAAAATATACAATAATAATTGGGGTAAAAAAATTGGATCTTTATTCAATATTTCATCATCTATTTATACACAATTTGGTCAATGGGTCAAATCCCCTTTCCCAAATTTTTCAATCCCTTAAATCGTGGGATTTGATCCAACCCCCTTTCCTTATGAACTCTTTAATCCATAAATATAACAATTCCTTAACTTGTGGATCATTTAATTTCTAGAATATTCCATAGACCTATTATTTCTTTAGCCCACTTGTTTCTGGCTCATCCGTCTTCGGCTCATCTGTTCTTCGACTCATCCGTCTTCGGCCCATCAGTCGAGTGACCCATCCTGGTTGGACCATGCATTATTTTGACTATTACACAAGCCCCTGAGGTTATGGGCTTGAGATTATCTTTTAAAGCCCATGACCGAATAAATGCAAATACATATGTATATATACATTAATAGTTTTTATGGGGAATGAAGACAATGAGTTGGCATGCCATCATTAGTCATTAATGGTATTTCAAAATGAGGGGTCATTACTCCCTCAAATCTCTCACCATGACGGCTCATCGTGGTTTACGTGACCTTCGGACTTCGTGTAGTCCTTTGGCCTCCTTCTCCCCTTCTATAACCCCCCCCCCCCCCCCCCAAAGCTATTTCATTTCTTCACTCCTCATTTTACAATTACACTCTGCTCCCAACTCTCATCTTTGAAGCACGTCGCTTTCTACTCCCTGAAATCCTCTTCGTTTGGTCAGTTCCAGATCCTCCAGTAGTACAGTAGCCTGCTTCCATCCGAAGCCTTCCCTGACGCATCACTATTATCTGAGTAAGTCGGACAGTCTCTTCTTCTTCTTTTAATTTTCATCTTTGCCTCCCTTCTGTCTCTTCTACCTTTCTTAGCATTATGTCTGATAGCGACGACACCCGGTCGGTAGAGGAGGTCATTCTGTCCTCTACCACTGGTACTGATCCTACTAGTAGTGACAACCCTCAGTCCAATCGCCAAGGAACCTTAAAAACAACTCCCCGAAATACTGACCTTCAGGGTTCATCAACGAACGAACCTGTGAAATCCAAGCCCTCTGAACCGTTTGTAGTGGCCCCACTTAAGAGAGTTCGACCTGAAGTAGACGTTAAACATCTTGGGGATGAGACCCAAGTACCTGGGGATGTTGATATATCCCCTCACCCAGGTTACCTAGACTTTACCAAGAGTTAGGGACTAGCACCCGGTAGCATTCTGCTATCGGCAGTTCACCTTAGGGTTTTAAGATTCCCCATTCACCATTTCTTCCATTACGTCTTCTTTATGTTAGGCTTACATCCTCTTCAACTGAACCCGAACAGCCTTAGGATTATGTCCATGCTCCTGTTGTACAATAGGGATCTGGACCTTAACCTAGGTTTAGCCGACCTGCTCCTCTATTACTTCTTCCAAAATGCCAGAGCGAGTAAGGGTAGATACAATCTCTTTCCCTTCCATGGTTGGAGTATATGTACTGACACCGAAAAATCTGATAAGGGATGGAAAGAGAGAATGGTAGTTGTGAGTGGCAACTGGTCTTACCCGTTTTCTCGAATATTCCCGATCCCAAATACGTTCGGTGCCATCCGTCTGCCCATTTACCGCCCCTTTCATAAAGTCTCTTGCCTTTGCGAACAATATGATCTTCATCGGGGGGATTATGCCTACAAATTTATGGGTTATGAAGATAGGGACATTCCCCTTTCTTTCATAAAACAACGTATAGGCCTCCTGAAAACCCATGTCTAGGGCAAAGCCCGATCTGCCACTAACTTGCTGACTTTGGAAAATCTGGAGTCAATTTCTAATTTGGGCACTGTTGTTGACAGGATGGACTTTCCTGACAAACCTTTTTCTGCCAGATGCCCTCAAGTTCCCGAATGGGTCACCCTGGTTGATGATGTACCACTCTCAACAGCACCGTCGGCGGCTTCGGTACCTCCTCCTGCTCAGATACCGGTAGCGCCACCAGCCCAAAACCTGGTAGCTCCACCTTAGCCTCCAGTAAATCCTCCAGTTATCAGGACCCGTTCCAGTAAAAGGGCTAGAACTCAAGCTGATAATGCTTCTACAAGCAATACTCCCCAAGTTCAATTCCCTGGGAACCGAAGTTCCTTATGCCAGATGGGACTCTGGTATGCGCCGATCAAATTACCCTTACCCAACCAGAAGCTCTTCGGTCCATGGCAAAAGGGATTTGGACTCCAGCGGATAGGGCCGCTCAGTCCAAAATCTCCAGGACTGACCTGGCAACGAAGACTTATATAATGGTTATGGAGGTATATACTTCTTTTTGTTTTTGGAACTTGGTTTATTGCCTATTGCCACATCATATACTAACATGTCTTCTTCGTGCAACTTCTCTATGGGGTTCAGGCCTACAACAACATTGTGGAGTCTTATGTTAAGGAGATGGCCAATATGAAGGGCCCAAATCAAACAAAATGATGCCCACCGGGCTGCTCTAGTTAAGGAGGCAGATGGCCTTCGCCAGACCATCTCAGAACAGAAGAGCCTTTTGGAGACCGGTGAGGTGGAGAAGCGGGCTCTGACTACTGAAAAGCTGGCTTTAGTTGCTGAGCTTGAAGAAGTGAAAATAGCTAACCAAAAGATGGCATCTGAAAGGGCAGAGTTAGAAAACCTTCTGGCTCTTGAGCGGGCAAAAGTAGAAGTGTGCCTCCTAGGAGGTCTCGATATGTACAACCGATACTGCGTCATTTATGATCTCCGATCGGCCACAGCTTGGCGACAGAGGCATGAAATGGAGCATATTCCTCTGGAAGCTCGGAGTTCAAGACCGTAGAGGAATTTGATGCCCACATGGGAGTGTCTATGCCCTACAAAAACCCTCCCGCCTTTGAAAATGAGAAGCGGTTCGCCGCTATTTTACAGGGAGAAGAATATCATCCTCCCGACTAGTAGAATAGGCTTTAAGTTTATCTGTACTTACCCCAAAGGGTACTTATGTAATTTTTCTCTTTTTTTTCAATGGAAAAGGATTTTCCTATCACAGTGTATAATTTGCTCTTGTTTTCCTGCAACATTTAGTTTTCGGACATATGGCCCCTAATACTTGCTTCTTGCCATCTGGCTTGTTCATTTTTATGTTTGAACTTCAGCACTTATGAAAACAATTGAGCCTTCGAGCATATAGTCCCCGAGGCTTGTATCTATCATCTGGTTAGTTCAAATCAGGTTTGAACTCAATACTGAGGAAAATCTTTAATTTAAAATTGAGCCTTCAGGCATATGGCCCCTGAGGCCTGTATTTGTCCTTTAGTTAGTTCAAATCAGGTTTGAACTCAACACTTAGGAAAATTTTTAATTTAAAATTGAGCCTTTAGGCATATGGCCCCTGAGGCTTGTATTCGTCCTTTGGTTAGTTCAAATCAGGTTTGAACTCAACACTTAGGAAAATGTTTAATTTAAAATTGAGCATTTGGGCATATGGCCCCTGAGGCTTGTATTTGTCCTCTGGTTAGTTCAAATCAGGTTTGAACTCAACACTTAGGAAAATTTTTAATTTAAAATTGACCCTTCGGGCATATGGCCCCTGAGGCTTGTATTTGTCCTCTGGTTAGTTCAAATTAGGTTTGAACTCAACACTTAGGAAAATTTTTAATTAAGGATTGTTTGGTGGCTAAGTTATATTCCCCTTTAAAGAAATGAGTCACCAAATATAACAATCTTCAGTCAAATAAAGATAATTGCTGCCCAAGTTTACTTTCCATACAAGGAAAGGAGTCATACTCTAATAATCTCCCACTTGACAACTTTTCATCCAACCAATCAACTCCATCAATGATTAGTGCATTATGGTGCCCACATTTCTGTCTTCAAGCTTGAAGACCCACTGAAGTTGAGCACAACTTCAGTTCCTCTGTTATCACCACTTTGGTCAACAAGGCCATGCTAATAGCTCCCACTGCATGAGCAATATCTAGTCTTGTGCAGACTATGTGACCTCTGTTGCGTCTGGCCTCTCTGTCTTGTGACCACTGTTGCGTCTGACTTTTTTGCCTTGCAACCTTTGTCGGCTCTGGCTTGTATCTGTCTTATGTCTGGCTTCTACCTTGTAACCACTCATTGCTCTTGGCCTCTCTGCCTTACGACTATCGCATCTGGCTCCTGCCTTGCGATCATTGTTACATCTAGCTCCTGCCTTGTAAGCTCTGTTGCACCTGACCTTTTTGCCTTCTACCATATAACTCACTTCTCTTGTCTGATATTTTTGAAATCAAATTACATAAAACTGACTGCACGGTTGCGTCCAGAACGGTTCAGAACCCCAAAATCGCCTCTGCCTGAGCTCGAATCGGACTTAAAACGAGCCCGGAATGGCCATAACTAGAAATAACAAAAAGGCAAATTGTTGATGATGTCAGGAACTTCTCGAGGTGCGTGCGGGTGTGTGCCTGCTCCGATTGGGCTGATTTTTATGCTGAAACGTTAATCTTTGAAAGATATTTCCATTGATATATTACACGCCTTGTTTGGATCAACGAAGCTCCACGAAATAGGCCCGAACAGAAACTATTGCGTGTGGGAGCCAAAAATATTTATGGTACTTCAAGCGGCGCATGGGGGCGCATGCGGTTGTTTTCGGCGACATGCTTGACACTGCTAGCTTTGTCTTATCAAGGCAATTCTCCTGGTGTGCTCAGAATTCGATTTCGACCACCTGTCAAGATCCGAAATTGAGCAGATTGTTGTTTCTTCGATTCCGCTTCAATCGTGAACCCTCTAATGCCGATATGCTTCCACCGAAGTCTCTGATATGGATATTGTTCCACCTAGATTGCTCTGATACCACTTGTTAGGGTTAACAAAACTTCATTATCGAGAAACACACAATAAAATAGGTAAAACAAATATATATATGTGATTCGACCAAATCATCTTACGTTCACGGAGCGCACCGATTCACTATAATCAATGAGAGGATTACAAGGGGATGATCCACAGATCATACACACGCACACACACAGTGTACTCACGCTTGTATCACCAGAATAATATAAGCTTATATTATTCCTGACTTTCTCTCACAAAGCTTTATCTCTGTATTGCTATTTGTTTCTGGCACACCGGTACCGTCCTATTCTGGCTCTCTGCTTGGTACACATAATACAATAGGTTACACCTATATTAATAGGAGAGGTTGGAGTGGAGGAAAAATCAATCAATCCAATTAGGAATTGATCACCTGCATAATTAAGGATTGTTTGGTAACTAAGTTATATTATCCCTTAAGAAATGAGTCACCAAATATAACAATCTTCAGTAAAATAGAGATACTTGTTGCCCAAGTTTACTTTCCACGTAAGAAAATGAGTCATACTCTAACAATTTCAACTATGCTTATAATGGGTGTTATATAAACATAAATGTATTATATTCTATATTCCGGCACTCTAGTGAGCAAGTTGAATCTTCTTGTTGTTGTTGGTGATATTGTTTGGTTTGTTAATTCGATTGCGCCCTAGTTTACTTGAAAATTAACTTTTTTACCTGTTTTATTCTTATGGTGGTCGCCTGTTTAGTCTCTCTTGTAGCCCAGTATATATAAGGGCATCAAGGATTTGGAGTTCTTAACAGAAAAAGAAATCATAAATTCGTAGATACGACTTGTGTGTTAAACCTTGTAAATCTTTGTGTGGCGTGCTTATTTTTCTGTCTTGATTTTGTGTTAATTTGGTGCGTTTACTTCAACATGAATCGGGTAAGACCAAGTTGGAAGCTTGATGCCCCTAAGAGAAATTAACACAGAACTTCAGGTGATGCCAAGAGGACTTATGCCAACTCAACTAATTCCTATTTCTGCATACAGGTACTATGCAACCCTCCAGAAGCTACTCGAATCCTATTTCTGCATACAACTAATTGCTAGGTTTTTGGCATTTTCGTAGCTCGGGAACCTACAAATATTTTTCCCGCCTATCCAACCCTATTTACTGAACGCTCTTGTTTCTTAATAGTATTATTTTTCTTTCAAAAAACAGAATAGAAAAGAAAAAGTATTTCTAATGTGAAGTCCTGGTCTTTTTTTTGAGGTCCTTGATTTGACACCGAGCTCGTTTGGCTGTATCAATTTTCTTTTGGAGGTGTCATTGTATTGTAGAGAGTACATAGCACTTCTTCTATGTGATACATGGCACCAAAGAAATTATATTTGCTGCTTCTACTCTATAATTAGGCATTTTCGAGATAAAATGGTTGACGTGTGGATAATTCTGTTTGGTGAAACTTCTTGTTAGTGACGGTACAGCAGAAGTAGAGGATCGTTCTGTTAAAATTGGTGAGCGGAACAGAGTAGCAACAGAGGCGCTTGGAAGGGCGATTGAAGAGGGCCACAATAAAATTGCTATCCTTTATGGAGCAGGGCACATGCCTGACTTGGGGAGACGAGTACGAGGAGAGTTTGACCTTATCCCTTCGCGGTTGCAGTGGATGACGGCCTGGTTAATCAGGAAGCGGAATCAGAATAGCAATTCCCGCTCATTTCGAAAGACAATGGCCCGAGTTTTGGGTTGGTGTTGGCGCTGTTGATTTTTCCCTCTGTCCTTGCATTGAATCTCCGCTTCTGGGAGGCTTTTTTTCGGCACCACAGTGAACTCGCTTTCAAATACTGCTTCAGAAGTTTTCCGGCCAATATGTAGATGATGCACATCAGGTTCTATGATAATGCCTAAACAATACAAATTGTCTTCCTTGAGGAGATTGGTGGCAAGTTTTCAAGCCTGTAATTATTGTAAATTTCTATGATGAAATATAGCAAATTATTTGAGCCATTTGATTACACAATATAACCATTTGTCGTATCTTCTTTGGTTGAAATTCTGATAAATACGGTAAAAGCCATATGTATATACAATTATATATAGATTAATAAATTCGGTAAAAGCCATATGTATATACAATTATATATAGATTAGCTGATCATTTCATCGTTTGCTTGGTTGGATGATTAGTAGACTGTAGTGTCAATTATTTCAGACACTTGTTTGGGTATGAACAATGAAAAGCTATGGATTAGTTGGGCACTTTGGCGCATTCTAACCTTCTCCTCAAATAACTGTATCAAATACATAATGTGTTTGCTGCATTGGCAGAGCCAATTAACTTGCCCCTCTTGAACCTTTATGCGCAAAGTTTTTTAAAAATTCCTTTAATATATAGATATATATATTTCCCTATAGTAGAGTGAAAATGTCTCTCCTAAAATTTCTCCATCCTAAATTCTTTCTAATTCTTCTTTATTTCCTTATATGATTTTCTTCTTCGTTCAAAATATTTTATTTCCAAAATTCTTTATCACTAAATCTTTCTTCTAAAATCTTTTATTCTTATTTTATTTTCTTAATTTGATCTTCTTTTAAACTATTTCTTCTTTTTTTATTATTATATTTTTTAAAATTATTTTCCTTCTTTTTTTTTCATATTTATATGCCCCTCTTGAAAATTATTTTTGGCTTCGCCCCTCGGCGAAAATGGAAAGAAAGTTAATCATTAAATATTTGTAGATTCTTGGTACAGAAAAAATGATAAACTTGAGATTGACCTTGCAATGAAGTCTTCCAGCTATGTCGGTAAGAGTAATTTGTCTCCCACGTAATTTTGGAAAGGAGTAATTTGTCTCCCACGTAATTTTAGAAACGTTTTATTTACGGGAGTAATTTGTCTCCCATATATCTATACTATAGATATGTATTAGAGTTATATGGGTTGCAGATTTCTGGATTAAAAAAAAAGAAGGATTGCTATGGCCATTGATAGAGGTATTTCTAAATATATTTATCTTTGATTGTATATGGTGAGCCTGATAGAATCTAACCTAATGGGTTAATGTTCTGTAAATTTATGCCTTATCATTATTGCATAAATATTCAGTGTTAATATGATAACATACAATCTGTTTGAAAAAGTATTGAAAGAATCTGTTTGTAGTATATATAACTGTTGTATGTCAAAGTTTGGTGCCCGTGCATATATCCAACTTACTGTTGGCTAGAATTTATGTACATGTATACAATTGTGTGAGAGGATGTATGACTGATTGAATAAAAGTATTATTTTAGTGCATGAATTATATATGGATCAATGGTCTATGTACTATATATAACTAATTTAATGCATGTAGATTTGAATCAATCTATTGAGGATGACTCGGCCGACCAGTTTCTACGGAACAATCCGATGGCAGAGTTCAAGAGAAACGCCTCTAATTGACTTGGCAATGCCGAGTTGCTGACTGCTATTGTCAGCTACCGGAATAGGTCCCCTTTTTCCCTCGGTAATCACTTCTTTCAGGTATATGTAACTTCTGTTTTAGAATATATGTGTGTATACATATATATATGTGTGTGTGTGTGTGTTTGTAACAGTTTTGATGGCAATTCGTTTCTTGCTTGTGTAGGTTGATTTGGTTTCCACACTGCCCATGGCTGATAAGGAGTAAGTTCACTTATCTACAACCGTAATTGTAGTTCAATTTGGGCGTGTTGGATTATTTTGTATGTTTCGTATTGTAAAATCAGATTTGTAAAATGGTAGAGAAGAAGATGAACAATGAGCCACACAATCATTATCTCAACTTGATACAATAGAGAGCAATTACATTCATCTTTCATTTTTGTAAAAACTTGGAACATGTCCATAATTAATGAGTACACAACTACCATCAAAATATAATTCCAAGATTCATATTTTCAATACTAAAGTTAAATTAACCAAACCATGGTAGCACATTAACCAAAACAGGGCGGAATTTGTTATAATTATAATTTTATGTTTTGGGTGTTATATAAACATATATGTATTATATTCTATATTCTGGTACTCTCATAGTATAAACCAAAAGCGAGCAAGTTGAATCTTCTTGTTGTTGATGGTGTTATTGTTTGGTTTTTTAATTTGGTTGCGACCCGGTTGACCCGGAAATTAACTTTCTTTTTGACTCGTTTTATTCTTATGGTAGTCGGCATGTTCATTTTCTCTTATAGCCCCGTATATATAAGGGCATCTAGAATTTGATGTTGTTAAGAGAAAAAGAAATCCTAAATTCAAAGAGAATGACAGAGCTAGGGTTTGTGGGTTGTATGTAACTTGTAATCTCCTGTTTTTCCATGATGAAAACTTTTGCCGGATCCCCACAGACGATGTAGATACGATTTGTGTTGAACTTTGTAAATCGTTGTGTTCTTTGTGTGACGGGCTTATTTTTCTGTCCAGATTTCATGTTGACTTGGTGCATTTGCTTCAACATGAATGACCAAGTTGGAAGTTCGATGCCCCTAAGAGAAACACAGAACCTCGGGTGATGCCAAGAGGCCTAATGTCAACTCAACTAATTCCTATTTCTGCATACAGGTACTATGCAACCCTCCAGAAGCTACTCGAATCATATGACTGTGTTCTGTATGAGATGATGGTTAGCAGGAAGAATTTAGAGAGGTTAAGAGACCCTGCTGCTGCAAAGAAGATCAAAGTTTCATGGTCACGACTTTTAAATAATTATAGCTGCCATCAGCGGCTGAAGGCTAGACTTCTCAAACTTGATTGCCAATTTCAATGTCTTGACTACCGGCCTGAGAATTGGTACCATGCAGATCTTGACTCCAAAACTATCAAAGCAACTCCAGGTTCTACTCTTTTTACTCTCTGCCTAAAGTTGACGAAACACACTAGTGCTTTATTTGTGTATGCTCGAGGCATCTGTACGGGACCCTACGGTTGAGAACATAAAGTTTAGGGTATTCTCGGTGCTCTTAGCCTCTTACCTTGCTTTACTGGGATTTTCTCCTTTTCAAAGTTTAATAGTGGAGCTATATATACCAGCAACATCTGACTTGAATCTTATGCTATATTAATTTATGTCAGCATGAGAAAGGCTAGACATTTTTCAAGTTTTTAACAGATAGATATAGTAGCATGGTGCAGCCACCTTCAAATTCAGAGGAGCTTGGTCCTTGGAGATTCAGGCTGAAGGTTTTTTCTGCTAAACACCTAGCATCTGAGTAAGTATATTCCATTTTTTTTTGGTTTGGTTTTTCAGTTTATGTCTCCCGCCCCGTTTCATTCTAATCCGGAGACTTGCTTGCATCAGACAGTGATGGTACTGTTTGATGTTTGGTTAATATGTTAGTGCTTAGGATCGGACGTTATGATTTGGGGGCATACTCATTGAGGGGTGAGCATGCTCTTTGCCAAGTCTCAGCATCGCGTACCATAGATTAGTCATCTGCACCGACCCTTGCCCTCAAATATAAATCATGCACACCAACATATCTACTATATTGTTACAGTTAAATTTTACTTCTTTGTTCTTTCTGTTGGAAATAATAAACATGATTATTATTTGTTTTAAGTTATATTATATTTTTAATGTTTGTGTTAGTGCATGACAATAATTTAGAACAATTGATAGGTATGGTAGTGGGAGTTACACTATTAAATGATATGTTAGTGGGTAATGGGTTTTTAATTGCATTTAGATATGTATGTTTTGGTGCCCTATATAAGTGTATGTAGTTTACATATTTTAATTAAGTTGAATAAAAGGAATAATTCATTATCTTTAATTCTTCTTCATATACTTCTTTTCCTAAACTCTAGGTCATTATTTCCAACACTTGCATCTCTGTATCAGAAGTACTGATGATGATACTCATTCTAATGCTAAGACCTTGAATCCACTGTTAGGATCGATTTCGCAATTTTCTACTCACACAACAATCACATACAAAAGGGACACAAAAATTATACATGGTTCGGCCCAAAAATGACCTACGTCCACGGAGCACACAACTTCACTAATCTAGAGAAAAGCTTTACAATCACTCTCTACACTCTTTCTCTGTTTTTCACTCTTTGTTGTGGGTTATTGATTACAGATTTGAAGCCTCTATTTATAGTAGAGGGTGAGAGGATGAACCCAAATTTGTTGCCCCAAATTTCTTCTCGTCGGTGCCCAAATTTCCTCTATTTCGGCCATCAAAGATTTGTGCAGAAATATTGATGGCAGAAGATCTTGGCATGCATTCTTAAAACATGGGCGGCGCAGTTTTTGACTTCACACCAACAATCTCCCACTTGGAGTCAAAGAACGCTCCATCTGTTATTAATGAATAGTTGTGTGCTCATTTCCGTCTTCCGTCTCGAAGACTAACTGAAGCTGAACATAGCTTCAGTTTCTCTATAGTTGCTGTATTGGTCAACATGTCCGCTGGATTCTTGCTACCTTGGATCTTCTCAAGTGTCAGCACCCCATCTTCCAATAATGATCTGATAAAGTGATAACGAAGTCCAATATGTTTGGTCCTCGAATGAAATGCTGAGTTCTTGCTTGAATCCTAATTCTGCTAACAGACCTTGTAACCGTATCATTTCTTTGTTGGCCTCTGTCACAGCTACGTACTCTCCCTCTGTTGTAGATAACGCTACAATCTTTTGTATCTGCGAAACCCAACTAACTGCTGTAGTACTACTGTAAAAATGTACCCAGTAGTACTTCTTCTGTGATCTATCTCTCCAGCAAAATCTGAATCTACATACCCATGTAGCTTCACTTCTCATTTTCTGAAACAAAGGCATTTGTTCGTGATACTGCGTAGATATCTCAATATCCACTTTACTGCTTCCTAATGCATTTTTCCTGGATTGGACATAAATCTGCTAACAGCTCCCACTGCATATGTAATATTCGGTCTTGCGCATACCATGGCATACATCCAACTTCTGATAGCTGAGGCGTAATGTACCTTAGCCATGAAGTTTTTCTCTTCGTCTGTCTTGGGAGACTGGTCCTTGGATAGTCGAACGTGACTAGCCAATGGTGTGCTAACTGGCTTAGCATTACTCATGTTGAACCTTTTCAGAATCCGTTCAACGTAGTCAGCTTGAGACAACTGTAAGATACTCTTTTGCTTGTCTTTGTTGATTCTCATCCCAAGAATTTGCTTCGCTGCTCCCAAGTATTTCATCTCGAACTCATTTGATAGCTGCTTCTTCAACTTACTGATTTCTTCAAAATCAGACACAGTTACTAACATATCATCAACATAAAGTAGGAGGATGATATAGCTTGTGTCAAACCTCTTGAAGTAACAACAATGGTCAGCGTTGCTTTTGTTGTAGCCATGTCTCTGCATAAACCCATCAAATTTCTTGTACCACTGCCTCGGTGCTTGTTTTAAGCCATACAAGCTTCTTTTCAACTTGCACACAAGTTTCTCTTTGCCTCTGACTGAGAAACCCTCTGGTTGCTGCATGTAGATCTCCTCCTCTAGGTCACCGTGGAGGAAAACAGTTTTGACATCTAACTGCTCTAGGTGCAAATCTTCCGCTGCAACAATGCTGAGAACTGAACGGATGGTATTCAGTTTTACAACTGGGGAAAAGATGTCGGTGTAGTCGATTCCTTCCTTCTGGTGGAAGCCTTTAACTATGAGCCTTGCCTTGTGTCTCTTGGAACCATCATGTTCCTCTTTGACCCTGTACACCCATTTGTTTTGAAGAGCTTTCTTTCCAATCGGCAACTTGGCTAGCTCCCATGTTTTATTGGAGATAAGAGATTGCATCTCATCTTTCATCACAAGCTCCCACTTGCTAGCATATGCTTCTAGACATGTCTCTTCATAGCATTCAGGTTCTCCTTCATCAGTGAGCAACAAGTAATTCATGTATTTCCTGTTCGGCACATGAGGCCGGGAGGACCTCCTAGGTTCAGGAATTAGAGTTGGAGACTGCGGTTGATCATTGTGTTGTGCATTGCTCTCTGCAATAGGTTCCTCTGGCTGGAAACTCTCAGCTGTCTGTTGTGCCTCACTGCTATCTGGAACATCATCCAACTCGGCATACACAGGATCTCTCTGTGCTGAATACTGGAGGTTATTGTGTGTCTGTCCTTGTACATTAATTTTTCATTGAATACTACATCCCTGTTTCGGATCAGCTTCTTGTTTTGGTCATCCCAGGTCCTATAACCAAGTTCATCCTCGCCGTATCCAATGAAAGTGCATTTTTGTGATTTCGGAACAAGCTTGCTCCTAGCATGATCATTGATATGCACATATGCAACACAACCAAACTTTCAAATGTGAAAGTTTTACCTCTTTGTCGCTCCATACTTCTTCTGGTATTCTGAATTCCAAAGGTACTGATGGACCTCGATTAATTAGGTATGCAGCTGTATTGATTGCTTCTGCCCAGAACTATTTCGGTAATCCTGCATGTATCCGCATGCTATTGGCTCTCTCAGTCAATGTCCGGTTCATTCGTTCTGCTACGCCAATCTATTGTGGTGTACCTCGCACAGTTCTTTCCAATCTGATACCATTCTCATAGCAGAACCTTTTAAATCCGGTGTCTTCATACTCGTCATCGTTGTCTGATCGTAGCTTCTTTATCTTCAAGCCTATCTCATTCTCCACCATGACTTTCCATTTCTTGAACACATCGTACACCTCAGATTTATGCTTCAAGATATAAACCCATACCTTCCGAGAATGGTCGTCAATGAAAGTCACGAAGTAAGACTTTCCGCCAATAGATGAGACATGCCGACCCCTAGACGTCAGTGTGAACTAGTTCAAGCTTTTCCTTTCTGAGGGTTCTGCCACTCTTTTGGAAACTTACCCTCTTCTGCTTGCCGAGGATGCAACTCTCGCAGAATTCGATATCAACTGATTTTAAGTCTGGTAGTTTCCCCTTTGCGTGCATAATCTTGAGCCCCTTTTCACTTATGTGACCTAGCCTCTGGTGCCACAGGTTCTGATCATCTTTGCTTTCTGCAACTGCTATTGACATGCTAGCACTGGTAGTTGTGTAGAGTGTACCATTTTTCTTTCCACGTGCCATTATCATAGCTCCCCTGGAAACCTTCCAATCTTCATTGTTGAAGGTTGTCACATAACCTTCACTCGCCAGCTAGCTTATTGAGATTAGGTTCTTCCTCGAGTCTGGAATGTGCCTCACATCTTTTAACTTCCATACAAATCCATTAATCTTGATATGTACATCGCCTTTGCCAACAACGCTGTAGGGTTGATCATCTCCAAGATAGACCTTTCCCAGGTCACCTGGTACATAGCTCTCAAAGAGCTCTCGACTTGAGGTGGCGTGAAATGATGCTCCAGAATCTAGCACCCAAGATTCTTACTTGCTCTCCAAAGAGCATATCAGTGCATCATTTGATTCTTCCTCTGAGACAATGTTTGCCTCAGTCTTGTTCTCCGGTTCCCTTTTCTGAGATATGCACTGGTGTTTGTAGTGACCAGTCTTGCCGCAATTCCAACATTCAACTTATTTGAAATTCTTGAGTTTCCGAGATTGTGATCTTCCATTTCTGGACTTGGAACGACCACGCCCATAGCCTCCACCTTTCTTCCGATTTGAACTTCTGCCTCTGCTTTCAACATTTAATGCCGAGCTACTGGTAGAAGAGTCTGACGTCTATCTTCTGATCTCTTCTATGAGTACCATACTCACCACGGAATCATACTGCAGCTTTTCTTTCTCTGAAGAGCTACTGATCGCAGACATTGTGTCGCTCCAACTCTCTGATAATTGGCTTAGAACTAAAGCCGTTTTCATTGCGTCATAGATTGGCATATCAACTGATTCCAACTGCCCAATAATGTCATTAAGAACATTAAGATGTTCACTGACCTTTCCATTTTCGGACATCTTCAGATTAACCAATTTTTTTATGAGATGTACCTGATTTACAAAGACGGTTGTTCGTATATGTTAGAAAGGGCGTCCATGAGAGACCTCGTCGTCTTCTCATTTCTGATGTTGAAGGCTACTGATTTGGACAAAGTTAGTCTAATCGTGCCGAGAGTCTTCCGATCAAGAATTTTCCATTCCTCTTCTTTCATCGTCTCTGGCTTCACTCCCTCCAACGGTAGAAATAATTTTTTCTGAAATAGCAAATCCTCAATTTGCATTTTCCAGAAAGCAAAATTTGTACCGTTAAATTTATCGATCATGGTTGACTTGTCTTCTGAAGTTGATGTCATTGCTCCACAAAAAATATTTTGTGAACAGTACCGTATCTGAGAACAGTGTCGGATGAACAGTGCCAGATGAATAGTGACCGAATATATATATATATATATATATTTAATTTCGAAATTCACAAAATAAATTACAATATATATATATATTTCCCACCTTCGGCCGAAAGTCACAACACCATATACACCACCTTTTAAAAACAATTCTTGTCCCCCACACTTTTTATTTAAATACTACCACTCACCTTTCTTTTTCTCTCACCACACCCTCCACTTTCACTTGTCTCCCATGTGTCACTCTTTTGTTTTTATTCTCCCTCAAAATACTCCCACAGACACTCTATTTTCGGTGAGTCTTTCACTCTTGAATTCACTTTCAATTCAAGACTCTCACTCTCTCAAATTTCGGCTCTTCTTTCTCTACACACTATCTCTTCTCTATATAATATATGTGTCATCTATTATATATAGTAACAAATAAATCATACCTCCATATATATGTATATATATAGGATCAGTTTGTAAGGAGCTAAAGAACGATACCGCAGGAGGAGGTTTGAACTGTGCTGGTGGAACCGTTGATGATATGGCTGGAAGCAATGGGTGAAGAATGTTGTGTTGGTTATTCACGAACGGTGATGATGACGACGGTGATTATTTCTCACGGTGAGTACTTTCCTAACCTATGCTCTGATACCAATTGTTAGGATCGATTTCGCAATTTTCTACTCACACAACAATCCCATACAAGAGGGACACAAAAATTATACGTGGTTCGGCCCAAAAATGACCAACGTCCACGGAGCACATAACTTCATTAATTTGGAGAAAAGCTTTACAATCACTCTCTACCCTCTTTCTCTATTTTTCACTCTTTGTTGTGGGTTATTGATTACAGATTTGAAGCCTCTATTTATAGTAGAGGGTGAAAGGATGAAGCCAAATTTGTTGCCCCAAATTTCTTATCGTCGGTGCCCAAATTTCCTCTATTTCGGTCGTCAAAGATTTGTGCAGAAATATTGATGGCAGAAGATCTTGGCGTGCGATTCTGAAAACATGGGCGGCGTAGTTTTTGACTTCACACCAACATCCACAACTTTTATTGTTCATCCAGAAAAGAAAACCTAAATCTTCCTTGTCACGAAACACAAAGCCACCTCATTTTCACCATTTTCCACGAAAACCCTAGTTACACAAACAAGCCATGGACCGACAAACATCTGCAACCTAAATACCAAACCTAAAATAGCCCCACCAACGTAGCATAATTACTCACTATACACAACCACATAACCAAAACTGTTATTTTTGCTCACCAATCTGAAATCTTGTACCAGAACTGATCTACTTGTTCACCTAAATAAACCCTAACCCTAGCCGTCAGTTATAATTTTAACCCACGACCTTTAGCGTTCATCCATAAAAAGACCTAACCGTAATCATCTTGTTGCAAACCACATCAGCCCCTTTAAACATCAACACCCAGTTGTTCTTAAACCACAACCCTGAACCCCAATTAACTTTCCTAGCCCTTGTACCCAAGCCACAATCTGTAAACCCCAACTCAAACACACACCAACACCCCACTGTATTAAAATCATAACTCGTCTACAGAACATCATCAACAACCTTTGTTGGTCAGAACTGTGTCAGATCACCATTGTTTGGCTGGAATTTCCATCGTGCTACTATAGCTATCACCATATTAAAAATCTGCTATAACCGTGAATTGCCTTTGGACTGTCGGAGCCTTCAATCATTTTTGTTGTCACATTCTCCTTCGCCTGAAACTCCATCATCATTCGAAAAACGTTTTCACAAGATTTGGTCGTGAACTTCATTGCATCTGAGATTTTTAGTATCATCATCTGAACCAGCCAAACTCCAACAGCAGAATAAATACAAGGAAAAAAGAAAGAAAAAAAAATGACAGATTTGTTGCTTCTGTTTTTAAGCTATTCTCGCGCCACTTTCAACATTTGGGAGCACTCTTTGGGCTTCGGTTAAGGTATACTTTTTTCACTTAAATATTGTATTACTACTTTATCTATTTTGACTAGCTTAGAAATTGCAAAAGGTCTTAATTGAACCTTTTTACATTGTTTTAATTTTATCTTTAACTTTTCAAAAAAAAATTGGAAAAATACCATATTATATATATATATATATATATCAGGAAAACAAAAATAAAAAAACAATTTTTTTTATAATAAAAAAACAGAATTTAGGAAAATAAAAAAAAAAATAGAATTTAAGGAAAATAAAATTGCTTTTACCCATTACATTATAATTTCATTAATTTGGATTTTCTAATTGTGCATTGCTCTAGTTTATATTTTATTTACTTAATTCAATTTGACTTTTATGCCGGCATATTCCTCGACCATGTCAGTTTCTCAAAACCCTAGAAAACGTTTTAGTGTTCACCATGATTTTCTAATCGACCACTGTCGTGGACCGTGGTCTTCTCCTTGGACCAGTGTATTCTTAAACCTTTTTTGAAAGAGATTCTAACTCTAGAGAATGACAAATTCAATATCCTATTAGAAGACCCTCAGTTGTCAAACCATATCAAGTTTCCAAATTTCAAAATACACTTGAGTATCACCAATATAATAATGGATCATTTTCTGACCGTAGAAAAGCTTATAGGGAAGACGAGATATGGGATAAGAACATGATGTGCATCCCATCTATCCTAATGGAAAAAGAAAATTGGGCAAACTGTGAACTATTTCATACATGCCTTAGAGTGGGAAAAAGAGTTTGCAAAATAATTATAAATGGAGAAAGTTCAATAAATGCAGTGTCCAAATCATGTGTTGCTAGATTGAAACTTGAACTTAGACCTCACCCACAACCATATAGGATACCCTGGATCGATGAAACTTTTGTGTCTGTCACAGAAAGGTGTTTAGTTCCTATCAAATGGGAGATTATTCAGACAACATCTGGTGTGATGTTTTACCCTTGACTATAGCCCACGCGATACTTGGCCGCATTTGGATTTGCAACGTAGGTGCTACCTAGAATAACCAAGATAACACTTATACTTTCAAATATGGTTGTAAAAATATCATACTGAACCTTATTAAGTGACCAGGAACATGAATGAATTTGCCAACACTATAACCCAATGATAGCAAGACAAAAGAAGTGACTGGAAATGAAAATAAAACAATTAAAGAATGTCAAGCTACACTTTTACACATAAATCATGTGCAAAACACCGTTGATTTAATCCCAATATTACATTTGTCTAATGTCACGCGTAGCCTTGCACATCCTAAGGTGTTCAAACTAATGATGAGCTTGCACAAAAATAAATTATTCAAGAACATGAGTCATACAATTCCATTGTGTCTAATAGAGATGTCAAGTACCATGGTAATTTTTGGAAGATAATTTAGACATCTTTAGGAACATATTTGAATGTTTTCCCACCTTTTCCTCATCAAGTTAATAGACAAATCAATGTCATCAATCGAAGTCTAAAGAGTTTCATCAAGTGTCTTATGGTAAATCGGTTTAAGGTGTGGGACTTGCTTTTTACCTATCATGAAGTATGTTTATGAAAACGTGACCAATGAGTATAGTAAGAGTTGTCCTCTTAAGATTATTTATTATCCATTCTCATATAAGTTCATTGACCATATTTATGCACCTTCATATCAATATTCAATTGAGTTTGTTGATTCTTTTGTTGAGCTTGTCCATGAGAGTCATGCTAATATACAACGAGAAATTGTTTTGAGTAAGGAAAATTATAAACTTATAACACTTGCTCATTATAGGAATCATAAATCAATTGAAGGAGATTTTGTTATAACTTGTGCATCAGCTCAGCCTTATCTTAAAAACTCCTTTATGATGAAACCTGTCAAATTTTCTAAAGTTTTTCATAGCATTAGTAAATCGGGACCTATTGCATGTTTCTTTGACTGGTCATTAGATATTAATACTAATTCAATTTTTGATGCGGAGTATATGTTATCTAACCAAGGCACCTTTGAGCCACCTATTTTATTAGCATGTGATCCTACAAATGGATTCGTATTTTCCTTGGCTCAAGCATTAGTTCTTTCATCTCTCCAATCGCATTATCTGGATTGCATAGAGAAGTTTGTTGGTTGTCAGAGTTATGTTTTTCATCATGGAGATATTCTTGTTTGTTGGAATAGTCACCAAGTCACATATATTATATGTAGTTCAAACAATAAAAATTGTGGTGGTGAGTTATGCATTTTCCAGCCATACCTATGCTTTTACTCTCCGGAGGAGAGTTTCTCTCAACCGGGAGAGAATGATGGAGAATCGGGCAAGGCCCGTGACCTTGAGACCCACATGACCCATGCTTATTATTGGAGACGTGGGAAAGAGAGATGATATTAGGATATTTATTTGTATTGTTATTTTATTTCAGAATTTTCATTAGTCAACCTTCTATTTTCCTTAGGATTTGATTCTGATTTGAATTTAACTTCAAATTGGATTTTAGGACTCTATTTTATTTGTTTTCTATATTTCTAGGATTTAGTATTCCTATTATAAGTTTTTCTCCTCCCTATATAGATGATAGATTGCTATATTGTAAGACACTTTTTGGAATATTGATTATATCATCTTTTTGTGAGTTTATCTTCTCACCTCTCTCTTCTATTTTTTGTTTATCTCTCTCTTCTGTTTCGTCTATATGAAAGGAAAAGAAAAATTATTTCTAATGTAAAGTCCTTTTTTTTTTTTTGAGGTCCTTGATTTGTCACCAAGCTCGTTTGGCTGTATCAATTTTCTTTTCGAGGTGTCATTCTATTGTAGAGAGTACATTTCACTTATATGTGATACTTGGCACCAGGGAAAGTATCGTTGTTGTTGCTACTATACAATTAGCCATTTTCGAGATGAAATGCTTGACGTGTGGATAATTCTGTTTAGCGAAACTTCTTTGTAGTGATTGTACTGATTGAATGTTATTCCAAGTGTAGGTCCACACTGGATACAGCAGAAGTAGACAAGAATTCTGTTTTTGTTGGTGAGCGGAACAGAGTTGCAACAGAGGCACTTGGAAGGGCGATTGATGATGGCCACAATAAAATTGATATCCTTTATGGAACAATGCACATGCCTGACTTGGGGAGACGACTACGAGAAGAGTTTGACCTTATCCCTTTGCGGGTGCAGTGGATGACGGCCTGGTTAATCAGGAATTGGTATCAGAATAGCAGTTTCCGCCCATTTTGAAAGACAATGGCCAGAGTCTTGGGTTGGCCTTGCTGCTATTGATTTTTTCCTCTGTCCTTGCATTGGATCTCTGCTTCTGGGGGAGGTTTTTTCTCGACACCACAATGAATTGGCTTTCAAATACTGCTTTTCAGAAGTTTCCCAATATGCATCTGATGCACAACAGGTGCTATGATGATGCTTGAAGGATTCAAATTGTTTACCTTAAGTAGGATGTTGCCAAGTTTTTAAGCCTGTAAAGATTGTCAAATTCTATTTTGAAAGTTTCAAATGTAGCAAATTATTTGAGCCATTTGATTACACAATAAAAATAATATGTTGTCTGGGTATATCAGCCGAGCATCTCTTCTTTGGTTGCATTTCTGATATATAAGGTAACAACTTTGTTTTTTTTTTTTCTTCTCTCTTTCGTACGCACAATTACATATAGATATGCTCATTTCATCTTTTGTTTGGTTGGATGATGAAAGAATTTTTGGCTTGTTTATGTCGCGCGCAATTTGATTAGTACACGGTAATACCAGTTGTTTTGACACTTGCCTGGGTATGAAGTTATGAACTGTGACTTGTCTGGTATTATGAAGTTATGAACTATGAAAAGCTATGGATTATTTTAACACCTTGGCGCATTCTAAATTTCTAATCACATCCTGAAATAACTATATCAAATACATAATGTGTTTGTTGGTACCAAAATGGGGAGGGAAAAAAGAAGGCTTGGTAGAACCAATTAATTTCTTGCAAACCCACGGAAATTAGCCAAATTCTAATACGCATTGTCAAACTAATTTAAGTGTTCACAATCACTATTCAATCCATTAGAAAATAAGTAAAGTCAATGTCATTTTATTTGATCAATTTACCATTCAATCATTCAAGTTATAAAATATCTAAAGTACAAACATCACATTTGGTGGGACGAATAATAAAATTGATTTTTTATTCACTATCACACCAATAAAAATCATCATTTCAAAAAGTTGGATTCCCCAAAAATGACTTATCACCCATAGATTAAGAAGACATCCAACAATAAAATGTCTCAATAAAGGGGCCGGTACTTCACATATGGTTTGGTAAATGATATGTGTCAAAGATAACTGTAACCAATAAAAACAAAAATCTGAGCTATGATGAAGCTTATGCTTCCCATTTGATGATTCAGCTGGCTCAAAAACTGATAATCCACAGTAGTATAACAATAAAATATATGAACATAGCTCTTTCAGACAAAGTTGTCGCTTTGGCCGAGTGGTTAAGGCGTGTGCCTGCTAAGTACATGGGGTTTCCCCGCGAGAGTTCGAATCTCTCAGGCGACGACTGCATTTTGTTTTTTTTATTATTTCTGTGACCGAATTCATTAATAGGTACATGGTGTCCTTTGTTTACCTTTAACTTCAAGTCTATTAAATCTGTCTAAAGATTCTTACAATTAAGCTGCTCAAGTATGATATTTAATTTTATGGTCTGAAAAAAGTTCCACAGTTGTGAAATAAATTTTATTTTTTATTGTGTCATGTTTTTTCTGTGACGCACTTGCTCAGTAAAACATGAATGTTCAATGATTTGATCAAATCAATTTTATTTTCAATTGTGTCAATTTTGGCTAGGATTGTTGTTGATTAATATACATATAACCAAGAGAACTGTACTAACTTAACCATTGTTTTCAAATTTTCAAATTTTCATAGGCGGAATCAACACATCTAATCACCCTATATGCTAGCCACTAAGATTCAAGTCATTCCAAGAAAATTGTTTTTAATGAAAATTCAGGTGGGACTGAATCCAAAAATTTTCTTAATTGAAAAAATTCTAAAATCCCAAATTTTATTTTATGTTGCTTTTTACATACCTAACTTGTTAAATGTTTTTCAAATGAACTATTTTACTGATATCAAAAGCCATATTCCTTTTAGAATGACGGCCCATGCATTACTAGGATGTGATCTAACTTTCCAATATTGTGTAAGCTTTAGGTGGTATGTCTTCTCTATTAGCTATATATAGCTAATGATATTTAAATTTATTAGATCCCATACCTATATTTAATTGACATTTAAGAACTTAGCTAGCTCTTACTATTTTTGGTTTGGAGATAATTAAAGTCCACAAGCGACTTTAATTCCAAATAATGGTGATAAATTTTCATAGAGAAAACACATGGAATAGCATTCTATCTCCTGTATGATTGTATTCATTTTAGTTCATACATTAATGACAGTTGTTACAAATCTCTTTCACATACTATTCTTATTCGAATTAATATGGTTTTTGATTTTTACTTGGCAAATGGAACTTTCCTGTGAAGTTCATATTTCCAATCAAGTAGGTCTATTTAATTCAGAATTTCAGAAATTTAGGGTTGTATTGAAAGAGATGACCCATTGCTGGAGAAGAGTTTGATGTACATATTTTTACCTTACGGTCCATGATAATTACTATAGTATATTATTGTCAACAAAAGCTAAGAATTTAATGAAGGGGTACATGCAACCACCTCAAATTTGTTGCGGGATGATGCGTTGGAAAAGTGCGTGATGACATTAATACTTTTTAAAAGTGTTATGAAACGAGTGATTTCTCGAACTATGACGAACAATAATAATAAAAAAAAATAATGGGAGAAAGTGTAATCAAACTAAGAAATAAGTATGTCCTTTGCAATTAGATTGTACTCCATTAATTTTCATTTCTCAACTAGTCTAAAACAAATTGGTTAAATGAATTTTTTTCCTTTGGTTAAATGAGTTTGAACAGTCGAATTTTTATTTATTATTATTTTTATTTATTTATTTTTGTAATAATTCAGGATTTGTCAAAACAAAGTGGCAAGTTCTGAAAGTATGTGTCAATTGGACCACCAGTCTTCTCCACTATATAATTGAATACTATAAAAAGAAATAGTAATAAAAGAAATCGGAGAAGGTGATTTGATTTATATTTGCACTGTCAAATACAATTACAGTGTTATATAATATAGTAATTTAAAGTGTGTTAAATGTCAATGTTACTTACCAAAAGAATGAAGATATCAAACCGTATGCCACTACAAATTATTCATTTGGTAGGTGAATTACACCATCACACACTCAGACCGTGACTCTTTAAAGAGAAAATATATATTATGTTTAATAGAATAAAATTAAAATACAAATTTCACTAACTGAATTCATGTACTATTATAAGTAGTAGGACTAGTTATTTTCGGCTCAAAGATTAACATATAATGTGTTGTTTTTTTAATGTAAATGACATCAAATGAAAATAACTAGAAAATCTAATGAATTTAATTTGATATGTATGAGGGGACATTATTTTAATTTCAATTATTGTTTCTTGATATATATAAATTGATAGGATATTGAGAGAATGGTAGTACATTAATACGAGAGTATGAGAAGCTATAAAATTAGTACAGAATAATTTGAGAGTAGGAATAGAAGGATAAGAGTGGTGGAGTTCTTTAGGCATTCGGAAAGGGAAGATTTGATTTAAGCTATATATGCACCTCTGTTTTGATATCATTTTTTTTCGAAAATCGGGGTGACCGGAAAGTTTGCTCCGACTAATTTACGGGATCCGTGCAAAGCCGACTTCTCCACACGAATCGAGTAAAGTTCGAATTATCTTCGCGATCGTAGCTCCAACGAATTATTTGTACCCAGTAGAAATCAAACATATGACCTAATCCTTCTTCAATCCATATGGATGTTATGTTTTGATATCATTATTATACCATTCTACACTAATTGTTCAATTAATTGGATATGATAAGCAATTTAAACATAAGTGTTCCTTAGATGAGAGAAAATTTTAAGTGACGGCCTAATCAGTAATTCACTTTTATATAAATTTTTAAAACATTACTTATAACTTTTCATACTTAAAATTCAAATCTTTAAATTTTAAGTATTTCAATTTTTAATTTCTTTAAACAATTCCTTACTTTTCATGAATAACAAATATATTTATAGATATAAAATAAGTCTCCTTAATGTTTCTAATTTTCAAAATGGAAAAGGATAATGCATCACCTTACTCGGATCTTATAAAATAGCAAGGCTCAAAAATCATGTACATTAAGGAAGATAGGAAAATAAAATTTATTAATTAAATATTGCTCTTAAATTCAACTATTATTTTAGGTAAATATATCACTTTATCTCGTTATAAACCAGTATGCTAGAAATTAAATTGTCCTTTCGATTTTGTGTTTAGTACTTCCTTCATCCCAATTTAAGTATCCATTTTCATGTTATTATCAGTGTCCACCTTTGAAAAATGAAAGTATTTTATTTTACCAATTTATCAATTTAATTATCATGCATTAAAATAATTAATAAAAGTCTACACTAGAAACCATCACATTATCATGGATCTCACTATAAATAAAATTGGCAATTCATACATTATTCATAGGGATGACAACGGGTTGGGTTTGGGACAGGTTTGGCTAATGCCATTACCAATTTACCACCCCATTTAAAAATTACTAATACCAAACCCGCGACAGGATATAATCAGTAATACCATTACCAACCCGTCGGTATAAATGGGTTATATCGGGTTATTATCGGTTCTAATAAATTATAGTTTTATTAATTAACATATCAAGTTAATACCTTGGTAACTTTTAATTTTGTTCTATACATTTATATGTTCGTATCCGTTACTATAAAATTTTTAATATCTTTTGTCATATTAGTTGATGTCATTTATTTCAGTTATGTTTGCTCCTAATGCTATTTAATGTTCTTAAATAAAAATCAATAGTTGAACATATATAAAGTAGAATCTTATAAATAATTGGATTATAAATTATTAAAGTTCAATAGTTATGTATACAATTAAGGGTCCGTTTGGCAACCCGGTCTTGGTCTTGGTTTTGGTCTTGGTCTTTGATTTCAAGACCAAGACCATGTTTGGTTGGCCGGTTTTGGACTTGGTTTTTGACACCCTAAAACCAACCACTAAAACCTGGTTTTGGCCCACCATTTTTTACTTTTCTCTCTCTCTCTCTCTCTCTCTCTATATATATATATATATATATATATGGTCGAAAATATGAATTATTTTAAAAAAAAATTTATATTTTTCGGAAAAAAATCATATTTTCGGAAAAAATTAATTATTTTTTTTTCCGAAAATTAATTATTTTTGAAAAAATTATTTTTTATATTTTTGGGAAAAATATTTTTTTCCCGAAAATTACTTTTTTTCCAATTTTACATATATATATTTTTCATATTTATATATTTTTAATACATATTAGTATATATATATATAATTATACCAAGACCAAGACCAAGACCAAGACCGAAAGCAAAACCAACTCCTTACCAAACACTATATATTGGTTTTAGAATTACCTAAAACCACCCAAGACCAAAACCAAGACCAAAACCAAGTTCCCAAACGGACCCTAATTGATAGAATATGTCTAGGTATGTATTGTTTCTTAATTTATTGAATATGTTCGAGTATGTATTTTTTCTTAATTGATTGAATAGTAATTGAAATTTACACAATTAAAATACTTAATTCATTGAATATGTCTGAGTATGTATTTTTTTCTTGAGAAGGGTAAAAAAAAAAGCAAAATTCATTATTAGTAATTGAAGTTCAATAATTAAATTATTGTGTTACTTCATTTGATTATAAAGAAAAAATGATCACTATAACACTTTTAGTGAACATTTATTTTCTTGAGATGCTTTTAATATACATAATTTTTTTTTAAATAATAATAAATAAACATGTCGAATCGGGTTCGGCGCGAGTTTTACAGAAAACCCGACCCGAACTCACTTCGGGTTTTGAATTTTAATACCAAATCTGCTCAAACCCGTTTAAAAGCTTACCAAACCCACCCCATTCGGGTCGAAGCGAGTCAAAATCCGACGGGGTGAATTAAATTATCATCCCTAATTATTCATACAATAAAAAAAATACTAAAAATTATCCTTTAAAAAAGTTGGATTCGACATTTTAAATGGGTAGAACCTTGTACGATATGTGGGGAGTGAATAGATAAGAATTCGCTAGAACCTTGTCTTTTATCCGATCTTTGATGAGATTGCGCTTATTGTGTCATTTTCTTAGGAGTGTAGGAGAATAGAATGAGATAGAGGTAGGAAACATTCTTAATTTTAGATTAACGAGTAATTCACAATGTATTATTTGACTACTCTCGAGTTATTTTTGGATATACGTATTAATTGTTTAGATAAGGTAAAACACTCTTTGACTATTTCACTTGTTTTTGGATAAACGCATTAGTAATTGTTTAGAAAAGGTAAAACACTCTTTGTTTCACACATTTTTTTTCTAATATGTGGATAATTTCATTTAGCTCTCCGTTTAATTAGCAATGTAATACAATGTACACGGTCTTTATTCCCCTCTTTGCCACTCAATTTCACTAGGTTTACAAGTGGTATATTACTTTAAAAAAATTAAAAATAATAATAATTGTGGTGGTAGTTGACAAGTTGATAACTATGCATTACTCTGAATTCAAGTGAGGGGAGGGGTAAAATGGGATATTTAGATAAAAAGAGGATAGAATAGATGAGTATATATATATATATATAGGTCGCTTAGAAGTAAAATCATTCACTCATTGCCAACTTGTCAACTACATCAAAATGGAGAACACGAATGGAGCTGAAACCATAGCGGGACAAGGGGGAGGAGGAAGCACGAATGGAGCCGAAACCCTAGCGGGGCCAGGAGGAGGAAGCGCTAATGGAGTTGAAACCATAGCGGGGCCAGAAGAAGGAGGAGGAGGAGGAAGCTTTTCTGAGAAGAAGAAGAAGCCTCCTCTCAATAAGTATGCGCTCGGTTGTGCCCTTTTGGCTTCAACTAATTCCATTCTCCTGGGTTATGGTATGTCCCCATTCTCATCAATTGCTTTCTTTTCTCGAATGCCAAACACCACACATTCAAGAAATGCTCAACATTTTTTTAACCTAAACACCAATTCAGTGCTCCAATCAAATATTTATCAAATTTCAATTATATTGTAATCACACACACACATATATATTTCTTTTTTCGGTAGGTAAATTTTTTATTAAAGAGAAAAAGAAGTTACAGGGGTATAAAAGGAAGACGAGAAAAAGAAATAAAACAAAACAAAAACAAGCTATACAGAATCCATTTAGCCCTAATTAGGAAATTTGAGACGCCTTCTTTTCTCTCTCCGCCGCGGCGAAACAACCACTTTCTGAAAATCGTCCAACGAAGCCATTATACCATGATCCAACCTTTGAAAGTTCAAATTGGCAATATAATCAACACTATGAATCAACCTCAAGTCAGGAGTGACAGTGGTGAGTTAGGAGAGGGTAGCAGAGATAGGCGAGGATGCACATATATATATATATATATATATATATATGTATAAACATGATTTCAATTTGAGATCTCTTTCACAAGATAGAGATCTCATTACCTACACAATCCCCAAGATTGAGACACTATATAAGGACCTATATCACTTGGATACAAAGGGAGAGAGACTTGATCCCATACTAATCACACTTTACTTGATTGGTTGAAGTGTTTCCCCTCTTTTTCACACTCCCTTTTAGTTCACTAGATTGTCTATATTTATTTACATAATTAGAGCCCATAGTTAATTGCAAAAAAAAAAAAAAATAGAGCCCATATTAGGTCTAATCCTAAAGACATCTTAGGGACCTAGAACCCAGATATCATCCTTTGAACCATATTAGGACCTACGCAGTTTAAGCCATCTGGCACAAGGTTAAATATTATCTTATCTTGATTGTTTTAAATATTACTGCATTATTTGTACGGGATAAAAGGATGTTAATTTATTCTTCTCTCTATTTTAGGAATTAATTAATTAATACAAAAACAATGATGATGATAATAGTATTTTTTAGTTATACAATAATAATAAATTCTTTTTTTTTTTTAAATATATGTGCAGATATTGGGGTGATGGCTGGGGCAATCCTTTACATAAAGGAGAACATGAAAATCTCAACAATAGAACAGGAGATATTGGTTGGTTCACTCAATGTGTGTTCTCTGATCGGTTCGTTCGCCGCCGGCTCGACCTCCGATGCGATCGGCCGTCGATACACCATCATACTATCCTCTGCCCTTTTCTTGATCGGCGCACTCCTCATGGGTCTTGCCCCAACCTATCCTTTCCTCATGGCGGGACGCTTCATTGCCGGTGTCGGCGTTGGCTACTCCCTCATGATCGCTCCCCTGTACTCCGCAGAAATCTCCCCCGCCTCCTCCCGCGGCCTCCTCACCTCCCTCCCGGAGGTCATGATCGTCATCGGCATTTTGGTTGGCTACATCTTCAACTACCTCCTCTCCGGACTCCCCGACCACTTCAACTGGCGTATCATGCTCGGGATCGCCGCCGTTCCCGCCTTCGCCGTCGGCATTGGCGTCCTCTTCATGCCCGAATCGCCTCGCTGGCTCGCCATGAAGAACAGACAAGAGGAGGCAAAAGAAGCCCTCTCCAAAGTCTCCGATACCCAAGAAGAAGCCCGCGAACGCCACGATGACATTATAAAGGACCTCGAGGATTCGTCTTCCAGACCCAAAGGCATGAAGGTCTGGAAAGAGCTATTGTGGAAACCAACACCCCAAGTCCGGCGCATTTTAGTGTGCGCCGTAGGTATCAACTTCTTCATGCAAGCCTCCGGCAACGACGCCGTCATTTACTACACACCGGAGGTGTTCAGCGCCGCCGGAATCACCAACAAGAGGACGCTGTTCGCCATCAATGTGGTGATGGGTCTGAGCAAAGCAGCGTTTGTTTGTTTGTCCGCGCTGTTTTTGGACCGTTACGGGCGGAGGCCGCTTTTGTTGATTGGTTGTATCGGTATGGCCGTTGCTTTAGCTGTGCTGGGCTTGGGCTCGAAATTCCTGGAGCACGGACATAAGCCCCTGTGGGCCATCGTAGTAAGTATTTTGGGTGTGTGCTCGTTTGTTGCCTTCTTTTCGATTGGGCTTGGGCCCATCACGTGGGTCTACACGTCGGAGATTTTTCCGACGAGACTCCGGGCCCAAGGCAACAGCCTAGCAATCTCCGTTAACAGACTTGTGAGCGGCACGATTTCGATGACATTTTTGAGCTTGGCTCATGCAATGACGTTCGGCGGGGTGTTTTTCGTGCTGTGTGGTGTGATGATTGCTTCAATTGTTTTCTTTTACTTCGTGTTGCCGGAAACGAAAGGGAGGAACTTGGAAGACATGGGGGATTTGTTTGTGAAAGAAAAGGATGGTAATAGGAATGAGTTCCGAGGGTGAGTGAATGGGTTGGATTGAATCGGATGGATCTGCTTTCTAAAAGGGGAAATGGTGTGTCTACATGCCACCACCTCGAGATCTACAAACCAAATTTTGATTAGATTGTCGTAGATTAGATTGTCGTAGTCCAAGCATCCGAATAGATTTTGTAGAGAACTTACTGAGGAATTTTCAGGTGCATATAGCAGGTGAGTAATTGCCGTAGATACGAAAATGATTGTTGAATTATATGTAAATTTTTGGACAATGAAATAGTCCCCAGATGCAACAGACCTACAAATTAATGGTCACCAAGCTCCTTCGAAGTCCACAAGGTTTATTTTAGATAGGGTTCAGCAAACAAAAAAAACAAATTTGCAGGTCAAAAAATCAAAATTTAAATTTTGATGGCAGAGCCAGAATATGTGGTTGTTGACCAATTGATCCATGACAATATGCAACTTCTCTGAGCTCCTACAAGTTAGAGAAAAGTGTTTCTTAAGCCTGATTGGTTTATATCTCTGGAAACTATTCTCGAAAATTTTGAGAACATAAAACAGTTTTATGTGAATAATAAAAAAGAGTTCTCTGAAAATATACATTATTATAACTGAGTTTTCTGAAAACTGTATTCATAAAATTGAACCAAACTGACTTTTTGTACAGTTTTTGATAATTAATTTTCAGAAAACAGAAAACTGTTTTCAAAAATGCAAACCAAGCTAACTTCAATCTCCAACTAAGATACCAAGTTAAAGTTTGTATATTTGCGTTTGGGTAGTAACAATTTTGGAAACTAGGGTTTGTAGAAGAGGAAGAAAAAGAAGGCATTTGTGGCAGATTGTGAGTTAAAATTAGGGTTATCCCTAAATCTATCACATATTTATATTATGTAGCTAAAAATATATTAATATCGGATGTAGGAAAATTAATTAGGACTTTATTTATTTAATTTTTATGTGGATAATTTTTTAGATGGATTTTATTTTAGATAGTTTTCTTATTTAACTAAAAAAAAATTATGAAAATAGGTTGCATGTAATACTAGGTTTTCTTTTTAGTATTAGAATTTTTTTCATTATAAATAGGATGTAACGCAAGGATTTTATTCATTCTTAATTAATTCATTCATTATTCAATAATATATCAGATTTATTTTTCAAGTTATTTCTTGACTTTTGTGGATTTCAAAGTCTTATTTATTTTTTTGGTTCCTTCCTGAACCTATTCGCGTCCGCTACGTTAGTGGATATCATATTAAAAGTTATTGATAAGTCATCTCTTATATTTAATGATTCTTAAAATTAAAATAAAATTTAGTAAAATTTAGTAAAATGTTCTCTTAATTTAATTATGTTGTCAAAGATAATGTATAGATACATTTTGCTCACCATGTGCAACTTTTAAAAAAGTTCATGACTTTGATAACTAAGTCTATTAGGTAACTCGGATACTAACCCGAGTCTGTAACACTGTAATTGTGACGTATATATATAGGCTATGTACATATAGGTCTCTAGCTATATATATGTATGTATGTCTATAGTTGTGAAAATTATATGTTAGAGAGAAAGTATTAACTGGTTGAATTTCCTAGAGGATTTAGTTTTGAAAATCACAACTATCATTCAATTTGTTGATTTGAAATATTTGGAATTGGAATGCAATCCCAAATTCACATTAGTTTTGAACATTAAATTTTTTGGAATTGGAATGTAATCCCAAATCAAAAGCCTCATTACAATGTCGTCAAACATAGCTTATGTGCCACTTAAAATAAAGGTAATCAATAATTTATCAACTAAAAATTTAAAAATAAATATCAAATAATATATTTTTTATTTATATCACTTAAAAACCTCAATAAATAAATTTCAAATCTTAAAATTTATAGTCTTTAATTTTTCAGTTTTATCAAACATCTCCTTAATTTCCATAGATAAATAAATAAAAATATAGAATATGTCTCCAAATTGTTTCTAAATTTTCACAACGGAAAAGCATAATGCACCACCTTCATAGGCCCCGTTTGGGAGGTGCTGCCACTTTCGAGTTGTGAAAAAAATAAAGAAAAACCACATGTTTTTGCTATGAGTCTGAACTGGAAGCATGTACCATTTCTTTTTCTGTAAATAAAATAAAATAAAAGCTGAAACATTCGGAACATGTTTGATGGAGTTGATGCTTCCATAAATTTTAAAAGCAGAAAATGTTTGGTAACTTCAAATGATGTGAATTTTTTTTTTTTGGTAATAATATTGAATCCATAAATATATGTTCCATTTTGTTGAAAAATATTATCAATAAGTGTCAAAAAAATCCAATTGTTAAACAATCCTTGTTGAATATTTCGATTGAAATCATAATTTTTTCAAAAGAATCTCTAATAATCGAATTAAATTTTTTGAAATTCTCAATTTTGATGAATGAAAATCAGACAAGTATCTATTAGAAATTAATTCTCAACTCACACTTAGAAATTAATCTCGCCCAAGGTAACCAATACTTTGTTTATACTCACACACACAACATAATATTTAAGGTGGTTCAGCCCTAACTTTGGCCTACGTCCACGGAGAGAAAATTTTCATAAGGAAGATATTACATAGGTGTCCATCGCACATTCTCTTAATGCAATCGCATACACCTCTTCTTTTGGTGTTCACTGCATATTCTCTTGATGCAAATGCATACACCTTTTCTCCCGATGCCCTTCGCACCCTCACTTCTCTCTTCATCCCCACATCTCTATATTTTCTCTACATTCTTACAATTTCATCACCCAAATATATAGCTTCATTGGTTGGCTTATCTTTGTTGTCTTTGTTGACTTTTGCTTACAATTCAATATCAGTTTTGCTTCCTCTTCTTCTTCATCCATCATTGGAACAATATAGCCACCATTGGAATAATGTAACCATTATTATTGACATTAAGAATTTTAGCCAAACCCAACATTAATCTCCACATTGGTTAAAATTCTCCACCTCGACTCATACTCACTATTTCAAATAGCTCCACCTTCATCAAAACATCACTAATCCAATATCATTTCATTTTTTTTTTCATTTTTCCTTTTTCTCACACTCCACTCACTTTTGTTTATGTGTTTTTCCCACCCAATCTCTCTCTAACCAAGACTCACCCCTTTTTTCCCACTCTCTTTATTTCAAAATTTTTATTTTCTCTCTCTAACACACCACTCAATATCTCTCAATTACTCCATGCATTTACTTTTCACTTACTCCCTCTCTCACCTTTCTGCATTCCAATTCATACTGCACTCTCTTTCATCAATTAATAACCCTCTTAATAACTCATTTACCTCACAACCTGTAAACAATTTTTTTTTAACTCACGTTTGTCTATTCTCTCACCACACTACCCAACACTCTCTCTCTTTAATCACTTTTTTTTGTCCGTTTCAATTTTTTTTTCTTTCTTCAAATTTTTCCTTTTCTTCAACCACTCCATTCGTCCACCAATTTCAATAATAGTTACTCCAGCTCACATACGGTTCCTTACACCTCTAATTCTCACCAATTTTGTGATCTCTCGCACAACTTTGCTTTGAAAACTCCAGAGCTCCCACCTTCTTGATCTTCTTCTTCCTCAAGCTCGGTCACTGTTGTTGCGAGCCGCGACCATGATGTGCCTGACGCACGTCACTAGCCTTCTCCCGCTACTGCACGCATCATGCTCCACCGCTTCATCTTCATCTTCATCATCTTCCTCTTTTTCTTCACCGCGCCTTCTACACGATCACTTCATCTACATCATCGGTGAGTAAAACGCAGCCCCAATCAAACTCTGATACCACTTGTTATGAATTAATTCCCAACTCACATTATTAATCCCTCTCAAGATCACCAACACTTTATTTTTACTCACACACACAACACAATATTTAATGTGGTTCAGCCCCAACTTTGACCTACGTCCACAGAGAAAAAATATTAATTAGGAAGATATTACACAGGTTTCCATCACACCTTCTCTTGATGCAATAGCATACACCTCTTCTCTCGGTGTCCATTACACATTCCGTTGATGTAATTGCATACACATCTTCTCTCAGTACCCTTCGCACCCTCACTTCTCTCTTTCTCATCACGTCTCTATTTTTTCTCTACATTCTTACAATTTGGTCCCAAATATATAGCCTCCTTGGTTGGCTCATCTTTGATGTCTTTGTTGACTCTTGCTTAAAATTCAATATCAACTTTGCTTCATCTTCTTCTTTCAGCTATCATTGGAACAGTGTAACCACTATTATTAACATTAAGAATTTTAGCCAAAGCCAACAGTATAAAAATCCCAAAATCATAACCATTTTTGTGAATTTTTTTAAATATGGTGTAGAATTTTGCCGAGTATTGTATAATCACCAATATTCTGTGTTTTTCCGTGTGATGATGACAAAGCCCCGATGGAGAGAGATAATGGTTCTGGTGGTACTGCGGTGGAGGAATTGGATGGTGGAGTGGTTCTGATTTGTCAGCAAGAAACAGAGGTTTTTGGGTCGGGATGAGGTGGTGGGTGGCGGTTTGTTTGCTTCACGGTGGTGCAGATCGGTGGTGATGAAATAGCAGTGAAATGGTGAGCGGTGGATCGGGGTGGTTGGAACTGTTGTAGTTTGCGATGGATGTGGAGGAGCAGTGGTGAATCCAACCGGCAGTGTGGATCAGTGGTGGTGTGGTGGGCGAGCGGTGATAGAGAGGGTCTGATACAATCATACAGAAAGCGAGCTGTGAAAAGAAAAGATAGATAGAGAGAGCATTTGCTTTAATATTTCTTATTTTGCTATCATCATTTGCTTTGGGCCCAAAAATTCAAAACAAGCATAAAAAATGTGAACATTAACAAAACAGAAATAAAAAAAATCAATAGCAAAAGTTCATCTCAAAGGTCTTTAAGACTTATTTTATAAAATAAAAATGCTACATCTTGAGGCTTATTAGATTTTACTCACTCAACCCCAAAGTAAGTAAGTAATGTCATGTTTGGTATGCAGGAATGGAATGGAATGAAATGTTCTTTCTTCCATTCCTTTGTTTGGTACGATATGTTAAATGAGAATGACCATTCTCAATGAATGAAATTCTATTCCTAAACTTATGGAATTGTCATTCCATTCCTTAAATAATATTTTTAAAACTTAAAATTATTAAAAAAATACTCCCACAATTCAAGTAAACAAACCACCACCGTCATCTCCTCCTCCACCACCACCATCGTCACCTCCATTGCCAGTCATTGCTATTTCAGTTACCTTTCACCATGTTTTAAAAAATTTATAAAATAACATCATTTTATTAAAATTATATATTTATGATTAAGAGGGGTATTTTTGGAAAATTCTCTTCCAAGTTCATTCAATTCCACATGTGTTTCATAATTTACAACCAAACAATAGAATGAGAATGATTATTCCATTCCATTCTCACTTACATTCCATCCATTCATGCGTACCAAACGTAGCATAAGTTGCTATTATACAATTAAAGTAAAATTTTCTTGTGTAAAAGTTTTGGAGAAAATAACTACTTGCGACAATCTTACTTTCTCCAAAATTTTCTCTTTAATGTTAAAAAAAATTATAAATTTGTTTTCCTTTCTTTTCAGGTCAATCTAACCAAACCAATGAGTTTGGATTAATATCGAGGGAGAATCTATAAGAATCACTAGCTAGAATCTTGGGCCGACTTGATTTATATCTTTGAAAACTGTTATGAGAACAATAAAAAAGAATTCTCCAAAAACATGAATTTTTATAATTGAATTTTTAGAAAACAGTTTCCAGGAAATCCAACCAAGCAAATGTTTTTTGTATAGTTTTTTTTTTTTTTTTTTCAGTTTTAAAAACCATTTTCAGACCAAAGCCCTTGTCTTTTTGTCCAATCTTTCGTGAGATTGGGCAAGTGTAGAGTTAAAGTCGGGAGTCTAAGTAGGATTGTTGAGGGTGCGTAGAATCGGGATCGTAGAATCGTAAGTAGAATAATTATTAATAAATAATTCTATTTAAATCTCTAAAAACTGATATATTTATAATACAACAAAAATATACTTAAAACCTAAAATATTAATAAAAATATTAAGATTTTGGACTTTATATTATTTTATCATATGTTTGGGCCATATATTGGGATATTGGACAAAATTATTAAGATTTTTGGCCTTTTATATGGTGGACCTAACACTTAAACCCTTATTTCAGCGAAAAAAATTCTAATACAAATATGAGTAGTAGAATCGTAAAATCGTACAATCGTAGTAAAATGGTAGAATCACGAGTAGGAGTTTAACAACCATGGGATTAACAAGTACTTAACAATTGACTAAATTTGACCTTCCAAATTTAAGATTAACAAGTACTTAAAATTGATTAAATTTGACTACTCTTGAATTGGATTTGGATAAACGTATTAATTGTTTAGAAAAGGTAAAACACTCATGACACACATATTTTGTAAATTGTTGATAATTTCATGTCTCTCTCTCTCCCTCCCTTTGTTCTCTCCTTTTAATTAGCAACATACACATTGTACATGGTCTTTATTCCCCTCTTAATTTCCACTCAATTTCACATACCAGTTGTATATTAGGTATAGAAAATGTGTAATTGTAGTAGTTGACGACTATACCACTCCTAAACTCAAGTGGGGAGAGGGGTAAAATTGGATATTTAGATTAAAATGATACAACATAGAATACATGACTATATATGGATAGGTAGATCAGAAGTAAAATCATTCACTCATTTAGAGAGGAAAGGAAAACCATTCACCATCCGTTATTTTCTCGGTAGCGCACATAAGACAATCATATAATATACTTGGAGATACAGAAGAGGACGAGAGAGGTGTTGGTGTCTTGTTATTTGGGTTCTCCTCCGAAACCAATTCCAAGCGCCCACCGATCGCATCGAAATGGAGAAAACACATGGAGCTGAACCCATAGCGGGACCAGGAGGAGGAGGAGGAAGCTTTTCAATCGAGAAGAAGAAGAAGCCTCCTCTTAATAAGTATGCACTTGGTTGTGCCCTCCTGGCTTCGACTAATTCCATCCTCCTCGGTTACGGTATGTCCCCATCCTCAACAATTTCTTTTCTTTTCTCGAGTGCCAAACACCACCTATTCAAGAAATGCTGCACATTTTTTTAACCTAAAAAACCAATTCCGTGCTCCAATCAAATATTTATCAAATTTTCACAACTTACATCAATTCCTTTCTTTTCTCGAATGCCAAACAGCACCCATTCAAAAAATGCTCAACTTTTTAATCTAAAACCCCAATTTAGTACTCCAATCAAATATTCATCTAATTTGCACAACTTACATGGTGTAATCACGTATATATACATGTTAGAACATTGGTTTTTAAGGATATGAGATACATAAAAGAGTCCAAGATACTCACAATTACTTTGATTATTAGGGTTGCAAAAACGTCAGTCTATATATATATTAGTATATTTGGATTAATCATATTAAAATATGGATAAAAGATGAGTTTGATCTTATGAAGCACGGTCACTTTGTCTAGGATCGCCGTACCGACACACCAAAAATATGTGTTTGGCACACCAAATATTGGATTTTTTTTAATTGGACACACGGTGGACACGTGAATGATCAGTTGATTCCATGAAAGATAGAAGACTTGTGAAGCCGATAATTTGGTGGTTCACTTATGGAACTTTAACACATCTAATTCAGTCTTTAATTTTGAAGATACTTGGACATCCTTATTCCTCCTCATCTTGTGAGAGAAATTAGAGCACATATTCATTTATTCATTTTTTGAAGAAGAACAAGATAACTCCACAAAGATATGAAGATTTGGTATTATTTTCGTTTTTTATCGAGAAAATTTTCACAAAGGAAAAACTAAGATGTGAGATGTTGGGTGAAATGCATTTGATTCCTTAAATGATAGTAAAATAAATAATTTTGAATATATATATTTCCTTTAACCTACTTGTTCATTTTTATTTGTAAGTTTATTCAAATAAACTATTTGTACAATATAATATGTATATATAAAAATATATATACTCCCTCCGTTCCAGATTAGTTATTCACATTTGACTTTTTAATAATTTTTTTTGAAGTTAATGAATAGGGATAATTTTGAAAAATATATGATAATATTGTATTGATATTCAAAATTGGACAACTAATTTGAGACAAATAAAATAAGCAAAGTTAGGGTATAGTCTATATAGATGGGTCTTTTTGGAATTTGTTTTGTCTTCGTGTGCTTCATATTTGATCCGTTTAAGCTATTTGTTGGACGGTTAAATATTAATATCTTATCTTGTGATTAATTGTTGATAAAATGATGTTAATTTATTGTTCTCTCTATTACTCCTTATGGGTTATTTTAATTAATTACCGAAGAATGATGTGTCAGACTTAATTAATATAAAATGATGATGATAATTAATATTTTTGAGTTACACAATAATAATATTTTTTTAAATATATGTATGTGCAGATATTGGAGTGATGAGTGGTGCTATCCTTTACATAAAGGAGCACATGAAAATCACAACAGTACAACAGGAGATATTGGTTGGTTCGCTCAATGTGTGTTCTCTATTCGGTTCGTTTGCCGCCGGCTCGACCTCCGATGCGATCGGCCGTCGATACACCATCATCCTATCCTCCGTCCTTTTCTTCCTCGGTGCACTCCTCATGGGTCTGGCCCCGACCTACATTTTCCTCATGGCGGGACGCTTCATCGCCGGTGTCGGCGTCGGTTACTCCCTCATGATCGCGCCACTCTACTCCGCCGAGATCTCCCCCGCCTCCTCCCGCGGCCTCCTCACCTCCCTCCCGGAGGTCATGATCGTCATCGGTATTTTACTCGGCTACATCTTCAGCTACATCCTCGCCGGCCTCCCCGGCACCTTCAACTGGCGTGTCATGCTCGGCATCGCCGCCATTCCCGCCTTCGCCATCGGCGTGGGCGTCCTCTTCATGCCCGAGTCGCCTCGCTGGCTCGTCATGAAGAACCGCCAAGACGCTGCCAAAGACGCCCTCTCCAAAGTCTCCGATACCCAGGAAGAAGCCAGCGAACGCCTCGACGACATTGTTAAGGAGCTCGAGGATTCGGCTTCTAGACCGAAAGGCATGAAGGTCTGGAAAGAGCTGTTGTGGAAACCAACCCCTCAAGTTCGTCGCATTTTGGTCGTCGCCATCGGTATCAACTTCTTCATGCAAGCCTCCGGCAACGACGCCGTCATTTACTACACCCCGGAGGTGTTCAAGGCCGCCGGAATCGTCAACAAGAAGAAGCTTATGGCGATCAATGTTGTGATGGGTTTGAGCAAGGCAGCTTTTGTTTGTTTGTCCGCTCTGTTTTTGGACCGTTACGGTAGAAGACCACTTTTGATGATTGGCTGTATCGGTATGGCCGTTGCTCTAGCTGGGCTGGGCTTGGGCTCGAAGTTCCTCGAGCATGGACATAAGCCCATGTGGGCCATCGTATTATGTGTTTTGGGTGTGTGTTCGTTTGTGTCATTCTTCTCGATTGGGCTTGGGCCCATCACGTGGGTCTACACATCGGAGATTTTTCCGACGAGACTCCGGGCCCAAGGCAACAGCTTGGCTGTCTCCATCAACAGAATTGTGAGCGGTACGGTCGCGATGACGTTTCTGAGCTTGGCTCATGCAATCTCGTTTGGGGGCGTGTTTTTCTTGCTGTGTGGGGTGATGATCGCGTCAATTATTTTCTTTTACTTCCTGTTGCCGGAGACGAAAGGGAGGCACTTGGAAGAAATGGGTGATATTTTTGTGAAAGAAAAGGATGGGAACAAGAATGAGTACAGAGGGTGAGTGAATTGGGTTGACACTCCGAATGGAATGTTTCATAAGTTTTAGACAAAAGGGCATTGGTGTGTCTATGTGACATGAGGACTGTGTATATGGTTTAAAGTAAGTGTTGTTCTCATTTCATTAATGCTTTTTTTCTAATTTGATCCTTTATAATTTATTATTTATTTAACGATGTGTGTGTGATGTTTTATGAGTGTCCAATACGTCTTCAAAACTTTTTAAAAAGTAATAGGGAGTATAATACTCATGGCAGTACCTACAAAATTAGTAATGTAGCAATTAACCCACTCTTTAATTTGGTACCTGATATTTAACGACATTAATCCTAGATATATAGGCAACAGCAAGGCAACGTTTTCATATATACTGTGCAATTTCCAACCTTAACGGTCTCCCTTTAACTTCAAAACTTCTGTTTAATCCTTGTTTTCAATTTTCAACATACCTTATCTGTAGGGTTTCAAAAAATCTTGAAAATTAACATGCCCTTAGATTATTAAAAATTAACATGCTCTTACGCTAAAATGAGGAGGTCTAGGATTGGAGTCTCAGTGGAGACCTCAACGGCCCTTACCCTCAAATGGGGATGTCCAGGTTGGAGTCTCAATGGAGACCGTATGTGTGAATAAAATACTTATTTTTTTAAAAAAAAAATTTATGTAAATAAAATAAAAAGTAGTCATTGATCCAGTCTTGGCTCATGAAGTGGTTCAATGCCTTTGTCTATCCTTTCAACATTATTCTTTTCTGAATTTCTTTTAATTGATTTTATTTTTTGACTGAAAAATGATTTATGCTATTTAACTTTAAAAGTTTAGAATTATCATGTGTACATGAGATAATACCAACGCAAAGGACAACCCAGAGTGCAACCAATATCTCTTCGAACTCCTTTAACTTGTAGGACTACATTTTGGTTTGTCGATAATTCATGTCGGAGTCATACTCACGTCAACTTAATCGAATTGGGTGAAGATGTATGGATTATTTTATTGTTAGTCAATCTATTGGAGAATCATTTACTCAACTACCATTACGAACTTTTCATACTAGCGGTGTATTCATGGGGATACTACATGGAAGTTGAGTACATTGTATAAACTTACCATGTAGGAATATTTATTTGTAATGACATAATTCTGATAAAAAATCATGTTGAGTGTTGTGAGTATTGAATTGAGTTAATCAAGTTTAAAGTGGTGAAGAATATAAGATATGTGAAGTGAAGTACAGTTGATCGGAAGCGACGTTACAAAGAAAATAGTTTCTGAAGCTGACGAGTACTTGAGATATGTATTACTGAGTACTCGATATTTTGAGTTATCGAGTACTCGAACTTATCATTACCGAATACTCGAGATTGTGCGTCTTAGCGCACACCATGGCGTGCATTCCAGAGACTTTGGTGCGTCATCCCACGCTATGTGAGAATTATTGAGTACTCGAAGATTCTCTACCAAGTACTCGAGATTTGGTTTTCGAGTACTCGAAGTTCAGTTACCGAGAACTCAAAGTTGTCAACTTCAGTTTTTAATTAAGGATGATTTTGATGCCTTAAAGACTCTTATTCACTAAAGAACATGTCTAGGAGTTATTATTGATATATTGGGATATATTTGGAAACTTTATGGTCAAAAGTCCAAGACTTGGAGGACAAGCAAAAGACTTGGAGATTAAGAAATTTTATTCCATAATTGAATCGAGAGTCTAGATAGAAATGTTTTGGGATCCGTAGAATCAGAATCGTAGAATCGTAAGATTCTACCTAAACGTATTAATTTTTTTATAAAAATATTAAATATTTAATTAAAAATTCTAAATCATATTAGAAGTTTTTTAAAAAAATTAATACATTGGGTCTTTCAATGTTTTCTCAAAAATTTAGGCCATATATTGGAATATTGGACTAAATCATTAAGTTTTTGGACATGTCATATGGAGGGCTAAACCGTCCAATCATTATTTAAATGTAGTGGAATCGTAGTAAAATCATAAAATCGTAAAATCATACAGAATCGTATAAAATCATAGTAGAATCATAAAATTTTACCAATCAGAATCGGGATTTGGACAACTATGCCGCGAACCATGCTTTTGGGTCAGTAAACATTGGTTATGATTCTTCACAAATAATGAAATGGTATATTCCTACCAGTAATGTACTCCAAATCACAACCAAGGAAGCGGCGAGGATCTCTCTTAGTGTCTAGGGATGGCAACGGGTCGGGTTTGGCTAATACCATTACCACCCCATTTAAAAATTACTAATACAAAATCCGCCCCAAACCCGTGACGGGTTGTAATCGGTAATACCATTACCACCCCATCAGTATAAACGGGTTTTATTGGGTTACCATCGATTGTACTAAATTATTTCTAATAAATTAGAAGCACAGTTGATTTACTAAATTATTTGATGACAAATTAAGTTATAAACCAAGTATCTCTCTCTTATTCTAGACATATATTCTGCTTTACGTTATAAACCAAATATCCCACATATTTAGACAAATAAATGTATATATACGCATATTGACTGAAATTCTTTCAAAAAAAGTATATATATAGATGTCAGCACCAAGAATCAGATTAATGAGTTATATATAGACAAAAACGCACATATATATATATATATAATTAAAATATGTAATAGCCAAAATAATACATGGCCCAACTAGGATGGGCCACAGGACTGATGGGCCGATGACTAATGGGCTGAAGACTGAAGGGCTGAAGACAGATGGGCCGAATAAATAAATTGGCCCATAGAATTCTCTAGAAAATGAGTGATCCATAAGTCAGGAAGTTGTCCTACTTATGGAATAGAGAGTCCAAAAAGGATTAGAGTTTATCAAATTTCCAGATTTAAGGGATTGATAAACTTGGGTAAATGGGCTTGACCCATTTACCAGAATTGTGTATAAATACAAGGCCAAAGATTGAATAAAGGATCCAATTTTTAATCCAACTATTATTGTGTATTTTTCTGTATCTACACAATTGGCGCCGTCTGTGGGAAACACCATTATTGAAATCTTTTTCAATAAGCTTCCCATTCTCTACGAAAAAGTTGAGATTCATACCATCAATGGCGGTGATCACCCGTTCGCATCAAACTGACTTACCTCCAAACGGAGGCCAACAAGCCGAGGATCCGATCAGGCGAGCCCTGGAGGAGAGGGCCGCCGAATTAGAGAGGCAGAACGCTGAACTAGTTACAAAACTGGCTCAACTTCAGAACCCGCAAGAGGTCCAAAACGATAAACAGTCCATCTAGTAGGAGCGATCCATAGGCCACCAATCAGAAAGAGACAACTGCCAAGTAAAATCCAACAACGATCGGGAGGAACACGCAGAATCATCCCTATAGGTGCTTGGAGGGCGCAATCCCGAGGAGATTCTGACCATGAGGAAGTTGGAGGAAATTATGACCAGATTCCAAAGGGAGGTACTGAAGGATCTGAAGGTGCAGACCCCTATCGATCTGGCCTCCGAGGCATCCATCGACACCGTGCATACTCCATTCACCATGACGATCACAAGTGTGCCCTACCCGGAGAGGTTCAGACTACCGAAGGTCACCCTGTTTGACGGCACGAAAAACCCAACGGAGCACATCTACCACGTGCAAACCAAGATGAATGTCTACAACGAAAACGAAGCCTTACTCTGTAAAGTCTTCCCCACCAGCCTAACCGAAGCGGCCCTGCTCTGGTTCAAAAAACAATCACCCCGATCCATTGGAAGCTGGCTCAGACTCTATGAATTATTCATTGCCTAGTACTTCGGCAATAAAAGACAAAAGAAGACCATCTCCAGCCTATTCACCATGATCCAGGAGAAAGGCGAATCCCTGAAAAGCTTCATCTCACGATCCAATGTCGAGATGTCCTCAATTGATAATTGTGACCAACATTCGGCTGTCGAGGCTTTCAGAATGACCCTGATCCCTGGAACGAAGTTCCATCAATCCTTGGTCAAGAGGCCACCAACAGACATCAGAGAACTCAATTCCAGAGTGCAAGGGCATCTCCGAATAGAAGAAGAGTTGGCCATACACCAAAGAAGAAGAACCTTTGCAAGCATAGAGGCAAGGGCATCTGAACCTTCCAGGGCAAAGGATTGGGCACCAGACCGGAAGTGACCGAGCGCTCCTGCTGCACCCTTCCCAGTCCCATAGAAACGCCAGAGGTTTGAAGACAAGGTCACCCCGTTGAAATTTACCCTAGCCAAGTTGTATCAAGAGACCAAGGGTAAGGGAATCTTCCGATCACCGCCACCCATTAGCCAGCCAATGGACCAAAGGAACATGTCGAGACACTGTGCCTTCCATGGCGAGTACGGACATCACGCCAACGAGTGCAGAAGCCTTAGGAGACAGGTGGAAGCCATGATAGCAAAAGGAGAACTAACCAAGTACATTGCCAAGGAGGGCACCCGATCAGACCAAATGTCACATGCGCCCACCAAAGGGGCAATGGGACAGTCCATAAGAGTCATTCACATGGTTCATGGAGTACCAAGCTGATTAGAAGTAGAAGAAGCCCGTAGATCACAGATGCGTCAAACCTAGAAACTACGAATGGTTAGGGAAGTCAGCGAGTTTAGAAGCCCGAAAGAGGACGCCCGGATAACTTTTACTTCTGCGGATATGCGGAACATTCAGACACCACATGACGACCCTCTGGTTATCTCTCTCATGGTTTTGAACTGCTTAATCAAGAGGGTGATGATTGACCCAGGGAGCAGCGCCAACATTATCACCAAGTGGGCCTTTGAGAAATTAGAGATCAATCCCCAGGAGATAGTCCCTTCCAGAAACCCATAGCCGGATTTGATGGTAGAAGAGTAGAACCAGTGGGAGAGATCCAACTACCAGAGACAGCAGCAAAGCGCACGCTCAGAGAAACTTTTGTGGTGGTGGATGTCAAACCCTCATATAATCTCCTTATGGGAAAGGGTTGGATCCATCGGATGCACGGAGTTCCTTCAACCATGCATCAATTCATGCGGTGCATTGATCCGAACGGAGTTGATGTAATTGACATCAAAGGCGATCAGGTAGCAGCCAAGGAATGTTATGTTGTCACCATGAAAGGACTGAAGAAAAGGGCTGAGCCGGAACGGGAATCACGATCCAAAGCGGTACCCGATGATCAATAGCAATTACAGGAAAAGGGTGTGGGGTCATCAATAGCAGCTGAACATTTGCTTGAAGTTCAGATGTGCCCTGATCACCCTGAAAGGTTGACTTATATCGGTTCTGGCCTCAATGCTCAAGAAAAGGAAGAAATGGAGGACCTATTGCGCTCCAACGTCGACGTATTTTCCTGGGGACATATGGATATGAATGGCATCGATCCGTCAATAGCACAACATTCCCTCAATGTGGATCCCAACGCAAAACCTGTCAGACAGAAGCAAAGGTGGATGGGGGCTCACAGAAACCAGATCATAGCTAAGGAAGTTAATCGGCTCCTCCAAGCAGGATTCATTAAGGAGGTACAATATCCTTCCTGGCTGGCTAACGTGGTCGTGGTTCAGAAGAAGAATGGGAAATGGAGGTGTGCGTGGACTTCACCGACCTAAACAGAGCATGCCCGAAGGACTGTTTCCCCTTACCAAAGATTGATCAGATGGTAGATGCCACCGCGGGATTCGAACGATTGAGTTTTCTGGATGCATACTCTGGGTATAACCAGATACGAATGAACCCAGATGATGAGGAAAAGACTGCCTTCATAACTGAATCAGGTATATATTGTTACACAGTTATGCCTTTCGGACTAAAGAATGCAGGTGCAACCTTTAAAATATTGGTCAACAAAAGTCTTCCAGGGCATGATGGGATCTACCATAGAAGCCTACATTGATGACACGGTAGTCAAGAGCAAGGTAAAAAGTGATCACCTGACTGATCTTCAGCAGGTGTTCGATACCCTTAGGAAGTACAAGATGAAACTCCACCCATCCAAATGTTCATTCGGAGTGGCTTCGGGCCAGTTCTTGGGACACATAGTTGATCGGACGGGAATACAAGCTAGTCCAACACAAGTCAAAGCTCTCGTGGAGTCAACAGAGCCAAGGTCCCGGAAGGAGATCCAAGTGTTAACCAGGAAGAGTAGTGGCCCTCAGCCGTTTCATCTCTCGATTAACCGATCGGTGCAGGTCGTTCTTTCAAGCTATAAAGGCAGCAAAAGGAGAGGTTTAGGGGCCGGAGCAATCAGAAGCCCTGAGGAAGCTCAAAAGCTATATGGCAAAACCTCATATACTGGCAACCCTAGAAGCCGATGAGCCATTACACCTGTATCTGGCCATATCTTCGACGTCTACCAGCGCCGCTCTGGTCAAGGAGGGCAAGGGGTACCAGACACCAGTCTTCTACACCAGCAAAGCCCTTGCTGATGCAGAAACTCGTTATTCGAAGCATAAGAAGCTGGTACTATCACTGATCAATGCAAAGCGACGTCTTTGGCATTATTTTGAAGCACACCCGATCGTAGTGCCAACTGCAACCCCGATAAGATCCATAATGGTGAAACCTGAGTTATCAGGAAAAGTATCCAAATGGGTAATTGAACTTAGGATTTTTGACATAACCTATGTCCCCCGAACTGCAATCAAAGGCCAAGCAGTAGCTGACTTTTTGTTAGAAACAGAAACTACAGACTCTTTGGAAGAAAATAAACCTGGCTTATGGGTTGTGTTCGTAGATGGATCATCAATTATCAACGGAGCAGGGATCGGTGTAGAACTCGTGACACCAGATGGCATTAAAATCCAGCAGTCTGTTCGACTGGAATTTCCTGCCTCTAACAACGAAGCCGAGTATGAGGCCCTTCTTGCAGGAATTTGGTTGGCCCGAAGCCTTCAAGTACAGAAAACAGAGATTCGAAATGATTCCCAGTTGGTCGTACGATAGTTAAATGGGGAGTATAAGACCCGAGAGCCGAAAATGGAAGCGTACAAGAATTTGGTGCTAAAAGAGGCCAAAGAGTTTCAGCAGTTAACCTTCAAACAGATCCCCAGAGGGGATAATTTCATAGCAGACCATCTGGCTAACCAGGTCTCCACAGCAGGAGAAGGTATGACTCGTGTTATACCAATAGACTTCATCGTCCGATCAAGCTTGGAGCCCCCCGAAGACGTGATGATCATTCCATGGGAGCCAAGTTAGATGGACCCTATAACAAATTATTTGAGGACCGGTGCATTACCTGAGTCGAAACCTGAGGCCCGAAAGATAAGAATGAAGGCAATTAGATATGCTCTGTACAACGGCTAACTATACCGCAAGTCTTTTTCCGGGCCATATTTAAGATGTCTCATGCCCTCCGAAGCTTCGGCGGTCATGGAAGAGATTCATGCAAGAGCATGTGGCAATCATTCCGGAGAGAGGTCTTTAGCCCATAAAGTTCTCACCCAGGGATACTTCTGGCCCTATATGTCAAAGGACGCTGAAGTTTATACCCGACACTGTAAAAAAAGTGTCAATTTCATGGAGATGCCATTCATCCACCTCCGGAGTTACTGAACCCAACAATTATCCCTCACCCTTTGCCCGATGGGGTATGGATATTGTGGGTCCTCTCCCGCAAACGATACGATCTACCACTCATGTTCTCCTGGCTACAAACTACTTCACCAAATGGGTGGAAGCCGAGGCATACCCCACCATCACAGGTAGCCATGTTATAAAGTTCATCTGGAGCCACATCATTTATAGATTCGGTCTACCCCGAACTATAATGATGGATAATGGCACCAATTTGGATAACAGGAAAGTTCAAGCATTCCTGGCACATCATAGGATCAATCAGAACACTTCTTCTGTCGGCTATCCACAGGAAAATGGGCAGGCTAAAATGATAAACATAACCATTTTTGATACACTGAGGAAAAATATTGAAGAGGCAAAAGGGGTATGGTTGGAGAAATTATCCGAGGTGTTATGCTCCTATCGGACTACTCCGAGGCAACCAACTGGAGAGACTCATTTCGCCATGGCTTATGGGGCCGAAGCAATTATCCCGACCGAGTTGAGAGTACCTACTTTAAAAAGTCAAGCCTGGGAGGAAGGTCCAAACAATCAGCACCTGGCCCATGATTTGGACCTACTGGAGGAAAGAAGGGAAGTTGTCGGGATAAGGCTGGCTGCCTATCAACAACAAGTCAGGGCACGGTTCAATCAGAAAGTCAGGAAAAGAGAATTCCAGGTAGGCGATATGGTACTCAGAAGAAAGATTGGCATTGTAGGCAAATTACGAGAGACATGGGAAGGACCTTACATAGTAGTTGAGGTCATCGGACGCGGAGCTTATCGGGTACGAAAGAACGAAACAGGCCGCAACGAGTCCAACTCTCAGAACGCTTATCGGCTGAAGAGGTATTATCCTTAGGAAGTTTCTTTTTTGTTAAAGTATTAAAGTTGTGTCTCTCTTATGGCACCTTCTTCTGATTATAATAAAACATCTATGCCCGATGTTGGCACCTCTGCTTCATGATTCTCAAGTTCATTTCAATAAAAATACATTCTATCTTTATATGAGTGTTCCATTTTTAAATTAAAATTTTCCTAAGTGTTGAGTTCAAACCTGATTTGAACTAACCAGAGGACAAAAACAAGCCTCAGGGGCCATATGCCCGAAGGTTCATTTTTAAATTAAAATTTTCCTAAGTGTTGAGTTCAAACCTGATTTGAACTAACCAGAGGACAAAGGCAAGTCTTAGGGGCCATATGCCCGAAGACTCCATTTTTAAATTAAAATTTTCCTAAGTGTTGAATTCAAACCTGATTTGAACTAACCAGAGGACAAAAACAAGCCTCAGGGGCCATATGCCCGAAGGTTCAATTTTGAATTAAAATTTTCCTAAGTGTTAAGTTCAAACCTAATTTGAATTAACCGGAGGACTAAGGCAAGCCACAGGGACCATATGCCCGAAGACTCAATTTTAAAATTAAAATTTTCCTAAGTGTTGAGTTCAAACCTGATTTAAATTAAACAGAGGACAAAGACAAGCCTCAGGTGCCTTATGCCCAAAGGTTCCATTATTAAATTAAAATTTTCATAAGCGTTGAAGTTCAAACATAAAATACGAGCTAGACAGAAGATAAGTAACAAGGGTCAGGAACCATATGCCCGAAGACTAGGCATTATAGGAAAAATGAAATAAACACTGAGATGGGAAAAGTTATTTTTCATTAAATAAAGGAAAGAGATTACAAAATAAATACCCAGGGTAAAGTACAGATAAACTTATTCTACTCGGGAGGATGATATTTTTCTCCCTTCAAAATAGCGGCGAACCGCTTCTCATTTTCAGAAGCAGAAGGGGTTTTGTAGGGAAGGGACACTCCCATGAAGACATCAAATTCCTCAGCAGTCTTGAACTCCCGATCTACCAAAGGAATATGCTCCATTTCATGCCTCTCTCGCCAAGCTCTGACCGTTCGGATATCACAGATGGTGGTGTACCGGCTGTGCATATCCAGACCCCGGCACACCTTAACCTTTGACCGCTCAAGAGCCAGAAGGTTATCTGACTCCGCCTTTTCAGCAACCATCTTCTAATAGGCTGTATTCATCTCTTCAAGCTCAGCGGCCAAAGCTAGCTTTTCGGCGGACAAGGCCCTCTTTTCTGCTTCACTAGTCTCCAGAAGGTTTTTCTGTTCGGATATGCTCTGGCGAAGGCCATTTGCCTCTTTGACCAGAGCAACCCGATGTTCGTTGTTTTGCTTGATCTGGGCTTTCATATTGGCCATTTCCTTGACATCAGACTCCACAACATTGTTGTAAGCCTAGACCCCATAAAGAAGCTGCACAGAAAGGACATGTTAGTACATAAAAGTGGTAATAAATAATGAACCAACTTACAAAATGAAGAACAAAGTATATACCTCCATGACCATTATAGAAGTCTTCTTCGCAAGATCAGTCCTAGAGATTTTTAACTGAGCGGCCCTATCGTCTGGAGTCCAAATCCCTTTTGGCATAGCCCGAAGAGCTTCTGGCTAGGTAATGGTGAGATGGTCGGCACAGGCCGGACTCCCATCTGATAGAAGGAACTTCGGTTCCCAAGGAATTAAAGTACGGGAGGCCTCCTGAACTTGGGGGGTTTCGCTTGTAGAGGCATCAGCAGTTTGAGTTCTGGGCCTCTTATTGGCCAACCCACCGCCTGTACTGGATCGGGTCCTGATGACTGGAGGGTTTACAGGAGGAGGTTGAGGTGAAGCTACAAAATTCTGTGTTGGCGGAGCTACCGGACTCTGCGCTGGCGAAGGTACCGAAGTCGCCGGGGGTGCTGTTAAAAGCGGCACAGCGTCGACCAGGTTGACCCCTTCAGGGACTTGAGGGCGTTTGGAAGAGAGAGGTTTGTCGGGAATGTCCATCCTGTCAACAACAGCGCCCAAGTTAGATATCGACTCCAGGTTTGCCGGAGTCAGGAGATCTGTAGCAGATCGGACTTTACCCCAGATATTGGTTTTCAGGAGGCCTATACGTTCTTTTATGAAAGACAGGGGGATGTCCCTATTATCATAACCCATAAATTTATATGCATAATCCCCCCGATGAAGATCACAGTACTCACAAAGACAAGAGACTTTACGAAGGGGATGGTAAATGGGTAGATGAATGGCACCGAACGTGTTTGGGATCGGGAATATACGAGAAAATGGGTAAGACCAATTGCCACTCACCACTACCATTCTCTCTTTCCATCCCTTATCAAACTTTTCGATACCAAAACAAATACTCCGACCGTAGAAGGGAAAGAGGTTGTATTTACCCTTACTTTCTCTGCACTTTAAAAATAATAATAGAGAAGTAAGTCGGCTAAACCCAGGTTAAGATCCAGATCCCTATTGTATAATAGGATCATGGACAAAATCCTAAGGTTGTTCGGGTTGAGTTGAAGGGGGTGTAAGCCTAACATGAAGAACACATAATGAAAGACAGGGTGAAGGGGAAACCTTAAAACCCTAAGGTGAACTACCGATAACAGAATGCTACCGGGTGTTAGTCCCTCACTTTTGGTAAAATCTAGGTAACCTGGGTAAGGGTCCACATCAACATCCCCAGGTACATGGGTCTCAGCCCGAAGATGTTTGACATCTACTTCAGGATGGACTCTCTTAAGTGGGGCCACTACGAATGGTTCAGAGGACTGGGGGTCCACAGATTCGTTGGGACCCCTTGAAATGGGTGTTCCCGGATTCGTTGACGAACCCGGAAGATCGGTATTTTGGGGAGTTGTTCTTGGGGCTCCTTGACGGGTAGACTGAGGGTTGTTACTACTGGTGGGATCGGTGCCAGTAGTAGAGGACAGAACGACCTCTTCTACCGACCGGGTGTCGTCGCTGTCAAACTTAGTGCCAAGAAAGGTAGAAGAGACAGAAGGGGGGCAGAGGTGAAAATTAAAGAAAATGAAAAGACTGTTCGACTTACTCAGCTGATGGTGAAGTGTCAGGGAAAGCTTCGGGTGGAAGCAGACTTCTGTTCTGCTGGGAGATCTGAACTGACCGACGGAAATGATTGCAATGATAAGGAAGAAATAAGTTCCAGAGATGAAAGTTGAGGAAGAGAGAGGCGAGAGCAGAGAGTTGCAAATGAAGAATGAGGAAATGAAATGGAGTAGAGAGGGTTTTTATAGAAAGGAAAAGGCATGCCAAAGGATGCACGAAACCCGAAGGTCACACAGCCCACGAGGAGCCGTCGTGGTGCGAGGATCAAAGGAGTAATGACCTCTTAATTTGAAATGCTATTAAATGTCTAATGATGGCATAACAACTCATCCCCATCACTTCCCATAAAGTACATGTATATATATATGTGTGTGAAGGTATTCAATTTTCGGTCATGGGCTTTGAAAGAAAAATTATAAGCCCATAACCTCAGGGGCCTGTGTAATAGCCAAAATAATACATGGCCCAACTAGGATGGGCCACAAGACTGATGGGCCGATGACTGATGGGCTGAAGACTGATAGGCCGAAGACGGATGGACCGAATAAATAAATTGGCCCATAGAATTCTCTAGAAGATGAGTGATTCATAAGTCAGGAAGTTGTCCTACTTATGGAATAGAGAGTCCAAAAAGGATTAGAGTTTATCAAATCCCTTGATTTAAGGAATTGATAAACTTGGGTAAATGAGTTTGACCCATTTACCAGAATTGTAAATACAAGGCCAAAGATTGAAAAAAGGATCCAATTTTTAATCCAACTATTATTGTGTATTTTTCTATATCTACAAAATCGTAAATGGGTCGGGGTCGGGTTACCAATGAGTTTTCCAGAAAATCTAAACCCAACCCAAACCCGTTTCAGGTTTTAATTTTGGATACCAAACCCGTTTATAAGTTTACCAAACCCGCCCCAATCGGGTTGGGACAGGTCGGAACCCGGCCGGGTCGGACCATTTTGCCATCCCTATTAGTGTCAGCATAGATATTAGGGTAAAGTGCAAAAAAAAACCCCTCAACTATAAAAGGAGCAAAAAATACCACATCTATGTCAATTGAGTGTAATGTACCCCCTCCAAAATAATTTACACTGCAAAAATACATTTTTACCCTTACAAAAATAAAAAATAAAATAAAAAATAAATAAATTTATTTTTCAAAATACTTTCCTCTCTTCTCACACCCCTTCCTCTTTCCATCACCATTCACCACCACCAGATTTCTGCTATAGCACATATTTATATATATATTTGTGTATATATAGCATATATATAGATTTGTGGGGCGGGTGGCTGGGGTGGGGGGGTTGGTAATAGATCTAAACAGAAAATTTTGAAAGCTTTAACTTAGTTTTTCAAACAAAAAAACAAAACAAAACCAGAGGCAAAAAGCCTCAATCAAACACACTACTAAATTTCTCTGTTTTGAATATAAATGGGTTGAGTTTATGTTCTACAAGCAACAAAAATTTATTGTACCCACTGCGGCACCTCCATCTCCACCACCGCATCCTTTAAACCTCCGTCTCCACCCATCGTCGCCGTTGCAGCTCTATCTACACATTCGTCTCAAATTTGTTGCTTTGCGTATTTTATTTTTGTGGTCATCGGTGATGGTGTAGAGGAAGAGCATAGAGAGGGGTGCGTCTAATTTGGGTGTCTCTAATTTGTGATATTTTTTTTAATTTAGGGACAAATGTGTTTTTTATAAATTTTTGTCCTTAATTACACCAAATTAATAGATATTTTTTTTTTGATAAATAAATTAAATTGAATAAAAAAAAAAAGGGGAGGGCCTTACCGCTGGGGGAGAGGGGAGGGCGTATCCTGGCCCAACAAAAGCCTACCATTAAAGGGGCCCACTTACAACAACTATACAATATAATAAATAATGAGGGTATATTTTTTGTAGTTGAAGGATTTTTTTTTTCATAGGCAATAATTGAAGGTATTTTTTTGCACTTTACCCTAAATATTATACATATATATATATATCCCCCATTATTTATTGTTTGAATAAGCAGTGATTAAATATTGTTATGAAATAATATGTGTGATAAATTGAGATGATGTGTATTCTACATGTTCAGTGTTTAGTGCCACAGGTTCCGCTTCGAGCAATGCGATTCTTCACAAGCGCATAGTTTATAATTAAGAGAATGTTAATGCTCAATAACACATCATGGTAAGGATTGAACTCAACAATTTTTAATTTTTAAATCGAGTTAAAAAGCAGTCAATCTATTCTAGATAATATGAAGGATTTGGCCTGCCTTAGTTAATTTCTCCACCTCAGTAAACAACTTTTTATGTATATACAATAGTATTTTAGTCTATATTTAAATTAGGTTCCAACTACTACTTTTCTTTCTTTTGATATGGTGGAGTGGGGTATTTTACATATATGGTAAAAGAATGTATGCTAAGGAAATGATATTACAAAAACTTAATCTCAATTAATAATACCTATATAGGCCACAAATATATTAACTCCTCCTTTTCTTCTAGCATTTCATCACAAAATTCCAACACAAAAAGTTGAATAAGGACAATTTATATTGACCTTTGGTTCATTAAACAAATTAGACACTGGTCAATATTTTTGTACCTCTTCCAATTTCGTTTGTGGTTTGCAAAAATTGATCAATATATAATGACTTTTCGCAATGTAATATTTATTATTAATAACATGTCATTTTAATAGAAGACTTGATTGAACTGTCATTCTAAAATATATCAAATAACATATCAAAGAAAACATTACATAAAAATTAACATATCAAATAAAACATTACATAAAAAATGAATTAATTATTTTATACTGATTTAAAATATATATATACATATTTCAGTATCGGTCAAGTTTAGACATGATGATAAGAACGAAGAAGAAGACAAAAGCCAGAAAAAAAGTTAGGATCACAACCTTTTTATACTTGTATATTCCGCCACCTTCTTCTTCAAAATCTAATCTCTCTCTCTCTCTCTCTCTCTCTCTCTCTCTCACACACACACACACACACACACTTCTCTCTCTTCTTTAATCCATCTCTCTCTCTCTAATGGCTATCCGAATCAAACTCCGAATCTGTCGCATATTCCGATCATGTCGTCCCCGAAACATATCCGACGTCACCAACCAACCCCTCTTCGTCCCTCACCACCACTCCCACTCCTTCCGACTCTTCTCACCGAAACCTCCACCATGTTCGTCCATTAACAGACCGAAACCCTCCGAAACACCCAAAACGGTAAAAAAATTATGTCCCAGACGTAAAACATCAGACCGAAATACCCTTCTTGTTTTGGCTGACAACGAAGGCCGAAAATGCCCACCCGCCTCACCCATCACGCCTCTAAACACCCCCCACAAGTTTGAAACTTTTAGCACAAATTCAAAACAGAGAAAACCAAAAAAGAAGACAAACAAAACCACCCATAACAAAAAGTGTGACACCGCTCAATATTATAAAGGGTGGTTTAGCAGCGACGAGGACGATGAGACGACGCCGTTTTCATCGAAGTCTATGTCCTCTAATTCATCTGATCAGACTTTTTATCATAACAACAGAGGTCGGAAAAGTGGGACGACTCGAGGAAGAAGATTGGATCGAATGCGGGTACTAGAAGGGAGAGTGAAAGATAGTTTGGCGGCGGTGACGAGTTCGAGTGATCCTTACAATGACTTCAGGAAATCGATGGTGGAAATGATAGTGGAGAGGGAGATTTTCGGGGCGAGGGAGCTTCAGAATCTGTTGCACTGTTATCTTTCTCTGAATTCTTATCATCATTATAGTGTTATTGTTGAAGTGTTTACTGAGATTTGTAATGCTCTCTTCTCAAACTGATCTAATTCAATGAAAATCTTAGGCCTTTTGTTTGCAACTTTGTTAAGGGTAGAAAATTTGTTTGAAAACAGAATCAGAAACTACTAAGGGTCGGTTTGGTGGCGTGGAATTGGAGCCTTCAATTCCTATTAAACTTGGACATAAATTTGCCAATGCAAGTGAATGGGAGCTTTAATCAGTTCTTACTTGAGCAATCATAATGGAAGAATCTCCTGGATAAACAATATAACTATCTGGAATCAATATCTGCTATATCATGGAGAAGTGACTTCACCATAAAATAAATGAATGCTAGTTGGAAAATGCAGACACTAGGCTTTGTTTGGTTTTTGTTTGCTAATGTAACTGTTTTTCAAATAAAAATATGTTTATCTATCATATTTTGTTTTAAATAGTAAAAAAATGTTTGTGTTTTATGATTCTTTTTTGCAAAACAAAAAATGTTTTTTTTTATTTTATATTTTTACTATTCACTCAAAATATATATGTATATATCTACACCACCGCCACCGCTGCCGCCTCCGACCATCACCACCGCCGCCATCTCCTACAACCGCCGCCGCCTTCGACCATCATCACCACTTCCCTTTGCCCCGAAACACCACCACCACCACCACAATCACCAATTTCATTTGCCCCAAAACATCACATATATATGTATGTATTTACAACAAAAACATCAATATCAAACATGCTTCTGTTTAGATTACAGCACTCTACAAAAATAAACATATATTTATATTTTTCTAAATTCCACGAGAACAAACACAAACAAAGCCTTGTTCAAACCAAGTTTGTTGTATTGGTTGATACATGGTATTGCTTAGTTCGTAACACAACCGAAAAGTGCCTATATATTCATGTACTAAAGTCAGTCCACTAATGAATAAGAGACTGTGATCTACTAAAATAAAGGAACAAAATTCATTCAAGGAAACCCAAAACTCAGTTTATCATATAAAGACTCAGTTTATCATATATGAGATCATCGGCTGTATTGAATGTTGTTACTATTCAAGTATTCATACATAGTTTTTGCCATTGCCAATCTTTCTCATTTTCTTTGTCCTAAAATAAGTGTTCATTTTGAAAAATTAAATTATTTTATTTACTTACTTTACCAATTTAACTTTCATGCATAATTACTCTCATAATAAAGTTTGTATAAATTTACTCTGACCTTCTCTATAAAATTAATATTACACAATATTTTTGTGCATTTACTAAATTACTCCTAACTTAAGTGTTTTAAGCTAAAGTTGTTAGGATGTGGCGAAATTTTAAATGGTGATATGATTAGTGGTGTTAGCATTGATGAAAAGAATTGGAGAAAAAGGAAGTTTGAAGCAAGTATTGTTGTGAAGAACCACCGAGTACTCGGTAAAGGCGCAAGTGTGCGAACTTGCACACAAGGATGGAAAAATGGCAGAAGGATTTTGTCGCATCTACGAATTTGCGCAGCGTTTGCGCATTACTCGGTGGGAATGTCACCGAGTACTCGGTGGCCCAGTTGCGGGTTTTTAGTTTTCCTTTTTTATTAGAAGATTGTAATGTTATGATTTCTTTTAAGATTGGCTTGTTCACCAATCTAGGTTAACTATATATATTGGAGTCTGGTGGCTAGGGTTTAATGTAGAGAAAATACAGAGGAAGAAAAAAAAGAGAAAAATTAATTCTTGTTGAGTGTTTTTTTATTAATAAAAGAATTGTTGATATTTTTTTTTTGTACGATCTTGGGCGAGATTAATTCTTAAGTAGTGAAAAGAGAATTAATTCATAACATAAGTAATTTATGATTTGCATGTCTAATGTCCTCATATCATTTAAAATACTAAAATACCCTACATTTGACACCACCCAAAACATTCTTATCACTTCTCAAACAAGATGGTGAGGTTATTTCAATATTTTTGTCACTATCAATGGTACTTTTGGGTTTTAATATATTTTTCTTTCTTAATTTAATAAAACTAACTTCATTTGATAGTAAAGTTACCTAGACCAAAGTTAACAAAACCTTAACGTAATTTTATGTTATAGTAAATTACTTCAATTTAAAGCACTTAAGTTAAATGTACTTTAGTAACTGCACAAAAATATTAGTGTAATATTAATTTTACAGGGGAGGTCAAAGTAAATCTACAGAAACTTTAATCTGAGAGTAATTACAAAAATTCTCAGGAGAGGTTAGAATAATTTACCCTAATATAAAATACAAAAAACATTTTCCTTAATAAGTTGAGTTAAAGTAGGACACAATTAAAAAACATTTTCCTTAATAAGTTGTCAATTCATATATTCATCCACATCATTCCAATAAAAAAACATGTGAGAAATAAATATACTTGAACCAAACACGGATGGAAATGGTACAGAAAGTAGAATGAACACTTCATGCGCAGAAATGCACTCCAAAGTGAAAGTTCCATATCCTGTTTTTCTCTCCATCATCAACACCACATGCAGAGTCAAGATAATCAAGCCACATGCATGTTTCATCAAAGACAAGAATTGCAACTCATGGATCACGCGTAGAGATTTTCAGCCTACCCACATGCAAATGTCAAGATTTGCAACTCCATGCTTGTGCAAGTTGGTTTTTGTTTGCTTTCTCTCCTTCACTTATAAATATGGGTATGTGTGGGTTGTATTATCAGTACAAGAAACAAAGAGAAAGATAGTACTGTGAGAGTGAGTTTTGTATAGGCAGAGAGAGTGTGAGGTATTGAGTTGAGTAGAGTGAAGTGTAATCTCCTCCTTCCTACCATTTTTCTTCAAACCATAGTAAAACTCTCTCAAGTGGACGTAGGTACCAAAATGGGCCGAACCACTATATATCTTGGTGTCTATATTACTTGTATGTGTGTGTTTTGGAGTTTGTTAAGGTATAACAAAGTGGTATTAGAGCTTAGAGTAAAAAATAGAGTCATTTTTACGATCCAATTTCGAACCAATATACTCATCAAAACACCACACCGAACACATTTTCCGGCGACCCATCTCCAGATGAAGCTTCTCCCGTCGAGAACAGCCTGAACAACCTCCACACGCGCCCCCACACGCCGCCCAAAGCTCGACGCGTCAGAGCTCTCGGTGTCACGCGCCCCCACGTGCCTTCAAGCTCCAGCGCTCGTGAGATCACGCGCCTACGCGCTGCCACGTCATTACTGACGTCATCATCAGTTGCCACATCACTACTAACGTCATCAGCTACCACGTGTCATCGCCTTATTGTACCACGTGTCACACACGCATTCTGCCACATCATCACTTCCACGTGTCCACCTGACACCCTGCCACGTGTCACACCCTTATTCTGCCACATCATCAATACTTTCCAAAATTATAGTTTTGCCCCTTGTCGTTATTTTGACTATTCCGGACTCATTCTAAGTCCGATTTGAGCTCAGTCATAGGTGATATTAAGGTTTTTAATTGTTCCGGATGCAACGGTACACTCCATTTTGTGTTATTATACTCCAAACATATCAAACAAGCCAAGGAGAGCTTAAAAACGATCCGATTCGATGGAAGATTCAGGATCCGGAGCTATGATTAAATTATCGGTATCAAATTATACCATATGGAGATCCAGGATGGAGGATCTCCTTAATTGCAAGGATTTGGCGGACCCGTTAGAAAATGAAGGTGCAAAACCCACGTTAATCGCGGAGAAAGATTGGACCAAGATGCACAGAAAAACTATTGGCCAAATCAGACAGTGGATAGGCCATAGTGTATTCGACCATGTTGCGCAAGAGACCAATGCGACTGGTAAATTTGAAGCTGAAGAGCGGAACCTCTATAGCCGAGCACACCAGCGAGTTTTAGAACCTGGTGAACCATCTTCCAGCTGTAAAGTTAAATCTTGGCGATGAAACTCAAGCCCTATTTCTGCTCAGCTCCTTAACACCCAATTGGGAGACACTGGTGGTTTCCACCGGTAACTCAGCACCGAATGGCAAACTCACTATGGCGATAATAAATGATACCATATTCAATGAGGAAACCCGAAGAAAGGAGATCGGCATGATCCAATCACATGCCTTTGTCACAGAAGGCCAAGGAAAATCTTACAGAACTGGTAGAGGCAGAAGTAGAGAAAGGTCTCAAACCCGTGGCAGACCCAACAATGACAAAAATCAACAAAAGGGTAAATATGTTTGTTTTCATTGTGGCATCGAAGGACATTTAAAGAGGAATCACCGCAAATTATAAAGGGAGCAAGGTCAAAACAGCCACCAGCCACAGAAGGAAGATGACGACTCCATGGTCACTGTTACAGGAGATATCGTTATATGCTCAGTCGATGAAGAGGTATGCCTCCACATAGGAAGCAATGAATCCGAGTGGGTGGTTGACACAACAACATCTTACCACGCCACTCCCCACAGTGATTTTTTCACCTCGTACAAAGCTGGAGACTTTGGTACAGTGAGAATGGGTAATACAAGTTTCCCGAAGATCGTGGGAATCGGCGATGTCCAGATCAAGACCAGTATTGGTTGCAGTATGGTGTTAAAAGATGTCAGACATGTGCCCGACCTTCGTCTCAATCTCATTTCTGGGACAACCTTAGATCGGGAAGGCTACGACAACTACTTCAGCAATGGCACCTGAAAGCTGATAAAAGGAGCCATGGTTGTCGCCCATGGACAGGTACACGACACACTATACAAAACCCATGTGAAAGTAATTTCTGACAGTCTCAATGCAGTTAAAGATGAGACTTCACCAAATTTATGGCATAAAAGACTCGAACACATGGGGGAGAAAGGGTTGCTTACACTGGCAAGGAAGAAACTAATTGCAGTATCAAAAGGTATTCCATTAAACCCTTATGATCACTGTTTATTTGGAAAGCACCATAGAGTCTCTTTCAACTCAACTACTAAAAGAAAATCAGAGTTGTTGAGTTTAATACACGCTGATGTTTGTGGTCCTATAGAAGTGGAGTCTTTAGGCGGTAACAAATATTTTCTCACATTCATTGACGATGTTTCACGAAAGGTGTGGGTATATTTTTTGAAAACAAAGGAACAAGTGCTCGATTACTTCAAGGCATTCCACGCCATGGTAGAGCGGGAAACCGGAAAGAAGCTAAAGTGACTCCGAGTCCATGAACAGAGGATGAACCAGACCATTATGGACAGAGTCAGTAATATGATCAGTATGGCTAAGTTGTCAAAGCCATTCTGGGGTGAAGCAGTTAGAGCCGCCGTCTACCTGATCAACAGATCACCATCAGTACCGCTACAGTTCGAAGTACCAGAAAAGGTATGGAATGGAAGAGATCCCTCCTACTCTCACCTGAGAGTATTTAGGTACAAAGGCATTTGCACACGTATCCAAGGAGCAAAGACAGAAACTCGATCTGAAATCAACTCCATGCATCTTCATCGGCTATAGAGACAAAGGATTCGGATACAGACTATAGGCTCCAGAATCAAAGAAGGTTATCAGAAACAAGGATGTTGTGTTCCAAAAGAACTAGACATACAAAGACATTAAAAAATTCACAGAGATCAGTGGTTCTAGTCCGAGTGTTATAGACATCATCCCATATCCTGCACCAGTACAGTTGATCCTAGATAATGAAGAAATGCAGGATGAAATTCCAGAAGCAGAGGAGGAAGAAGAACCTGAAGGTGTTAAGCAGGGGGAGCCACAAACCCCTCCACCAGAAGCTACAAAACCAAATGTAACTCCTCCAGTTGAAGAGCCTCAGCCAAGAAGATCTGAAAGAGGCCTACCGCTGATTCCGTTGAGGAGATATCCAGAGTCAGACTATATTTTGCTGACTGATGAGGGGGAACCAAAATGCTTTCAAGAAGTAAAGACCCATACAGACAAAGGTAAATGGGTGCAAGCTATGCAAGAATAGATGAGTTCCTTACAGAAGAACCAGACTTATGAGTTGGTGAGACTTCCCAAAAGCAAGAAAGTATTGAAAAACAAATGAGTGTTCAAGCTAAAGAAAGACGCCAACAGAAAGCCGATGAAGCACAAAGCCAGATTGGTCATCAAAGGATTCCAACAAAAGAAATGCATTGACTTTGACGAGATATTCTCACTAGTGGTGAAAATGACCTCATTTCGAGTGATACTCGGATTGACAGCTAGTCTGAACTTAGAACTTGAACAGATGGTTATCAAGACAACATTCCTTCATGGAGATCTACAGGAGGAAATTTACATGGACCAACCAGAAGGTTTTAAATTTACAGGGAAAGAGCATATGGTCTGCAAAGTGAAGAAAAGTCTCTACGGCCTCAAGCAAGCACCGAGGCAATGGTACATAAAGTTCGACTCATTCATAGTGGGTCATGGTTATAAGAGAACTACTGCAGATCAATGCGTCTACATTCAGAAATTTCCAGATGGTAACTTTGTTATTCTATTGTTATATATTGACGACATGTTGATAGTTGGATAGGATGCTAGTATGATCAGCAAGCTGAAGCAAGAACTGTCCAAGTTCTTTAACATGAAGGACCTATGCCCAACTCATCAGATATTGGGCATGAAGATTGTTCGTGACAGGAAAGCCAAGAAATTGTGGTTGTCACAAGAGAAGTACGTTGAACGGGTGATTGCAAAGTTCAACATGGGAAATGTCAAGCCAGTCAGTACTTCGCTGGCTAATCACTTCAAACTAAGTAAGATTGTGTCCCTCTTCGACGAAAGAAAAGGAAGAGATGGAAACAATCCATTACTCTTCGGTCGTTGGTAGCTTGATGTATGCAATGGTTTGCACCAGACTGGATATAGCTCACACTGTAGGAGTTGTAAGCAAATTTCTTTCAAATCCAGGCAAAGACCATTGGGAATCAGTCAAGTGGATTCTTAGGTACCTGAAGAGTACATCGAAACTATGTTTGTGCTATGGGGGAGCATAACTAGTCTTGGAGGACTATACAGATTCAGACATGGCCGGTGATGTGGATAGCAGAAAATCTACATCAGGATTCCTATTTACTTTTGCAAGGGGAGTTGTATCATGGCAATCCAAATTGTAGAAGTGTATCACTTTATCTACAACAGAGGCAGAGTACATTGCCGCAGCAGAAGCTGGGAAGGAAATATTGTGGGTGAAGCGATTTCTCCAAGAACTGGGTGTTAGCCTGAAAGAATACAAAGTGCATTGTGACAGTCAGAGTGTTCTGGACTTGAGCAAGAATTCAATGTACCATTCCCGCACGAAGCATATCAACATTCTCTATCACTGGATACGCGAAGTAATTGAGCTACAATTATTGAAGATTGTGAAGATCCACACAGACAAGAACCCGACAGATATGTTGACAAAGGTAGTTACTCAAGAGAAGCGAGAGCTATGCAGAGACATAGCCAGGATGGACATCAACTGAAGTGCAGCAGAAGACGTTCTCCTCCGATTGGTATAGAAGGGGGAGAATTGAAAGTTCAATACCCTGTTCTGCTCTCCATCATCAACACTACATGCAGAGTCAAGATTATCAAGCCACATGCATGCTTCATCAAAGTCAAGAATTGCAACTCATGGATCACGCGTGGAGATTTTCAGCCTACCCACATGCAAATGTCAAGATTTGCAACTCCATGCTTGTGCAAGTTGGTTTTTGTTTGCTTTCTCTCCTTCACCTATAAATATGGGTATGTGTGGGTTGTATTATCAGTACAAGAAACAAAGAGAAAGATAGTACTGTGAGAGTGAGTTTTGTATAGGCAGAGAGAGTGTGAGGTATTGAGTTGAGTAGAGTGAAATGTAATCTCCTCCTCCCCACCATTTTTTCTTCAAATCATAGTAAAACTCTCTCAAGTTGACATAGGTACCAAATTGGGTCGAACCACTATATATCTTGGTGTCTATATTACTTGTGTGTGTATTTGGAGTTGGTTCAGGTATAACACAAAGGACTAGAACAAAACACTACTATTTTCGTTCCTATAAATGGATACAATATCCTACAAATGCATTGAAAATTAGACACCATTCATCGAGTCAGAGAAGATTTTGGTGTTTATTAATAACCAAAGACAGTTATTAATGGTTACAAATTTTGGTAAGAAAGAATACATATATCCTGATATATACTTTGGCTATACTTGCACCTTCCGAGGGATAAAAAAAGAAAGGTTGACCTGGTTATATATTGCTAAATTTCTTACCTACCCTCTTTCTCTATTTGAAGATTAAAAAATATTAAACGCTCATTAATTCAATATAGAATACTGATAATTCTAAATAATAAAAGTCAATTAGTTTGAAAGTTGGACACATTTATTTTTATGGTTATGATGTCATCAAATGAAAACATCGTTCCAACTCTTTAAAATAATGTACAACGTATTCTTATCATTTTCGTATTTTGATTAAGAGGTTTTTAGTTATATCAATTAGAGATTTTTTTATATAAATAATTAAATCAATATTTGAATAAAGAAGACATGAAGCCATTATTTCACGTAAATATAGAACTTTTATGATTTGTAAGTACAATATTATTACATAAGTATACCTCTAGCTAAATTACAAGCATGTCCAACATTGTTCTCACGAAGTCCTACTAAGTGTATGATCGGTTCAGTTTTTATAGAACTGTTATAAGAGTACTTATGAAAATGTCTGACTTTAGATAACCTTTTTTTTTATTCTCTCAAAATACTTTTCGATTTTCTAAATTCTTGATAGCTGTTTTTAAGAATGTAAACCAAGTAGGCCTGAGTTTTTTTTCCTTCAAATTTTTGTGGTTATGCTTTATGTTAATGTTAATATCAAAAAGTTTTGACTATTGTATTAGCTAGTGATTAATATTTTTTTCTTATTGGTTATTATAGTCAGAATTATTAGCTGTTCATGTATAAATTTTTGTTCCTCTCGTTCACTTGCATAAATGAATCAGAGAAGGGGAAGAAGAGAATAGTTTCTCTAAGGTGTTTGAATTGATGTGAAATATGTGGAAGTTCTTGTGATTGAATTTGAAATTAGAGTTAACTTCATTTACACCCTTTGAAGTTTGTTTTTATTTCAATCACATTCCCTCAGGTTTGAGAATCTTTAATCATACCCCTTATTTCTAATTATACTCATCATTTACACCCCTTATACCATGACATTAGCAAAAAAATTTAACTTAATACCTAAATTACCCTCAATGTTGAATTAGTCCTTGTTTGAAAACAAAAACTCACTATTTTTATCAATTTGACATCTCCCATTCCCAAACCATTTACATTTTCCACCAAACACTCCCCAAGGGAATTCCAATCCCTACTTTGCCTCCATCACCATCTTCTCCGCCCAAAACCTTATAACCAAATCCACCATCGCTCTGACAGCCTCTTCCTCGCCGCAAGCTCCGTCTTAGGCCTCGTCCAGGTCTTCGATATCAAGAACCACAATCCTCTCCTCCAGCTTCGCGGTCATTCCCGCCTATCCACCTCGTCTGCTACCCTCGCCTCGACAAGCTCCACCTCCTCTCTAATCACCGATTTGCTAGCTAGGGCACAGAAGGATTTATGTGTGTGTGTGTTGGTGCAAGTGTGTAAATGAAGGGGGGCGAAATATATATATACATTGATAGGGATCGTATCCCGGTGGATAACAATAAACCTGAATCGAGATAAAGGAGAACCCACGATAAGGATAGACACATAGCTAATCCTTATCTGGGAGGTAATTTCCATGACTTGGGTACTATGCCCTAAAGCCCTATAAAGTGGGGCGATGGTCAACCTAACAGGTACGCAATAATTTCACACCCTCAAACTCTCTCTCTCGATTCCTTCCCCGATCAATTTACTAACTTGATCGTCGGAGCCTCTTAGGCCGGTACCACACCGGTGCTTTACAGGTACCCCTCCAGGTGGTTGCGACGTCGTTCCGGGCCGGGTCATACTTCTTGCATCATCAATTGGCGCCGTCTGTGGGAAACGACAGTTTCTCACCTCCAGATCTAATGCTTCAGTTACGAAGCAAGAGCATGGTCGGTGAAGCCTCTGGGCAACCCAGAGATCTTCCCCCTCCACCCGTCGACCCGTTGTAGCCAACAACCCAGGGAGTACTATCGCCCTCTGGGCTCCCCCCGATGTATCCCCTACGACATGTTGTCTTGAACGAAGAGTGTGCCTCTCGAGAAGAGCGTGATGCTGGTGGTGATCAATCACCGAACAACTCCGAAAACCTTCCAGATCCGGACCATGCCAGACAACGTAATCCCCAAGATCCGGACCTAGCCCGACAAGGCGCTGTCGTGGAACGTGTGGTGGTATTAGATCAACAGGCCCAGGATTTGAATCAAGGCATGAACCAGTTAATCCAGCAGAACATGTCGATCTTGTAATGCTTAGCTGTTCCTATTCCCTCCACCTCCTGGTGGGACCAGGCAGCATAACCTAGATGACGGGGCAGAACATAGTCATGTTCAGGATCAAGGGAGGATCGTGGTTTGGAGTACACATCAAGGCAAGACTCAACCAGATGTTGAGGACCCTACAGATGCCACGTGTGTAGATCAACAAATCCAAGATCTCAAGGCAATGATGGAAGATATGGCGCAGGAATGAAAGGCAAAAGCCCCACCATCGTGGATGAACTCCTACAAAAGACTAACTCCCATTTTGATGCATTGGTGATAAGTGTACCCCTACCCAACAACTTCAAGATGCCTCAGTTGGAGAGTTTTGATTGAGCCAAGGACCCCCTTGACTATCTGGAGACTTTCAAGGCACTCATGCACCTGCAGGCTGTCCCGGATGCTATCATGTGTCGGGCATTCCCCATCACCCTGAAGGGGTCAGCCCGTGTCTGGTTCAACAAGTTGAAACCAGGTTCCATCCATGATTTTGATGAGTTAAGCAAGAAGTTCATCGGGCACTTCATCGCTGGACAAAGGCACTTAAAGCCCGTCACCTACCTGTTAAATGTCAAGCAAGACAAAAAAGAATCTTTGTGAGAATACATAAGCCAATTCAATGTGAAGATGTTCCAGGTTGATGAGGTAAATGACAACGTAGTTGTGACAGCCTTCATGGGAGGGCTACAATCTTCTCGGTTCTTGTTCTCTCTATCAAAATAACCACCCGAGACAATGGCGGAACTACTTGTCAAAGCCCAGAAGCACATGAACGCGGAGGATGCCGTGAACTCCCGAAAGGGAAAAGGGACTGGAAATAAGAAATGGGAGAAGAAGAGGCCAGCAACAACCACTAAGGAGGAGAGATAATCCAAGGGTTGAAAAACCAAACCTACCCAGGTTCGAGGAGCCAGGACAGGTTCACCACCTTCACTCCCTTGAATAAACCAATAAGTGAGATTCTTTTTCAGATCCAAGACCACCATTCCTTAGCCTGGCCAGCCTGGCTGAGGTTAGATCCATCAAAAAGGGCACGTGATAAATACTGTCATTTTCACCGCGACCATGCGCACACAGCGGATGAATGTATCGACCTCAAAAACCAGATTGAGAGCTTGATCTGGAGAGGACACTTGAGTCGGTTTACGACTAATGGCGACAAAGGGAATGGTCGACAGGACGTTCCTCGCAGAAGCCGCTCACCAAAGAAATAACCGATGCGGGAGATCAGGGTGATTTTCGGAGGCTTCGCAGGAGGCGGGGAGACAAGCTCATCCCGAATGGCTCATGTGAGAAAGACCAGGAGTATGATGGAAGTGCAAGAGGTAGATACGATTTCCCCACCATCCAAGTATCCCCGGCTGGAAAGGCAGATCATTACCTTCTCCGACGATGATGCACGTGGTGTTCAATACCCCCACGATGATCCACTGGTGGTTACTGTGGCAATGACCAACTTTACCATACGACAGGCTCTTATTGACAACGGAAGCTCTGCGGATTTGTTATTTTCCGAAGCCTTCAACAAGATGGGTATAGACAAAGAGAAGTTGTAGCCATCCAAGTCACCCCTGGTTGGCTTCTCCGGAGAGAAAGTGTTCCCACTGGGGATAGTGACCCTTCCTTTCACGGTCGGGATCATACCAAGACAACTCACGGTCATAGTAGATTTCTTTGTGATGGATTGCCCTTCCACCTACAATATCATCTTTGGGAGAACTACCCTCAATACCTTGAAGGCAGTAACCTCAACCTATCACCTGTTAATGAAGTTCCCAATGGATTAAGGTGTGGGAGAGGTAAGAGGAGACCAAGCCATGACACGAGAATGTTATGCAGCAGCTCTAAAAGAAAGGAAGTCACGGGAGGCTCTCACCATCGAAGGTCTTGAATCAGATGAGTCCAATCCACGACCTGAACCTGTAGAGGACCTTATTGAAGTAAGTCTAGAGGGGGAAGAGACCCAGAAGAAGGTACACATTGGGTCATTGCTCCCTAACGATATCAAAAATTGGCTCATCCAATTCTTGAGACAGAACCAAGACATATTCGCCTGGAAACATGAAGACATGCCTGGCATTTACCCCCAAGTCATGTAACACCGACTGAATGTGGATCCCACTACTAAGCCAGTACGATAAAAAATAAGGACATTCGCCCCTAAAAGAAATGCAACCATAATGTCGGAGGTAGAAAAACTCTTGAAGGCAAATTTCATTCGTGAAGTACACTACCCCGACTGGTTGTCAAACGTGGTCCTGGAAAAGAAAATGAATGTAAAATGGAGGCTTTGTGTCGACTTCACAAATTTAAACAAAGTTTGCCCGAAGGATAGTTTTCCTTTACCAAGAATTGACAAGTTGGTAGAAGCTACTTCAGGAAATAAGATGCTCAGCTTTATGGATGCATATTCGGGATACAATCAGATCCCCATGCACCCTCTCAACTGTGAAAAGACATCTTTTATCACCAATTGAGGCATATAATGTTACAAAGTAATGCCCTTCGGGTTGAAGAATGCCAGAGCTACCTACCAGAGGCTGGTCAACAACATATTTAAGAACCAGATTGGTAGAAACATGGAAGTCTACGTAGACGACATGCTAGTGAAAAATGTCAAGAAAAAAGATCATTTGGGGGACCTTGAAGAAGCCTTCAAGGTACTCAAAAAGCACCAGATGAGCCTTAACCCAACCAAGTGTGCTTTTGGTGTATCGTCAGGGAAGTTCTTGGGATTCATGGTTAGCAGAAGGGGCATTGAAGCCAATCCAGAAAAAATCCAGTCCATCCTGGACATGAAGTCCCCCCAGTCAATTAATGATGTTCAAAGGTTGACGGGGAAGGTGGCCGCCCTCAACAGGCTAATCTCTCGAGCTACTGACAGATGTCTTCCTTTTTTCAGGGTGCTTAAGAAAGCCTTTTAGTGGACCCCTGAGTGTGAGCAAGCATTCGTAATCTAAAGAAGTACCTTGTTTCTCCTCCCCTGCTGTCTCGAGCAGTTCCAAGAGAACAACTTCTACTATACTTGGCCGTCTCACTAACAGCAGTAAGTTTGGCCTTAATGAGGGAAGAAACAGGAGTTCAAAGACCAATTTACTATACCAGTAGGGCACTACGGGGAGCGGAAGAAAGGTACCCTGCAATGGAAAAGCTCGCGTTCGCGCTTGTTATCTCTGCTCGGAAGCTCAGACCATACTTCCAGGCACATACAGTAATTGTGCTCTCAGGGCAGCCCCTACGTCAGGTGTTGTATAAGCCAGAGACATCGGGAAGACTCATGAAGTGGTCTATAGAGCTTGGGGAGTTCGACATCCAGTACAGGCCAAGGGCAGCTGTAAAAGGTCAGGTACTAGCAGACTTTGTGGCTGAATTTATCGGAGCAAGAGGCGAGCTAACCCAGGCGGACCCGACATTGGAAGCACCCCTCCCTGATAATCAGACATCGCTAGAGCACACGTGGGTCTTGTATGTTGACGGGTCGTCAAATGCCCATGCATGCGGGGCGGTTCCAACCAAAAATCCACCTTACTTCCCTTATATCCTTGACCACTTTATACTTGAAATATAAACTCACAACACTCAGCATGATGATGCCATTAACAAACACTCAACACTCAAATATTTGTTCCCAAAGAAAAATGCTACAGAATGTGAGAAGTCCTCTAGTCATCACTAATTATAAACTAAATAGTTGCTTGATTTTTTAACTGTCACAAACAAATTTTTTTTTTTTTTCTGTTTTTAAATAATTGAGTTTTATTTTTTCAGCACTGTTAAGTACAAGAAATCTTATATCTAGCCATATTAAAAATAAATTTGTACATACTAACTTTTGTGATGCATAAACTAAGTAGAACCTATAAGATATATCTAAGTTTATGCACGAATCATTTATCCAAAAAAAAAAAAAAGTTTATGCACGAATGTTATTATTTAATTTTTTCTTTTTAATTTACGAGGTTTTGTATTAATTTAAATATGAATTTAGTTAGTGTGATTCCAACACATCTATCAAATATAATAGAAATTAAAAGAGTACAAAAGACAATAATTTTGAACAAGTATCCTCATTAGTAATGTCTCCCTCTAGTCCTCTCCATAATAAAATCTAATGGTTCACATATTAAAATTAAAGACAATTTTTTCATAATACACTTACTAAATATATGAATGATGCGACTTATTATTAAAAGGGTTAAGTGCATTAAACCCTCTATTTTTTCTTCTCTTTCTCAACTAACCCCCATGAACTAAGCACTGTTCCCCTAAACTATTTAAGTGTTGCATTTAATCTCATTCTATCATAACACTGGTAGTTAAAATTAGGATAATTTGCACTCAAATCCTCTGAGGTTTCGGTCAATTGCACTCGCCCCCTGAAATTTCATTTTTCTTGCAATGACACCCCCTGAAGGGGTGAAGACCCCATGAAATGACTCTTGTGCCCTTACTTTAATGTAAAAGACATGTTGGCTAAATTACTGAACCAAACAACCCTTGTGTCTTAAGTTCAATTTGGAAAACTTTTCAAGTACTTTGGATACAAAGATTTTTGAAATATTATCACCTTTCTTTAAAAAAAAAATTTTAAATTGTCATTTTTGTAATATAGGCCCCAAAAGTTATCATTTTTTTATTTTTCCTAAAACTAATACTGTGACCTTTTACATTAAATAATAATAATACACTTTATTTATGATTATATTGTTTTTTTTTTTTTTGTATTTTAGAAGGTGATACATGTATAAAATTAATTTACTATTTATTATTATTCTTTGTTTATGATTTATTATTCTTTGTGTAAAATTAATTTAAGCTCTTACACTGTAAAATAATAACAAAATTTACTTATTGTAATTTTTTATATTTTTATAAAAATATGAAAAATGGTTTATTATTTATTAATTTTTTTGTAAAGTTAATTTAAGCCCTTACACTTTAAATAATGACAAATTTTACTTATTATAATTTTTTATACTGTAAAAGGTTATAATGAATAGAAATATTAAATAATCCTTATGTTTTTATTAGTAGTATATAGATAGATAGATAAATATATACAGATTTATGTATTTTAAGTTATATTATTTTTTCTTGCCAAAATATATTTGTCTTATATCTTTATTATATATCTTATGAAATATTCATTAGAGTTATATTTCAATTAATGTATATTAATTAATTAATATTGTTTTAAAAAAAATATGAAAATATTTATAAGAATAGTTGTTATAGATATATATACATTATAGGGTTTTCATCTTGGGGCATGGAAGTAATTTCACCACCTAGATATTTGTCTCATAAAATAAGGGAGACAACACAAGGGCATTCCGGGCATTTCTCCCCTTCAGGGGGTGTCATTGCAAGAAAATTAAAATCTCAGGGGGCGAGTGCAATTGATCAAAACCTCAGGGGATCTGAGTACAAATTACCCTAATTGTAACTAACGGTTTTATGACAGGAGGAAGTGAATTATAAAAATTGTAATAGTTTAGGGGGTTTATAGTCAAAAACATAATTCAGGAGGTTAGTTGAGAAAGAGAAGAAAGAAGGGGGGATTTAATGCACTTAACCCTTATTAAAAACGTAATTCTGCTTTGGAGAAGGCTAGACTGAGGAAATTTAAGGAGAGCATTCTAATTTTTTATTTTTTTTTACTGGATAGAAAAGTCAATCAGACATGTTTGGATAACAAGGCATCCTAGACTAGAAAAAAAGGAAATTAACCGAATATGACAATATGTCCAATAAGATATGGGCTTGCGTTTTGGCCCATTTATTTTAGGGTAAATTGCAGTAGCACCCCCTGAGGTTTAGGTTAATGCCACAAATATGCTGGTCAATGCGATAATTTGCAATGACACCCCCTGGACCTGTGAAATGACTAGAATGCCCCTTTAATTCTTTCACTTATTACATTAGAGTAATATATAAAGTGTGAAATTACCCATATGCCCAAACACTTCACCCCTCTAAAATTACTAATTACACTTCCATCCCTTATTACAAAATATATATATATATTACGAAAATATATATATATTACGAAAATTACAAAATTCTAAATAAACACAAAAAATTCGAAACAAACATATAAAATTCGAAAAAATATATATAATTTGAAAAACATATATAAACTTTGAAAAAACATATAAAATTCAAAAAAATATATAAAATTTGAAACAATGTATAAAATTCAAAAAAACATTTAAAATTCGAAACAAATATATAAAATTCGTAAACAATATATAAAATTCGAAAAACATATAAAATTCTAAAAAATATATAAAATTCAAATATACATATATATATAAAGTGTGACTGAAGTGATTCCTACCACATTTGGAAATTCAAATTATTTTGAAATTTGAAATAATTTCAAAATATATATATATATATATATATATATTTGAAATTTTCATTCAAATATATTTAACAGATTGCTAAAGTATTTATTTTGAAATAAAAGAAAGAAAAAGTTCCTTAGTTAAGATATTTCTAGCACTAAATTTTCCTTTTTTATTAATTAAAATTTAAATACCGTTATATTGATTCCTTGTTTTTAGAAGTGGAAGCAAAGAATGACAGATGAAAGAAAGTGATCTTGCAAAGGAAAATTTTATGATATTTTTTTACCTTACATTATTTTTATTGAAAAGGAAGAATTTTAGGAAGGAATAAAGTTGATATTGCATGATTCTATTATAAAATTCTTTCCTCTTTAGGAAATGTTAGATATAGAACGAAGAAAATGTGGTAGGAATCATTTCCAAAATAATTTGAATTTTCAAATGTGGTAGGAATCACTTCAGTCACACTTTATATATATATATTTGAATTTTATATATTTTTTAGAATTTTATATGTTTTTCAAATTTTATATATTGTTTACGAATTTTATATATTTGTTTCGAATTTTATATGTTTTTTTGAATTTTATATATTGTTTCAAATTTTATATATATTTTTGAATTTTATATGTTTTTTCAAATTTTATATATTTTTTACAAATTATATATATTTTTTCGAATTTTATATGTTTGTTTCGAATTTTTTGTGTTTATTTAGAATTTTGTAATTTTCGTAATATATATATATATATATTTTGTAATAAGGGGTGGAAGTGTAATTAGTAATTTTAGAGGGGTGAAGTGTTTGGGCATATGGGTAATTTCACACTTTATATATTACCCTAATATAATAAGTGAAACAATTAAAGGGGCATTCTAGTCATTTCACAAGCCCAGGGGGTGTCATTGCAAAGTATCGCGTTGACCGGCATATTTGTGGCATTGACCTAAACCTCAGGGGGTGCTACTGCAATTTACCCTTTATTTTAATAACAGTTGTAAATAATTAATTTTTAAATCAATTCTAATTTGTTATATATGAGAATATTTTCATAATATTTATAACATCAAATTCAAGAGGCTTGCTTTAAAATACATAGTCAAATAAAAATTTAAATCTTAGGTGAGTAATTTACTTTCAATAATACATCTTCAAAATTATTGTTATATTCAAGTTTAATAAAATTATATAAACACTCAAACACGTTATATATATATTAGGGTATAATTGGAAATTGAAATATAGGCTTCCAACTTTCACGGGAAACTAAAAATTTTGGAAGAAAAGTTTTGAAAAAAATAGCAGGATGCGAAAAAATTATTTTCCTAGAAATTTTCCTTTTCCATTTAACCAAACTCCCAAATTTTTATAAAAAAATTTCGTTTCTTTTCCTTTCTTGCTAGTTGTAGCTAACCAAACGCACCCTTAGTGAATAAAGACCCCTTTCCCTCTGTTTTTCCTCCTTTTGCAAAATATGTGTTAACTCCTAATCAATTAATTTTTAAGTATTAATTAAAATCATTTCATTAAATATAATATTTGATTATAGTAGTCAATAATTAATTTTTAGAATTAGGTTTTCACAGTTTTATTTATCAATATATAAAATAGTTTTTCATGAATATGTCAATAAGATTACAAATTATATAATTCCCATGAATTTGAAAGTTTCTTAAAATTTTAAATTAATCAAAAATATTAATTATAATAGGTGGATGCAGAATTTTCGTAAGAAATTGAATTATAAACAAACTTTATAAGCAGTAATTACATGAATTTATCATCTCTACTTGATAAGTATTTTATTTATTATAGAGGTTGGTCCGAAATCATTTTCATGATTCGTGGTTCCATGAATAATACCCAATCTGCCATTGCGGCCATTTCCACCCTTCCCAAAATCAGAACAGAGGTTGGCGCTGGGGACATGTTCGAGACCATGATTTCAAGGCATCTAAGACTAGACTACCAAGCAAGGCATCTAAGAGACCATAGAAAATTATTGAATAATGGAGAGCTTCTACACATTTGGGGATTGTAGAAAGATTTGGGAGAAAAATTCTACCCACCAAATTTTGACCGTTGATGGTAATACATTCCAATGACTATAAATAGGTGAAAAGTGTTAGAGGATAAATAAGATAAAAGCTAATTACAACCTTCAACAATTTTTTTGTAAATTTATTTTAAACATGATAGTAATATATAAATACTAATATGAGTATTCATGTAAGTTAATAAATAATAGTAACGATAATCCAATCACAATACACGATACTAATAACTCCGCTTGATAAGATGTCAAGTTTTGAAAATGTTTTATTTTTGAGAAATTGTTTTGAAAATGTTATTATCATAGTAATCAGATAAAAATCATCCTACAACTGATATTCTTTTCGTTTAGTGTAAGATTGCATTCGAAATCATCTGCATAATACTATATAATAAAGGATGAAATCAAAATTTAAAGTCATACTAATTAATTTCTTTTTCGTATGAACTAAACTCATTCCATTATGATTAGTAGTTGTAGTATTCAGTTATTATTTTCACAGTATTAATTATCGGAATATAAATGTGATTTTACCTAACTATGTCCATAAAATTAAGAATGATAATTAACACTATAATTTCCATTAATTTGAATTTTCTTTTCCTAAATGGATTTTGTATTAAAAGGTAAAATAAGATATTATAATATGCCTAGAGAAAGAAAAAAAATGAAGACAGACCTTCTTCGCAAAATAAATAAATAAATAAAACCAACATCCAACTAAAAATGCTAGTACAAGATAAAAGATAAGAACTCAAACTTAAAGAGAACATCAATTGAAAACTTTCTTATAGTTTATTGACAAAAGTGCATAACACACTCCTATAATATTTTAAAAGCTCAAATAATTCCTGTCAAGAATCAAGATTAAAAAAAGGGTTAATTTCAGTAAATCCCCCTATACTATCCAATTTAATCAACTAACTCTTACTGTGTCCATTTTGCCCCTTATAATATTCAATTTCATCAATATGCCCCATCACCTCTCAAAATGCCTAAACTACCCTCAATAGTATAAGGGGGTTTAGTGAAATTAATAGTATAAGGGGGTTTAGTGAATTATTTCGGAAAAAATAATATATACTTTTTGCAAAAAACAACAATTTCGAAAAAAAATCATATTTTGTTCCAAAATATGATTTTTTTTTTTGAAAAATATTTTTTTTGCGAAAAAGTATGTATTATGTTCCAAAATATGAATTTTTTTTTCGAAAAATATTTTTTTTGCGAAAATGTATATATTATGTTCCAAAATATGAATGTTTTTGCAAAAAATATATATTATGTTCCAAAATATGATTTTTTTTCAGAAAAAGTATATATTATGTTCAAAAATATGAATTTTTTTTTTGAAAAATAATTTTTTTGCAAAACATATATATTATGTTCCAAAATATGATTTTTTTCTGAAAAATATTTTTTTTGCGAAAAAATATTTATTATGTTCCAAAATATGAATTTTTTTTCGAAAAATAATTTTTTTGCAAAAAATATATACTATTATGTTCCAAAATATGATTTTTTTGAAAAATAATGTTTTGCAAAAAATATATACTATTATGCAAAAAATCATATTTTGGAACATAATAGTATATATTTTTTGCAAAAAAATTATTTTTCAAAAAAAAATCATATTTTGGAACATAATATATATTTTTTGAAAAAAAAAATCATATTTTGGAACATAATATATACATTTTCGCAAAAAAAATATTCTTCGAAAAAAAAATTCATATTTTGGAACATAATATATACATTTTAGCAAAAAAAATATTTTTCGAAAAAAAAATTCATATTTTGGAACATAATATATACTTTTTCGCAAAAAAAATATTTTTCGAAAAAACAATTCATATTTTGGAACAAAATATGATTTTTTTTTTTTTGCAAAAAGTATATATTATATTTTCCAAAATAATTCACTAAACCCCCTTATACTATTAATTTCACTAAACCCCCTTATACTATTGAGGGTAGTTTAGGCATTTTGAGAGGTGAGGGGGCATATTGATGAAATTGAATAGTATAGGGGGCAAAATGGACACAGTAGGGGTTAGTTGATTAAATTGGATAGTATAGGGGAGTTTACTGAAATTAACCCTTAACAAAAACTCACTAAAAATTCATTACTCCTCAAAGGATGGTTTGTCATTACTGCACCTGTAAGAATAGACAAAAACATCTTTCCAATTATTAAATACTCTTTTTTTCCCAATTTAAGTGTTCACCTTTCTTCTTTTATTCGTCACAAATTAAATGTCCATTTTTTAAAAGTAAAAGTACTTTATTTGATTAATTTATCAATTTACCCTTAATAATATAAAGCCTAAACTACCAACAATCATATCATCTTGGACCTATTAAGGACAAAGTTGACAATTCACCTCCCTATCACTGTAATATAAAATGCCAAAAATCATTTTTTAAAAAAATTGAATTCCAAAAAATGAACACTTAACTTAAATTGAGAAGGAGGAAGTAAAAGGAAAGGGGGTTTGGGTATAGTAAAAGGGAAGTTTGGGTATTAAAACATCATTTATTAATCACATGATCTTCTAATGTGGTCTAAATGTAATGGTAGACATCACGAAAACCATTTTCACAAATCTCTATATGCATGGGGGACAATTCAACTCGCATTCTGTATTGACAGTATTGTTCTAAAGCTGCATTGGTAGCATATTAGGGTTTCCTTATGTAACAGAGTGGGTCTCTTGTCCTCCTTGTGAAGGTGTTTCCTCATTTCTTTGGGGCTTTCCACTTTTTGGACGAGTTTAATTTGCTCTTGAATCTTCTAGCTTGTTAGGGAAAGAAAGCTTTGTGGTTTTCTCGCCATCCATATGAAGCTGGTCTTGGTTCCCTGATCAAATTCTGGGTTTTTTTTTACTTTTTGGGGTATCTACTTTCGTCTGGAATCTGCTTGATTTTTCCTCTCTAGTAGCTATGGACGAGGGGCTCGTATTAAGATTGGGAAACTTCTCGTTGTCATCGGAGGAAGATCAAGGTGTTGTTATTACTACTGAGGATACAAAATCAGGGGTCGAATGGTGCTCGCACAGCTTATTGGGACAATTGTACCCAAATATTGAATCTCCGATCGGAGCGCTGCGAAATCTGATGGGAAAACTTTGGAGATGTGTTGATTCCCTTAAGGTATCTAAAATAGCAGAAAATACTTTCCAATTTAAGTTCTCTGATAATTGTACAATGCGGAAAGTTCTTGAAACGGGGCCGTGGAATTTTAAGAATCACCTCCTGGTTCTTGTCCCATGGAAACCAAATTTGGTGATTTCAGAAGATCTTTTCTCAAAGACCCATCTTTGGGTTCATCTTGGGAACCTACCAATTGAATGTATTACCGAGGAAGTTGGAAGAAAATTGGCTGCAACATTTTAAAGTTTTGACAAAGTCGAGATTAGAGAAAATGGGTATGATGGAAGGCGCTACATTAGATTTCGCATTTTATTTGATTTGCGCACTCCACTTCGCCGGGGAATTACAATTTCTTTACAAGGTGCATCACTATGGGTATCTTTCAAGTATGAAAAAATTCCATCATTTTGCTACATATGTGGGTGCATTGGTCACAACCTGAAGCACTGTACTCAAAGTCCTCCAAACAATACTCAAAGGAATGAGTATCCTTTTGGTCCAAATTTAAGATTTGAAGGTACAAATGGCAAGTTGGTATATACAGAGAAGAGGAAATCATAGGCAAATGTTGGGGCCCTTTTGTAGAAATCTCCGGCCAGGCAAGAAACTCCGGCATCATCTGAGCAAATTTTCACCACCGGTGATAGCTCATGTGCCAAGCACACAGAGCATGAGGACCAAATCTCAAAGCAGACAACGGCTCTTTCTCCGGCGGATTTCTCTGACACCATCATTACCCCTATAAGGGAGGTGGCTGTAGGAAATGATGTCTCACTCGAGCCAACTTGCCTTCAAGTCCAAAAAGGAAAAATTGGGTCGCTTTCTAATGAAGATACTTTTCGGTCCCCACCATCCATTGCTCTTGGTTGGGCTTTGTCAAATGGGCCTAATCATATTTCTAAACCAAATACTCTCATTTTCACCTCTGCAGTCAAGCCCACCACGCCAATAATTTCGATTCTCCACCCCAACCTACAATCAAACTTCAGTGCTCCATTGGGTGTTCCACAAGAGCATATTCAAAATGAAGAGCCAGATTTTGATTGTATTTCTTATATGTTGGACCAGCAAGAAGTTTCTAATGAGTTTGCTCAACATAAACAAGAGTCTCAGGTATGTTTATCTCCAAACTCAAAGAGTAAAGGTATTTCAATACAAAAAGTGTGGAAAAGAAGGGCAAGAAAAATTTCGATCACAAATATCCAAAGCTCAAATCCGGTCATGGTGAAAATGAAGCATCAGATTTCTTCGGAGGATCGAACAAATGGTAAGAAAAGTTGTACTATATTTTCATCTTCTGAGATACAAACAAGAAATGATCATTGTTCCATTTTCAGTACCGATATGGTGGAGGAGGCCAGCCTTGAATGGTCCCCCACCCCTCAATGAAGGTTATGGTGTGGAATTGTCAGGGGGTGGGGAACTCCCGTACAATTTCCCAGTTAAGGAGGGTTATCTCCCTCAATTCCCCCCAAATAATCTGTCTTTTAGAAACAAAGAACAAAGCAAGGAAGCTGCAATAAGTTCAAAGAATTTTGGGTTCATATGATGTTTTTCCTATAGATCCATGCGGACTATCAGGTGGTATGGCATTATTTGTGGAAGCAAATTTTGACTATCAAATTGTTGACTATAATGACTTTCAGTTGACATGTTTGATAAAAGGTGAATGTTGTGAAAGTGACTGGTTTCTAACCTCAGTGTATGGCTCATGCGATGATTCCACCAGAGCTAGACAATGGCAGTATCTCTCGACCTTCGAAACCGAATTGGGGATAAGTGGCTGATTATGGGTGATTTTAATGCAATGATACATCCCGAAGAAAAGAGAGGAGGGAATGGCCTTCAAGGATGGACCCTCAAGGATTTTCGGACATTTATCAACAATAATAAGCTTATTGATGTCGGTTTCTCAGGTTTCCCTTTTCGTGGTGCAATCACCGGGAGAGACCTCATACTATCATGTCTAGATTGGATAGAGGGCTCTGCTCTACAGAATGGCTTCAATTGTTTCCATCTTATTCCATGGAGCATTTGTCTCTACTAGGATCCGATCATCAGGCCCTTTTAATGGAAACACAAGGTAAAATTCCAAAGCCGATAAAGCAATTCCATTTCGATGCCCGTTGGATTAAGGAGCAAAAATGTAAAACAATCATTCGGGATGTTTGGTCCAATCGGGTGAAAGGCTCCAATCAATTCTCCTTTACCCAGAAGCTTAGAATTTGCAAGGAAGAACTAAAAGTTTGGAACAGAGGTAGAGTTCAGAATTCACAGAAAAAGATTAAGCAGCTAGAACAACAGATTTCAAGTTTGAAACAGAATTTCAATGATTTCGATACAAGAATTTGTAATCACTTGGAGCAGGAACTTGCAGAGGCTTGGAGAGAGGGGGAGCTCTACTGGAAACAAAAGTCCAGAATTTCATGGCTCCATCATGGTGATCAAAATTCCAAATATTTCCATAGGAAAGTTCAAATTCGGAGGAAGAAGAATACAATTTCAGGTTTAGAAGATGGGCTTGGCCAATGGCAGAACACAATTGATGGCATCAGAAGAGTTTCAGAGCAATACTTTCGGGATTTATTCATCTCTTCTGGGCCAAATGAATCCTCCAATTTTTGGGCTCTTGTCGAGCCAAAGATCACTCCTGATATGAACAACATCCTCTTAAAGCCAGCTATTGAGCTCGAAATCAAAGAAGCATTATTCTCCATGGGACTTTTCAAAGCACCAGGCCCGGACGGTTTTACCCCACTATTTTTTCAAGCGAACTGAGAGCTGTTGAAACATGATATGGTAAGAAGTTTCAATTCATTTTACATGAATGGGCATATCTTGAAGAGTCTTAACCATACTAATCTTATGGTGATCCCTAAGGTAAAAAACCCTACTCGAATGTCTCAATTTAGGCCTATAAGTCTTTGTAATGTGCTCTATCGAATTTTTTCAAAGGTTATTGCAAACAGACTTAAAATGGTGCTGCCTATTATTGTGAGTGAGAACCAAAGTGCTTTCATACCAAATAGACTTATTCACGATAATATCATGATCTCTCACGAAATTTTGCATGTCTTAAATTCAAAGAAAAAAATGGGTTCAGTAGGGTTACTTGCTATGAAATTATATATGGCAAAAGCCTATGATAGAATAGAATGGAGGTTTTTGTAAAAAATGTTGACTCTTTTTGGCTTTGATAAGAAGTGGATTCAAATTATCAGGGAGTGTGTCACTACTGTCTCTTATTCTGTAAATCTGAATGGAGAGTCGGGAAGTCTTATTTTGCCTTCAAGGGGGCTCCGGCAAGGAGATCCCCTGTCCCCTTATCTTTTTATTATATGTGCAGAAGGTTTATCTATAATGCTGAAGGAAGAGGCAAAACGCAATCAGATCCAAAGGGTAAAATTGGGTCGTCAAGCTCCCTCTATTAATCATTTGTTATTCGCGGATGATGCAATCCTTTTTGGCAAAGCAAACATCGTTGAAACTGAGGCTATGATGAGGGTCCTGGACCAATATGAATCTCTCTCGGGTCAAATGGTGAATTTTGATAAATCCTCTGTTTTGTTCAGTCCTAATGTGCCGCAATCGGATCGGGATAATATTCAAAGAATCCTGGGGATATCGTCTACGAGTTGGCAGAACTTTTATCTTGGGCTTCCTTCAGTTTTATCTCGCTCGAAGTGTGCCTCTTTTCAGTTTTTAAGCGAGAAAATAGCGGCCAAGATCAAAACTCTTAAAGGAGACATGCTTTCAAAAGCTGGTCGGGAGGTCCTTATAAAATCAGTTCTTGCAGCTTTTCCTAATTATTGTCTCCAATGTTTCAAGATCCCGGTGACTATAGCCAACAATCTTCGAAGCAAGCTTTTGAATTTTTGGTGGAGTGGATTAGATGATTCCTAGAAGATAAAATGGGTTAGTTGGGATGTGATATGCCACCCAAAACAGAAAGAAGGGCTCGGATTTAAAAATATTGCAGCAATGAATTTGGCTTTATTAGCTAAGTTAGCGTGGCGTTTGGAGACGGGGCTGCAAATTGGAGACACTTCTTTATTTTTTGATGTTTATAAGTCGAGATATTTTCCGAACACAAGCTTTCTCGAGTCTCCACGTAGAAGGAAAACATCTTGGATCTGGAGAAGTATTTTCGAGGCAAAAGATGTGATTAAGAATGGAATTAGATGGGAGATTGCTTCCGGTAATCAGATTAGTTGTTGGACGGATGGGTGGCTCCCCGATGATCGAAATCCTTATGTGACCTCCCCCCCAAGCTCACAAATCTCTTTTGTTTCTGACTTGATTGACCAAAATTCAAGATCTTGGAAAGCTGAAATCATTGATGCTTATTTCAATTATCGGGATAAAAATCTTATTTTTCAAATTCCGATTAAGGAAAGCAGCAGCTTGGATAAAAGAGTTTGGGGTCCAACTTCCTCCTGAGAGTTTACTATTAAAAGTGCTTATAAGATTGCTTTTCAAATGAAGTGCAATTCTTCTATCGTCCCGAGGGAAGGATCAAGCTTGTGGCAAGAAAGTCAATCAAAATGGAAGAGTATTTGGCGCCTTAGAACTCCACGAAAAATCAGATTTTTTATCTGGCAATGCTTTTATGATGGTGTACCTGTGGCTAGTTTACTTTGCAAAAGGAAGGTGGTTCAATCGGCACAGTGTACTTGTTGCGATGCAGAGCAAGAAACGTTATTTCATGTTATTTTTGGGTGTGACCAAGCTAGAATGGCGTGAAAAATTTCTCCATTTCGGATTGACATTCCTCCTTATTCTAGTTCTTCTTGGCTCCACCAATGGAATTGTATAGCTGATGTGTGGGACAAACAGGAAGATGCAGATGACCTTTGGAGCATGGGTGCATTCTTGGTCTGGCAGATTTGGAAAGCTAGAAATGATTGGGTTTTCAATCATCGCCGATAACGGCCAATTGACATCGTGAATAGAGCTATTGAAGCTTTTTTTGAATTCAAGGAAATTTTGTCCAAGGAAGTTTTATTAGCTCCAAACGGAAATGTCAATCGTCAACAACAACCTAGATGGTTACCTCCCCCCGATGGTTTTGTCAAGATGAATGTGGATGCTGCTTTCTTCTCTCATTTAAAGGTTTGCGGTGGAGGTATTGTTGTTCGTAATCATGATGGCCAGGTTCTCAAAATGGATGTTGTTCATTTCCGTCATGTGCATTGTGCGGAAGTTGCTGAAGCTTTAGTCCTCAAGCATGCCCTATTTCTTTTGCACAAGTGGGGCTTCGAAGATGTCCTTGTTGAAGGAGATTGCAAGTCTGTGTTTGATTTTCAGCCTCAGACTCCGTTGGCTTCGGTGGTGGTTGAAGACATTAAGTCTCGGCTTGCGTTGCTCAACTCGGTTTCCCTCTATTGGATTCCTCGCCAGTGTAATGGTGTTGCCCATGAGATTGCTCGGAGGGCTTCTCGGTTTGAAGAGCGTCTTTTTTTCCAAAGGCCGTGGCCCTTTTGGCTTACAAATGCTTTGGATTTTGATTGTAATCCTTTTCAGTTGTAGTCTTTCTTTCTTTTTCTGTTGTTTGACGACAAAAAAAAAAAAATGTAATGGTAGACTCGGTTGGTCGCGTAATCTTCTAAGGGTCTAAATGTTACGGTACACTCACATCAAAGTTATCTAAATATTAAACTACAGAAGTATTTAATGTAACACTTTCCAATTTATATATACAATGGATATAAGGTCCTTAACTATGAAGCACATATCCTTCTCCGGAGGCGTTGTGGCGGTATCGGAAACAAATCCAGCACCGATATTCTCTGACACGTGTCCGATTTTTGTAAAAGTATCCAATTTTTTTAATTAATTTTTTATTTTCGGATACGGCCAGGATACGATTGGATACGGCACGGATACACTAGGATACGGCACGGATACGCTAGGATACGGCTGGGTCAGAGTGTAATATTAAAAACTTTTTAATTAAAAAAGGGGTCAGTTGGTAATTTGCAAAGAAAACCCTTTTATTTAAGGATTAATTTCAATAAATCCATTATACTATTGAATTTAATCAACTAACCTCTCATCTGTCTGGATTGCTCCCTATACTTTCCAATTTCATCACCTTCCCCCCTCACCCACATATTTCAGTCAAAATACCTAAATTACCCTCAATATATATGTTTCAGAAAAAATATATATATTCGGGAAAAATATATATATTTCTGAAAAAATATATATATTTCGGAAAAATATATATATTTCGGGAAAAATATATATTTGTTGTATCCCACCGTACCTGTATCCTATTTTTTTTAGATTTGTCGTATTCCTGTATCCGTATCGTATCTGCACCCCGTATCCGTATCGGTGCTACATAGGTCCTTAGTAAACATAGACAAAAAACTAAAAAAGATGATAGGTTGAAGTGCAATTTTATGCATAAAATTTTTAACAAGAAAATCAATTATAAAGAAATTTCATAACACTAATAGTTCGATTAATAAATTTACCATCTGTAAGACGAATTATGGAAAACATTTCAACCCTTATAATTAATATACTAACCCCAATTACATACCTTGACTATGAAAAAATTATTCGTTACAACGGTGATACCACGACACTATGCTGATATGGTATCACAATTCAATGAAATTAACTCTTTTTTCACATGTGTAATAATAATTCCATCTCAATATTATAACATATATGGAAACATAATATATGAAGGAAAAAAAAAACATTCTCAATGATTCACGATTCTAGCCCACAAACTTAACAAAAAAAAAAAAAATAGTTGTTTTCCTCCTTTCCTTAATTCAAGAAACTCATGGAAGTAGATGGGACAACAAGAATCATCGTTGTAACGAATAATTTCTCCTTAAATAGAGATAACAGACAATGATGCGAGTCGTCTTTGTTTTATAATTCTTGTCTTATTTTAAGAACCACAAACGTTGGATTCTACTAGATATTCTTTTTTTCGTTTTCACAAGTTTTAGGACATGTTTGGTTCACGTTTTTATTTTTTGTTACGTTTTTTTCCATTTTTCATTACAAAAATATGTTTGACAATAATGTATTGTTTGGTACAATAGAAAAACAGAAAGCAAATAGTGTCATTTTTAGAAAGTACCCAAAACATGTTTTTCTTATATTTTTGCACTGTTCACAAAAATAACATAAATAAGGGACCAAAACAAAAGCAAAAACATTAGTATCAAACGTGCTTACAATTTTGACTCACAGCATTTCATAACAAAAACATATATTTCTACTTTGTAAATTCCACAAGACAAAAGCAAAAGCACGAACCGAACGAGCCCTTAATCATGTTTCAAATTTACTTGTTCAAGTGTTTATAAATTAGACGTTCATGTATTCATAAAGTATAGAGCTCTATAAGTTAGAGTATTTGTGGTTTCTATTGTTTTAAAAAAACAAAAATAATAAAAATATTTAAATGAAACTTGTGTGACGAAGTTGATGTTCTTGTAATTAGGAATCACTCTTACTAGGTGAAAAACTTGATAAGGTGTTGATTATTGCAGAACTAGACTCTACAATGTTTGTTATTGGATGTTGAATTATTAATTAAGGAGATGTATTACCAAAGGCCTTCTAGCCTAATGGTATCATCTTCTTTCCCAAAATGTGAGTGTGTGAGAGGTTAGGGGTTCGAATCGTATGAGACAAAGTGTCGGTGTGTGAGTATTTACCTATTAAATAAAATTAAAGAGGTGTATTGTGATGTGAAAAAAAAACTATCAAGGAGATTTCAAATGCATTGAAATCTACCATCTAAGTGCGCACTTAACGACTATCATAACAGAGTTTCCTTTCTCGTCTTAGAAGCACTTGAGTACTAACCATTTTCTTAAGGCCGTTTTAGACACATTTTCTTTTTGACGTTTTGTTTGTAGCCAAAACATATCATTTTGTCCTAAAATATTTTTAATTAAAATCCGAATCATGTTTGATAACCTAAATTCAAATTTATTTTAGGTTTAGTAAAATATGTTTTAACTATAGTATTGAAGCAAACAGTGCAAAAACACGAAATATATCCAAATAGTGTTTCCATATTTTCAAAACCGTTTCAACTACTCACATTACTTTTCAAAATAAAATTGATAGTGTCAATCATACTTTAGTCCAAAAGGTGCATTGTTTCCGGATACCAAAAGTAAAAGTGCATGTCAAACGACCCCTCGAACTCGTTTTGAAGAATGAAAAATCATTTTACGATTACACAAAAGGAATAACTATTCCATAAATTTTCTAAAATATAAGAAGTTTCCTAGGAAACCCTAAGGTTGCGTTTGGTACATAGGAATGGAATGATCATTCCAGTTATTTTTCAGTTTGGTATGCATTGTGGAATGAGAATGAACATTCTCTATTTTCATTCCATTAATAAATCTATGGAACGAACATTCCATTTAATCCATTCCCGAGGGGGATGGCCCCTAACTGGCCCCTCCTCAATAAATTTATAAAAATCTCAATACAATTTATGACCCAACAATTTGCAAAATAAAATTTTATTTTTATTTTTGAGGCCCTAATTAAAAAATATCAATTGATAAAGAAAAATGTCTTTAAAACTTTTGTGTAGGTGTGACAATTCATGGGGAATATATTTAAAACTTAAATTTTTTATTTTACTAACTTGAATTACGTAATTATATATAATGCATTGTTTATTCATTTTAAAAGTTAAAATTTTCACATTTCACACACGCACAGTATTATTAGAGTAATTACTACTAATTTAATTAATACCTCCACGACCATGATAATACAGTTGCAAAATTTTCTTATCGTGGTTAAATGTGTTTAGATAGTTATTATTAGTGGCATTATCATAGATACATATGATTGTTTTGGGTTAGTTAATTTGTGTAATTCTCAATAATTATGTTATGTACGATTCTGATGGCGCATTGTTTCTCATTCAAATTAATGAATAATTATTTTAAAAATTAAATAGTTCTCGCAAATTATTGAAGTATCATTACTGAAAAAGAAACTACTCATAATTTAGTTAATTCTATGGAAGGTGATTTTCAATCTTTGAAAAATCGTCAAGCTCAATTTTTAGTAGCTATTCTATTTTTCGGGCTCAAATTTTTTAGTAACTATTGTGTTTTTCAAGCTCAAATTTTCAGTAGCTATCGAGTTTTGTATTTTTATTTATTAATTTATAGTGATTAGATATAGACTAATTTTTTTCTATATAAACAATAAACCAAACCTTAGCTAGTTATTTTTTTAAAGCATCTAATGTATTTGAAAATCTTCAATTTTGGCCTCCCTAACCCTAAATCCTAGCTCCGCCCCAGTCACTTCCCTAATAAGACTAAACAAATAATTTCATTCTCTATTTAGTGATACTCTAACCAAACAATAGAATGGTAATAATCATTGGACAATACTTAGGTCCTTCCCGAGGAGGATGAGGTTGGTCCTCCCCTCTTATGTGGACCAATAAAAATAAAACACGTGGCTAAAAACAATTAAAAAATATAAATGGGTATTACCCATCATTTTATAGGTTTTAACCTAAATTTAAAATGAATTTTTATCCTTTCACTCTAATCAGTAATCTCTATCATGAACCCTATTTATTAATCTCTATCCTAAACCCTATTTGTTATCTCCCATCTTCCACCGCTACTTCTGATTAATCGATCCAATCAAATTCATTACAATTTACACACATATGTAAATGTAATACATATAATGAGTAATCAGATAAAGATTGACCAAAACAAACTCTTTCGCACACAAATTTTGGAATATTGATAGTAACTTGGTAATATTGAAATTTTGAAGTTTTTTTTTTCTCTTTCACTTTTTCCACTATTATCAACTTCACAGAACTAGCGTTCTTCCTTTGCCCTTGCCCTTGCCCGGCCAAGCCTGGGCAGCCTCGATGCCGTCATCGGTCGGCCGCCTCAGAGCCACCTACGAGCAAACCAAAACGTTTGGGGCTCGCACCGGCATGCTTTATTGTTGGACATAAACTCTAATTAAACACACACAAACACATACACACAATGATTTATACGTGGTTCCCTAAATTCGGGTACGTCCACGGAGGGGTAGCTCAATATATTTCAGGAATTTCTCTCACACCTCACACTGCTCTCTTTACAGACATTGAGCTTAAACTTATATCACATATGCATGCCCATATATATAGGGTCTGTGATGGAAAGAATAGAAGATCAACTTTGTAACTTCACAATTGGTGGCAGACTTTGTTGACATAAGTGTTGCAGCCTTCATTGACAATCAATGGTTTATACTTGCAGATTTCCTTGAATGCTTGGGTGCATGTATGTTGCTGGCAAAAGCTTCTTCTGGATGGTGGATGGTTGAGTCACATTTCTACAAATCTCCACCTTGACGAAAACGAGTCCACTGATTGACGTTAACCCCCCACTGCGCTCTTAGGCGCTCCGATCTCGAGAGATATTGATCAAGTTCAAATAGTGTTGAAACTTGATCCCTCTAATCACTTTTGTGAGCATGTCTGCAGGATTATCTGCAGTCCCGATTTTCTGTAGTAGAATATTCCCTTCATCTACTATATCTCGAACAAAGTGGAACCGAACATCAATATACTTGGTACGACTATGATGGACCTGGTTCTTTGCTAAACAAATGGCACTCTGACTATCACAAAAAACCTTCATAATTTCTTAAAAAACACCCAAGTTTTCAGTCAGTCCTTAAAGCCAAATAGCTTCCTTGAAAGCTTCGGTTATAGCCATATACTCTGCCTCTGTAGTAGACAAAGTCACCGTTGACTATAATGTTGACCTCCAGCATACTGGTCCGTCTGCCATAGTGAAGACATATCCAGTGGTAGATCGTCGTTTATCAAGATCGCCAACATAGTCGGAATCAACATATCCAACTAGATGCTTACCCACTGTCTACTCTCTCTCGAACTTTAAATCGATATCTACAGTACCATGAATGTACCGTAGAATCCACTTCACTGCTTGCCAATGGCCTTTACCAGGATTGTGCATGTATCGACTCACCATACTTACAACATGTGAAATGTCGGGCCTGGTACATACCATTGCATACATAAGGGCACCAACAACATTTACATATGGAACATGCTCCATTTTCCTTTTCTGATCGTCTGTGATTGGTGACATCTTTGCACTCAGTTTGAAGTGTGAGGTCAGCAGTGTGCTTACTGATTTTGTGTTGCCATCAATAGCAAACGTCTGGAGTACTTTCTTCAAATACTTAGTTTGAGTTAAACACACTGTGCCTTTTTGTCTGTTCCGCTTGATCTCCATCTCAATAATCTTCTTAGCTTCACCAAGATCCTTCATTTTGTACTCTGAGCTCAATTGAGCCTTTAGTCTGTCGATCTCCACATTGCTCTTAGATGCTATCAGCATATCATCTACATATAAGAGCAAATATACAAATGTACCATCTGGGAGTTTTCGAAGGTATACACAATGATCAAAGTGGTTTATGGTATACTTTTGTTTCTTCATGAAGTAGTCAAACCGTTTGTACCATTGTCTCAGGGACTGTTTCAAGACATTCAGTGACTTGCTCAATTTACATGCCCAATTCTCACTTCTTGGAACTTTGAAACCATCTGGCTGAGACATGTAGATTTCTTCATTCAAAGTGCCATGGAGAAATGGAGTCTTGACATCAAGTTGAGCTAACTCAAGATCAAACTGTACAACTAAAGCCAATAATATCCAAATGGAGGAATGTTTAACAAAAGGCGAGAATACCTCATTGTAGTCAATTCCTTCCCTTTGAGTGTAGCCTTTCACTACGAGTCTAGCTTTGTATCTGATTTGGTTTATGCCGGGAGCACCTTCTTTCTAAGCATAAACTCATTTGCAGCCTATAGCCTTCTTGCCCTTTGGAAGTTAAACTAGCTTCCAAGTCTAATTTTGATGTAGAGACTTCATCTCTTCATCCATTGCATCCTTCCATTTCTTACTATCAGTATTGTGCACTGCTTCTCTATAAGTGTTAGGAACATCATCTTTTGTTGCTGGAAGGGCAAATAATGACACCATGTCAATAAATTGGGCTAGCTTCTGAATGACCCTTCTGGGTTGGCTGGTGGCGATAGAGTCTGGTTGCTGACTAATCACCTGTAATGGAGATGGAGCCTCCACCTCAACTGAGTCCTCGTCCTGACTATCAGAATCATTTTCAGAACTATCAACTGGTGGCTCAGTATCTTCGTGACTTTCAAACTCCACCTGTTGCTGAAGATTTGGATTCTCCTTTTCTTTAGCTGGAGTTGTCTATCTCAGCATGACAGACTCATCAAAAGTAACATCTCTGCTACAGACGATCTTCTTTGTTTCAGTGCACCACAAACGGAATCCTTTAACTCATTCACTATGTCCCATGAAGAGAGCTTTTTTGGCTCTAGGATCCAGTTTAGATTTCACAACATGAAAGTATGTTGGACACCCAAATATATGAAAAGAATCATAATCAGAAACTGGATATCCGGACCATACCTCCTTGGGAGTTTTCCCATCAAGGGCAGTTACAGGAAGTCGGTTGACAATGTGAGTAGAGTATGCCAACGCCTCTGTCCAAAATGCCTTGCTCAGCTCGGATTGAGATAACATACATCATACTTTCTCCACCAAAGTGCAATTCATTATTTCAGCTACTCCATTTTGCTGTGGCATTTTAAGCACTGTGAAGTGTCTAATTATCCCTTCATTCTGACAGATTTCCAGGAAGGGATCTGATTTGTACTCACCACCGTTATCTGATCTGAGCCTCTTGAGCTTCCTACTTGTCTGGGTCTCTATCATTTTCTTCCATTTAAGAAAGATATCTAGCACTTCATCTTTATGTTTCATAGTATATACCCAGACATATCTAGAAAAATCATTAATAAACATTACAAACCAACGTTTACCTCCTAATGAAGCGATTCTAGACGGCCCCCAGACGTCTGTGTGAATATAGTCTAGTGTTGCTTTCGTTCGATGAATCGTCGTGCTGAACTTAACCCTTGTCTGTTTGCTTAGTACACAATGCTCACAGAAGTCAAGTTTGCCAGTTTTGGCACCTTTTGGTCTTCCTTGCCTCACCAAGCCTTGCAACGCCTTCTCACCCACATGCCCTAAACGCATGTGCCAGAGTCGGGTAAGATCGACTGACTTGTCCTCAGAACTGCTCGCCACAGCTGCTCTTCTGGTTACTGTATGCCCATCTAGGTAATACAGATTTTTCTACACAGTACCTCTCATTGCCACGAATGCACCTCGAACAACTTTCAGAACTCCACATTCCATAGTCACCTTGTAATCGTTGGAGTCTAAAACCCCTAATGAAATGAGTTTTTTCTTCAGGTCTGGAATATACCTGACATCGGTGATTTTTCTGATTATACCATCGTGCATCTTCAGACGTATTGTTCAGATCCCTTTGGTCTGAAAAGTGTTGTTGTTGCCCATTAGCACAACTCCTCCATCCAGCTCCTCGAAACTAGAGAACCGATTCATGTTCAGACACATGATAAGAACAACCTGAATCAAGAATCCATCTATCAGACTGATCAGTGTCTAATGATGAAACAGTAAAGGTTGATTCATCTTCGTCTTCCCTCTTTCGGGAAATATTGGCCTGTGACTTGTCCTTGTTTGGACAGTCTCTCTTCCAGTGCCTTTTCTAGTGACACTGAAAACACTCATCCTTCTCTTGCCATCTTCTAGATGATTCATATATGTTTGGTTGTGATCTGGATTTGGACCACCATTTCCCCTTTCCCTTTGATCTGTTGTTCGACCTGCCTCTGTCTACAGTCAACACCTCTGATGTATTGTCCCGGTGATCATGTTGATCCTTCTTTTGGTACTCATTGTTTACCAAAGCATTACCAATATCTATGTATTTAACCTCATCTTTTTCGTACATAAGAGTTGTGGATAAATGATCATAGCTTTCAAGCAAAGAATTTAGTAAAATCAAAGTTTTATCCTCATCAAGAATTTCAATATCTAAATCCTGTAAATCTGCAATAAGTTTGTTGAAATTGTTTGAGTGTTCGATCATAGGGGTACCTTTCTTGTACTGGAATCTGAAGAGCTTTGACTTCAAATAAAGGTAATTTTCTGGACTTTTCGTCATGAATTTGTGCTCCAATTTTTTCCACAGATTTGCCGCCATATTTTCCTTCATCACAAAATATTTTTGATCTTTTGCTAAGCACAATCAGATTGTGCCGCAAGCTTAACGATTGACAAATGTTCAGTCTTCATTTGAGATATCCTTGAGCTTAACATCCAAGGCAATCTGGGAACCATCTCGAAATAGAAGATCTTGGACTTCGCATTGCAACATGCCAAAGTTATTGGTACCGTCGAATTTCTCTACCTCAAACTTCACATTTGACAGCATGGTTCTCCTCATAGAACCGCTCATCCCAACAATATTCCCAATAGTATTTTTGGCCTTTGATTGCTCGGTATCATGTACTTCAGTCATGACTTGAAATAACAGATATAAAAAAAAATTGATGAATTTAACTCACCAACTTGGAGCAGTAAAACTTCAAACCGGATTTTCCCAAAATTAGAGTACTAATTTCAAAAAATGGAGCCCACCGTTGAATCCGGAACGATCGATTTAGCTAGGGTCGACCTTTCGTTTAATCAAAACAGACTTAAAACGAACTCGGAATGGCCAAAATAGTGTAGAAGGGCAAAATTATAATTTTTCAAAAAATTGATGACGTGGCACGATCTAACACATGACACGTGGCAGCATCTGGGAAGGACACGTGGCAAGATCTGGCTTCAACATGTGGCAAGATCTGATTGAGACACGTGTCAGTCGCTAGTTAGTGACACGTGGCACAATCTGGTTGGTGACACGTGTCAAGATCTGGTAGTGACACGTGGCAGTGACGTCACTGATGATGTACTCACCGAAAAAAGTGATCGGCGTCGAAAAAACCAGTCCTCACCGGAGATGGCGCGTGAAGCTCACGCGTGCTGAAGGTAGAAGGCGCGTGGGCACGTGACACCGAGACCCCTTGACGCGCTTAGCTTTTGGCAGCGCGTGAGGGCGCATGGAGGCTTTTCTCGGCCTGTGCTGATCAGAAATGGCTCCCTCTCCTGATGGGCAAGCCAAAAGTAGGTTCGATGTTTGGGTTTGATGTCTGATTTTGTTCGAAATAGAGTCGAAAGAAACAACTCTGTTTTGAACAAAAATGGCTCTGATACTAATTGTTGGACCTAAACTCTAATCAAATACACACAAACACATAGACACAATGATTTATATGTGGTTCCCCAAATTCGGGTACGTCCACGGAGGAATAGCTCAATATATTTCGGGAATTTCTCTCACACCTCACACTGCTCTCTTTACAGACTTTGAGCTTAAACTTATATCACATATGCATGCCCATATATACAGGGTCTGTGATAGAAAGAAGAGAAGATCAACTTTGTAACTTCACAGTTGGTGACAGACTTTGTTGACATAAGTGTTGCGGCCTTCATTGACAATCAATGGTTCATACTTGCAGCTTTCCTTGAATGCTTGGGTGCATGTATGTTGCTGGCATAAGATTCTTCTGGATGGTGGATGGTTGAGTCACATTTCTACATTTACCTCCGACAAGGATTTGCACTAGTTCATGGTGAAATGGTGAAGAGATGAGTGAAAAAAGGAAAAAAAAGGAAAGAAAAGAAAAAAGGATTTTAGGTTAAAACCCATAAAATGATGGGTAATACCCATCTATATTTTTTAATTATTTTTAGCCATGTGTTTTATTTTTATTGGTCCACATAAGAAGGGAGGACTAACTTCTTCCTCCCGGGGAGGACCCAAATATTATCCTCATTTTCATTTCATTCTCACATTCATTTTATTCCATTCATATTCCCATGTACCAAACACCACATAAGTTTCAAGTCGATGACGGCTGTTTTTTGAAAAAGAATTATAGCCTGCAATATTTGAAGGCTATTTAAGCACCAAAACAGCCCAAAAATTTACTTGGTCTCGTTCAACGAGCCGAAAAATAGCTCATTCTAGCCTAGATATCAGTAATTACAGAGTTATAAAACAACAAAAATCAATTAATGTAGGTAAACAAAAATCAACAAAGCAACAATGATTGATAAGAAACTAGGTAAAAAATAATAACTGTAAATCAACTAGGCAAGCAATAGTGGTAACTTTAATTTTCCTTACTTTCATTATTTGTTGTCAACCGACTTGACTTTAAAAGCTTATCAAATCTACCCTTATTAAGAACGGAACCAAAGAGTAAGTATGTATTTCGGATATTAAATTTAATATTCAATTCATTCTTAATTTTAAATTATGCAACTAAACATTAAAATATTAAAAAACGATTGGGTAACATAATTTAATAAGAATGGTTGTTGGTAGCTAGAGAACTTTCGTGTATAATATTCTGAAATCAGTCGTGTAAAGTTTTGACAACCATTCTCGTTTGAGAACCATTTTTCCGAAACATGTATCAAGCATACATATCCTATCCTAACCTTATTTTGTTCTTGATTGTCGGTGTTCAAGATTCCACCAAGAGAGAAGAGTCATTTTAATTTTTTACAACCATCCGCCCCTTTCGTTCCACTAAAGAGGCAACCCAAGTCCTCCATCAAAAGGTAAAGGAAACGAAGTTATCTTAGATAACAATATATATTGTTATGGTGTACTTACAATTACTTCTCATGACGATTTATCAAATTACGACCGCACCCCTTGTTTATGATAGTTACAGTTTTCTTCTCAGATTTCGGTTGATATTAGTGCTCTCAAATTTAAAATTACCTTTATATTTATGAATTTGAAATTGTTTTCACAAAAGAAGGGGTATTATAGTCATATCACCATTGAAAAACTGATGGATACATTGACCATATTGTAAGTGGTTATGAAATAGTAATAATTAAACTTTAGGGGAGTAAGATAATAATTATCTATACCAAAGTGAGTGCGGCGCTGTTTGACAAATTTTGAGGGGCGGTAATTGTAATTATCTGTATATATATATATACATAGAGAGAGAGAGAGATTCGAAAAGCAGTCCCAAGTTTTTCTTTTGCTGGTGTTATCATATGAAAGTGGGGAAGACCATCAAACAAAGGAGCGTGTGAAGACAGATAATCAAAAGTTAAACCCCAAAAAAGAAATAAAGGTCTCATTCAAATGATTTTAATTAATTCATGTCTTTGTCCATTTTTTTTAAATCTCTATTTAAAAACCTTGAGTGCCTCCGCGGCTCTATTAATCAACATAAAGAAACCTCACATAGAACACCAAGTGAGAAAAAAAAAACCAAATAGAAAGAAAAAATCAACACATGTTCACACACACACACCAACAACAACAATGTTTCTAAGAACCTCCCTTTCCAACACCAAGAAGTTCTTCCAAAACACCATAAACGACCTCAAGTCTCTTCTGTCTCATGGCTACCAAAGGCTTCCCAAAACCCCTCTTTTCAATCCCTTTTCTTGCAGCCAAGGCCGCGACGACGACGACATCAACTTCACCCAAAGCTACAATGAATTGGACCAGTTCTACACAGCCTTCACCAACCATTGGGATAAAACTTTTGAACACAAGCCAAAGAAGAGAAGCAAGAAGAAAATCATCATCACCCATGTCTCCAACCAAGAAAAAGAAGTACTCAATTACCCCGAAAACTTCAGTTTGGTGTCGAAAGAAACGCCTTATGAGGAGGAAAGAAAAGAGGATGGTCGAAAGGAGGAGTTAGTTGTGTGCTTGTCAAGTTGTGAAGGGGTGGAAGAGAAAAGGGCTAGAGGGTGTTTGGTAACAGAGAAAATGAAGGAATTGGAAAAGATGGACAAGGGTGATGTAGAGGATGTGTTGGACATTGAAGAGGCTGTGAAGTACTATTCTCAGCTTACAAGCCCTGCCTTTCTCCAAATTGTGGACAAGTTGTTCATGGACATGTATGCCGAGATCTTCGCTGCGCCGGAATCGACTGGCAATCACATTTCTAGGCCAATGCTCCAACCAGTTCAGGGGTAGACACTTCTATCAGAATTAAGGAAGAGAACAGAGAAAATTCGATTTTTTTTTTTTTTTTTTTGTCATTTTTTCATTATATTAATTGCCAACTTCAAATTTATTCCTTGTGTTGTGTAATTTTGGTTTCCGAGTGTTTGTGATTTGGTGTGATGAATTCATCCTCTTCCTTTTGGAACATTTTTTCTTTTATGATAATCATTCTAGCTTCTTGTATTATGTTTTGGTTTCATATATATATGAATAATTTGTTGATATTTTGGTCTGTATGGTGCATATATATTTGCTAGGATTTGGTTTATTAATACATTTGACCACTCTGAAGGAAATTTTAGACACACCCAACGAGCATATCTTATCAATCTATTTGACCAGCAAGGACTGGGTCGAATCAGAATTTGGTAATTTGCTCTGATTTTCAGAAAAAATAATGAAAAGCAATCATTGATGGAATTATATGAAGCCAAACAAATTATATTTCTGCGACAAATTTTCTATAAAAATTACAAGAATAATTTGAAAAATGTAATGTTTTGGAGCATATATTATATATACAACAACTTTGCAAAACGTTGGTGATAAAGAGAGCTCATTAATTAAAACAACTATATATTTAACAATTTAGTATATATTGATTACAAAATTACTCTCAAGCAACTTTTAAATTGTCCCAATACCATCTCTCTCTATTTTGAATAAACAAGAATCAAGAATTACGTGTAGACCTGTCAATGGATTGGATTTTGATCCGAATCCGATCCGATTAGTCGGATTTGGATTGCAAAAAAAATCCGATAACCCGAATATGATTCGAATCCGATAATCCGATTCCTTAACAAATTGGATTTGGATTAGCCTAATCCGATCCGATAAAATATACATATATATATTTATATATATGTGTATATATTTAATATTGTACATGTATATAAATGTTAGTTGTTAATTATTTTATTATTTATTAATAATGATTGATCATAAATACAATTATTAAAAGTGTGAATAATTTTAGTGTTTCAGTATTTATTGATTTTTGTATTTTTTTAATTAAATATTCGGATCAGATATTCTATAATGAATAAATTCGAATATGAATTAATTAATTGAAAATCTGTCGAATTATCGGATTCGGATCGCGGATCGGGAGTTTTTGTCATCCTTATCAATAGACTTATCAATAATCCGATTATGATCCGAATCCGATATTAACCGGATATGGATTGAAAATAAAATCCGATAATCCGATTAGGATCCGAATCCGATAATTCGATTTCTTAAGAAATTGAATTTGAATTTAATTGATCCGATCCGAATCCGATCCATTGACAGGTCTGCTTACGGGTAGTTATACAAGTTAATTGACTATTTCATTCAAAGTTATTGTATTTGACCCTTGAGTTTATGATTTTTCAAATTTTACCAAAACTATATATATGTGCGTGATTGGTCGTATTTTTCAAGAAATGTTTACTCACTACAGCAGAGGAAAAAAGGTGTACCCGCAAGCCCAAGGTAAGCTTAGCTGTAGCACAATAGTCATATGCATCATCCGGCCCAACTATGCCTAAAGGCCCTTGTCCCTTTTTTCTTTTTTTTGGCCATATCACACTACTTTTGGTTGGCCCATATCGAAAGGTACTCTATTATTTTCTATGAATAAAATAGTATAATACAATTGATAAAATATTTTAATATGTGAATAAGGATAAATTATTGCGCGGTCTTAGTACACCGCATTAATGGTGAGTTGGTGTATTCTACCAATCATTTCTAGGCCTGAAACTTGGGCGGGCTCAGCCCAGCCCATCCCGAAATTTTTGGGCTCCCGTTCATTAAATATTTAACTCAGCCCCGTTTGAATTTAACTTAAATTCGGGTTCGGTTGAGGTTCCCGAAACCCGAATTTAACATATATGTATATAAACCAACATGTCTTCTCTCCGTACTTTGCCCCCTCCGTCAATGTTTTGTTGCTGACCACTGTCACCGCCACCCACCACCTGTGTTGTTGGCCGTCTCTCTCTCCGTCTTCTCTTTCCCGCTCTCTATACTTTGTTGATATGTATATCTATCTATATATATCTTTGTCATATCTTTATCATCATATATAGGTAGATCTCTCTCTCCCTTCTCTCTTTCCCTCTCTATATTCACTGATACTCATGTTAATCTATATATATATACGCATTTGTCATATCTATATCCTCGTATTAAAATCTCAACTTTGATTTTTAACCACTATACATATACACAAAATATATATACAAAAGAGTTGTTGGTTTAAATTTTATATTTTATATATGTAATACATATATAAAAAAATAAAATCAATTTTGATTTATATATATACATATATAGATATTAGATCTTGATTGGTGTTTATTTTATAATTTTTCATTAAAAAGGAAATATTTGAAAGAAGGATTAATTTTTTTTTTTCTATTTTCTTATCTTAAGAACTTCAAACAAAATTCAGCAGCTCAGTAATTTTGGGTTCGGGTTGAGCATGGTGCAAGGTTGGTTCGGCCCAACCCAACCAAGAATCGGGTTCACCGGATTTCGGGTTGGTCTGAACCCAAGTTGCAGCCCTAATCATTTCACGACTCACACATAATTTCTTGGCAAAATTGCAAAATACTGCCCTGAACTTTTTTCAAAGTGAGCAAAATACTCCCTTAGGTTGCGTTTGGTAACGGTTTGGTGCGGTGTTAGTTTTTGGTTTTGGTTTTGGTTTTGGTTTTGGTTGGGTTGGATTTGGTTTGGTATGGTTTTATTTTGGTTCCAAATCATGTTTGGTGCAGATGGTTTTGGTATGAGAAAAAGTGATGCTGAAAAACCAAACCATGTTTGGTAGAGTTGGTATGGGTTAAAATATATTAATATTAATATTAAAATTAAAATATATTAATATATTAATATTAAAATTTATAATATTAAAATATATTAATATATTTTTATTATATTTTTATTATATTAATATTAATATATTTTAATTTTAATATTTTAATATTAATATATTAATATTAAAATTTATATTAATATTAATATTAAAATTTATAAATTTTAATATTGAAATATTAATATTAAATTTTATAATAATATTATTTTAATATTAATATTAATATAAATTTTAATATTAATATATATATATATATATATATTAATATTAAAATTTATAATATTAAAATATAAATATTATATTCGGTACTATAGTGATTCGGGTTGCTACAGAGGTTTGCTACAGTACCCGCACCATCCAAAACCATCAAAAAGATGGTTCCAAAATTCTTCACAAATTTGGCACCATGGTTTGCTACAGTAACTGTACCATTTTTTGGCACTATTTTACCAAACATGGTTTGGTACCATTTTTTGGCACCAAAACCATATTTTTGGCACCAAACCTGTTTACAAAACAGGCCCTTAATGTTTTAAAGTGTGCAAGTTATACCCCTAATTTTTTTATCCAAGCATTTTGCACCCTTCACTTATTTATGAATTTACTCATTTACCCCTAGTGATAACTTACTACTTTACCTCTTTACTCATTTATACATTTACTAAATTAACATTACTACTTTTATTTTTTTAAAAGTAAAAGAAATATAACAAAATCTTAGTACTTATACATTTCATATACATACAACTTTCATAATTATCAATATCATTCGTATTATAAATGTGTAAATATGTTTAATGTCTTTCAGTGTGAAAGTGTTCAACATTGGGATATTTTTTTTTATCTTATTTGACATATTATGTAGTAATTATTATTGAAGTGTATATGTCTTTATTTAATTTAATTATATTAATTATTATTCTAAGCCATATGAATGATGTAACTATTCATGTAACTATTCATATACATTATATTTATTTATTTATTTTTGTTTGAAATAGTATGTAAGCTTTTAATTTTTATTAGATAATTAAATATTATGTTATAGGTGTTTTGACATAAATATGACACATAATGAAAATTATACATAGAGTATCTCACTTTAATTTTTAAATCATATATTTTACAACATAGCTTAAAGACGCCATAAACATAACTTAAAGTAATAAGGTTAATTTAGTAATTGATAACATATTTTAGTTTTTTTTCTTTATCTCGTTCAGTTATTAGTAAGGGTAAATGAGTAAATGCATAAATGAGTGAAGATGGTAAAGTGCTTAGATGGAAAGTTCAAGGGTGTAACTTGCTAGATTTAAAATATTAGAGAGGTATTATACTCACTTTAAAAAAGTTTAGGTGGGTCTTTTGCAACTTTACCTAATTTCTTCTCTAAGTTAACCACTTATCACTACTTCACAAATGAAAAGCCAAAAAGGTTTTCATTTCAGAGTGCTGCTACATGTTATGAAAATATTTTCAAGATAATATCTTGAATATATGTGGCATCCTACATGGCATTTAATAAATTAAAAAAATAAAATAAAAATTTCAAAGTCTAAAACCCTAAGGCCTGTTTGGTTGGGGTGTTTCTGTGTTTGTTTATGTGTTTTGTGTTTATAAACTTGTTTGGTTAGTGTTTTTGTGATATGTGTGTTTAAAAACACTTTTTCACTTTAGGCAAATTTTAGGCATATGAGAATAAACATGAATTTGGTGTTTATTGGGGTGTTTATCACTTACACTTTCTTCACTTTATAATATATTTTATTATTTTATTATTTATATTATTAATTTATTATATATTAATTTATAAATATATTCTATTTATTTATTTATTATTATTTTATTATTTAATTCATTTTATTTATAAATTATTTATTCATTTTTAATTATTTAAAAATATATTTTATTTAATTTATTATTATTATACTCATTTTTTATTATTATTATGAAGTATTTATTTGTTATTATATTTACTTATTATTTATTATTATATTTATTTATTATCTTTTATTATTATTTATTTCATTTTGTTTATTATTTATTATTTTTATTATATGTTTAAATATGTTTTATGTAATTTATTATTTATTTTATTATTTTATTATTATTATTTATTATTTAGTCCATTTTTTATTATTATATTTATTTATTATTATTGTATTCATTTATTATTATTATTATTATATTATATTACATTTATTATTTATATTATTAAATTAGTATTTATTAATTTATATATTAATTTATAAATATATTTTATTTATTTATTTATTATTATTTCATTATTTAATTCATTTTATTTATAAATTATTTATTCATTTTTAATTATTTAAAAATATATTTTATTAATTTAATATTAATTTATTATTATTATACTCATTTTTTATTATTATTATGAAGTATTTATTTGTTATTATATTTACTTATTATTTATTATTATATTTTTAAATATGTTTTATGTAATTTATTATTTATTTTATTAATTTATTATTATTATTATTTATTATTTAATCCATTTTTTATTATTATATTTATTTATTATTATTGTATTCATTTTTTATTATTATATTTATTTATTATTTATATTATTAATTTTTAATTATTGATTTTTAATTTTTCAATTTCAACCCAAAAAACATTTCTACCAAACATACTTCTGTTTTTGGATGAATAAACAAAAAAACAAAAAACGTGTTTTTTGTTTATTTCAACACAAACACAAACACAAACACAGCTCTACCAAACAGGCCCTAACCTATCTCCCCTGCCAAACTCATCCTGCCAAATCCATCTTTTTGTGAAACTCTAACTGCTTGTTTGGTAGAGGGTGTGGAGTTGGTTTTTGGTTTTGGTTTGGTTGGAGTTGGGTTGGAGTTGGAGTGGTTGGAGTTGGTGTGGTTTTATTTTGGTTCCAAACCATGTTTGGTGCAGATGGTTTTGGTGTGAGAAAAAGTGATGCTGAAAAACCAAACCATGTTTGATAGAGTTGGTATGGGTTGAAATTCTGAATATTAATATATTAATAAATATTAATATTAATATATTAAAATATATTAATATATGAGTTTCACATTTTATTTATTAATAAATATTAATATATATTAATATATGGGTTTCACATTTTATTTATTAATAAATATTAATATATATTAATATATGGGTTTCACATTTTATTTATTAATAAATATTAATGTTAATATTATAATATATTAATATATTTAATTTTTCATAAATATTAATATTAATATATTAAAATATATTAATATATTAATATTATAATATTAAAATATATTAATATTAATATTTTTTAATATATTAATATATTTAATTTTTTGAAATATTTAATTTTTCATAAATATTAATATTAATATATTAAAATATATTAATATATTAATATTATAATATTAAAATATATTAATATTAATATTTTTTAATATATTAATATTATAATATATTAATATATTTAATTTTTCGAAATATTTATTTTTCATAAATATTTAATTTTTCAGAATATTTAATTTTTCAAAATTTATTAATATCAAAAATAAATTTGCTACAGTGTTGGTACCAAAACCAAAACCATGAACCATAAAAAATGATGGTTCCAAATTTTGGCTCATTCCTTCACAAAAGTTGCACCATGGAATTGCTACAGTGCTTACTCCAAATTTCCACTCCATTTGCCAAACATGGATTTAGTGCCATTTTTTGAAACCAAACCCAAAACCAAGGCTCCACTCCATTAGCCAAACAAGCACTAAAAGAACCCATGGCCTATAACCAAATCAAAAAAAAAAAAAAAAAAAAAACTAAATCAATTCTTCTTATGAAGAATTTAGTTCATTTGCATCTCTATGAATCTGTACAACGGGTTCTCTTAAATTCATGATGTATATCATTTATCTCTCCATATATATATTCATATATTTATATGTGTGTGATTTCTGTTTGATAAGAGTTTGAATCTGGGTTCATTAATGAGTTCATCTTGATTACGTTCTTATTTAATCTCGATTGAAGATTAGTAGGAGAAGAAATATGAAAATTTAAAAATAAATTAAAATAAATAAATTATTTTACCACACGGGTTGCCATCTCATCATACAACTCATTCAAGTTAAAATCATGAATTTAAATTCATAAAGTACAACATTTCTCTTTCATAAATTAGATTAGTTGGTCTATACTTGGGCGTTAGTTGGTGATGGCCCGGACATAGACGATGAATTATTTCTCTGAATTATTTATTTAGTTATTAGGTAATTATCATAAAAACAAAAACCCTATGATTTTAAAATTGTTAAAAAATCTCTTATAATTTTAAAAAATTTCATATGGTTTCCAATTTGATCAAATACCCCTTGTTCATTATAAGATTACAAAATTATTCTTAAAGTTATGTGAAATAATCAAATTGTCCTCACTTAAAAAACTTAAAAGACCAAAATGTCTTTGTCTCCCTGCATCTAGCATCATTCCATACCCTAAAAACAAATATTAAATTCTACTTCCATTTTATCAAATCAACACCATGGAAACCCTTTTAATTCAATATATATAAATATAAATATATATAAATTCAGTGTATATATATATATAAATTAAATCCATATATAATTGTAAATATAGTGATATATAGAGAGAGAAAGTGAGTGAATTAGTTTATGAGTTGAAATTTAAATTTAAATTGAATTTGGGTTTGTTCAAAATGAAAGGAATAAGGGTTTTGAAGTAAATGGGTGAGAGAGACTTGAATTTAAAGGGTTTTCATAGTGTGAATTTGGAAAAATAATAGTGAAATTTAGGGTTTGTTTTTAGGGTATGGAATGATGGTAGATGTAAGAGATAATGATATTTTTGGTCTTTTAAAATTTTTAAGTAAGGGCAATTTGATTATTTTATAAAACTTTAAAAATAATTTTGTAATTTTATAATGGGATATTTGATCAAATTAAAAATTATAAGAGAGTTTATGAAATCATAGGAATTTTTTGACCAATTTTAAATTCATAGGGTTTTTTTTATGATAATTGCCCTATTTATTTTAAGTTTATTTCCTCCCTTAAAAATATGTGAACGACAAAACTTTCAAGGAGAAAGAAAACCACGATGCAATCCTAGGTCGAAACGTGTACAATCCACTTTGTAATCTCACGTGGAACAAAACCCCGGTTTGACCCCACAAAAGTGAAATAGACGAGATTTGTCTTATCACGTGGGATCCACCTTATATTTCTTTTTATAAATTGATGGGTCCCATACCAAACGCGGTACCTCGAACAAAAGGAAAATCACCCCATGTGACTTCAGTCTCGTTTATTTCTTGCTCACGTGGTTTAAGCTCAACAAAGGAAAAATCACATATATGCGTATAGGAAAATGTTACACTTCATAAATTTAAATTCATGATCTTAACTTGATTAATGTGACAGATTTATATATTTATTTTAATTTAATTTCAAATTTCATCTCATCCATTTCCTTGTGTATAGATGAATTAAATCTAACATACATATATATACACTTAATATATATACAAATCTATGATTAATATCAATTTCAAGCCAATCATTATGAGTACAACAATATTCTAATAATTTTTACTGATCGAATAATTCAAGATGGAATTAAAGGGGTATTTCTTATCACTTGCTACTGATCAAAAGATCCCAACACCTATTTATGACCATTTATCACTACATTACATACAAATTTTTACTTCAAACTTGATTATAAAATGTCAATATATGCATCCCAACACCTACTGGATCATGTGCGAATAGGAAAAAAAAACAAATTGTGAAAATTTATAACAGCATGAAGATTTGAACAGGACAATGAATTTCTCCAAATTTTTTACATTTTGATTTGGTAATATGTCATGGATTCTCTTAGGCTTTACACAAAAGATAGCTTGGTTTAGAAGAAGAGATGGGTTGGTAGACTATTAGTTTGGTATGGGCATCCTTTTAGGATTTTAGATTATGATGAAAGTTTTATTTAATTTTTTAATTTATTAAAATCACGTAAGATGTCACATACATTAAAGTTATTATTATTAAAGTTATTATTATGAAAAAAAATTCATGATATGTATCACCATATATAATATATATATATATATTACAAAAAGATAGAATTCATGAGAAGCAACTAAAAGCCACCTTCAAACAGTGAGAATGGATAAGGCGGTTGTCTCTCCCCCACCACCCCACCACCAATTGCCGCCAACTGATCCATCTCTCCGCCACTATTTTCCCACCGGAAAACATTATCCACCGTAGAGAGCGTCTCCCCTGGCCGGCAAAATGCATCAATACCAAAACTACCCTCCGGTGAGGACATGGACGAAATTACCCCAAAGGTTACACCATCTTCTCTCTTCACAGAATTTAATACTGCCACTCCTGATGAAGACGATGATGGTGATGATAACGTGAGACGTCTCTTCTTCTCCGTCAACCCATTGATCCTCTCTCTTTCGACGATCATGTGCTGCAAAACATTTGGATCTTCCACAACTTTACTCAAAAACGACATCATCTGATGTGGACGCTTCTCTGTTGCCTCCAACCTTTTGTTCATTCCTTGAAGCTCTTGCTCTAGACCCTCCTGTTCTCGCTTCAATCTCTGTATCTCTATCATCAATTTCTTCTCTTCTTCACCGTCATCGTCTTCATGGGTATAGCTAACCCTATTGTGCTTCCTTCTAGCGATGTTCTTCAACAAATGCTTTTGTCCACGAAGAAACCACTCGTTCGCAAACTCCCACCTGTCCGGATCAACCTTTCTGAATCCCTGTTTCATCTCAAATCACTTAATATATATATATATATATATATATAATAGTAAATTATTAGTGCACTACCCTTCAATTATTGTGAATTATTGTACGCAATTTTTTAAAATTTCGTTCAATTTATTTTATGACTGTAGTAGGATAAAGTTCGGATATTGTGATCTAATATATTGCAGACACGTAGTTAAAAAAATTAAGATTGTACATCACTAAAAAAAATCTTCTTCCCTTCCTACATAAGAATTTTACACGTAATAATAAACATTAGGGATATTATCAGTAAATCCCCTATAATTTTATTTTTGATCAACTAATCTCCCTCCAGTTCAGAAAACCCCCTTATGGTTATCAAAATGTATCAACTTGTTCCCTTCCAATAATTTTGGACCAAAATACCCCTGGAGTTTAAATAAATTAAAAATATATATATATATAATTCAAAAAAATGTATACATAATTTGTAAAAAATATATAAAAAATTAAAAAAATATATAAAATAAAATAAAAACATATAAATTTCAAAACATATATATACATAATTCGTAAAAAATATATAAAAATTTAAATATATATATATATATATATAATTTGTAAAAAAAATATAAAATTCGTAAATAAAACATATAAAATTCGAAAACAAACATATAAAATTTGTAAAAAATATAGAAAATAAAATAAAAACATATACAATTCGTAAAAATATATATATAATTTGTAAAAAAAATATAAAATTAAAAAACATATAAAATTTGATATAAATATATAAAATTCGTAAAAAATCATATAAAATAAAAAAAATCATATAAAATTCGAAACAAATATATAAAATTTGAAAAAAACAAATAAAATTCGTAAAAAATATATAAAATTCAAAATATATATATATATATATATATATATATATATATATAATCCTTTTGCACACTACAATAGTATATTCAAACAAGATTATCCAAAAAAAAGGGGTAGGAAAATCATAATATTTGATTTTTAGGAAAATCATAATACAATCCAGGAAAGTGCTCTTCCACTAGATGTGATTTTTTTTTTCAAAAACATTTAGATTTCACAATAGAGTATAGTCATAGTTTTAAAATAATTTGTGGTGTTAAAATTGCTTTTTTAGAAGTCAATTGCTTTTTTCCATTTCCATGCAATAAATAAAGTGCGGATTGAACTAACCCTTTTTACCTTTTTCTAATATGAAGGGTCCAACATAATCTATCCATTCATGTGATTTAATAATAAAGTTATATGGATTTATTCCTAATTAAATTAAAATAATATTTATGTTTTCAAGATATTTTATATATATTTTTCAATTTTTATATATATTTTTTCGATTTTTAAATATTTTTTCAAATTATATATATATTTTTTAAATTTTATATGTTTTTTACGAATTTTATATATACTTTTTGAATTTTATATGTTTTTTTTAATTTTATATGTTTTTTTTAATTTTTATACATTTGTATATAATTTTTATGAAATATGTATATATATATTTTGAATTATATATATATATTTTTAATTTAATTAAATTTTATGAGTATTTTGGTTCAAAATTATAGAGAACGATAAATTAATACATTTTGATAATCATAGAAAAAATTTCTGAACTGAAGGGGGTTAGTTGATTAAAAATAAAACTATATAAAGGTTACTCATAATATCCCTAAACATTATACTACTTGTGAGTTGTGAAGGGCAGGTAAAATCAAGCCAAACAACTGTATCTACATGTACTATTATAAATATTTATTTGAAGATAAATTTAATGCACAATACTCTTGTTATTGTAAGAAAGTCAAAGAAAGATGCAGGTACTTCAATTTATTTCCGCAACGAGAGACTATATCTGTCACTGGTAAAATGGAGCAAGCTATATATATACACTGACATATAAGTTGCTTAATTTTCCTTTCAACAAAGAATTATATATATATATATATATATATATCGTATGTTTATATAAACTTACGTATGTGTTGAGCTGACGAACAAAGCTGGAAAAATTGTCGTGCTTGAAGTATGCAGGGAGGATTCTCTGGGAGAAATCTAATGATTCGATTACGATAAAGCTGTTGTTGGCTTTGCCCCAGGTGATGAATCCATCGGTGGTGGGATCGTTGACCATCTGGTAAGTCTTCATAATGAAGGGTGGGATTACGATGTTAGCTTCCATCCCATATATAGAGGACTTGACTCTCTGCAATTCAGTGCCCTCCAGTTTTGGTTTTGTTGTGTGTATTCAATTTTCAATGTAGTGTTGAGTGAACACCATATTATATAAGGGAGTCGCGTACAGTAACAGGTGGGGGGTGAGGCGGTTACCGGGTCGGTTTTGATATTTTAGTGGATCTTGGCTTTCGGCGTTCAGATATTTTTTGCAAGTTTGTGTGCAATTCTCACGCAGGGACAAGGAGAGTGGAGCCAGCAATTGTATATGATAAGTGTACGGGCGCGTTCTTCTGTATTTTTGGCGTTTTTACCGTGTGTAGTTGGTTGATAAAATTAAAAATTAAATATTAAAAATTTTAAAATCTGAATTTTAACTTCTAAAATTTTTAAGTAATACTTAAAAAAATTATATTTTCTCATATTTTTTTTTAATTTTCAGTCTTCAGACATTAATATTAAATGGTAATCCTATCATTTAAAATTTTATTTCATTTTAAGTATCATTTAATGTTTTAAGTGATATTTAAATTTCTTATCAAACATACTTAATTGAATAATTGTTGATTTTTTTCAGACCTAAATAATAAATAAGTGTTATCATAATCTTTCGGACTCCAATATTGAAGATAAAAATTTTATGTATGGAATTTATATAAACTTGCTTAGCCTTGTTTTCCATGAGCTTCTTTTTGGTGCTTTTGATTTTAATTCGAAATCAACGTATTTTTGGGGATGTATAGTTTGATGTGTTTTCTTTTTTTAAAAAAAAATAAAAAGCACTAATAAAATATTTTTAAAAATTATATAAATTATTTGCTTCAATACTATCACTAATTCAAACTTACGTTAACAATCATGATTCTAATGATAATTTAAAACCAACCTAACACAAAAACTCCTTGATTTCTTTTGGCTAAAACACCAAATTATATAACGCGTCCCAAACAAGTCCTCAACCTAAGTCTTGTTGAGGGACGAACTCAAAAAATTATGTGAATGAAGGCGAACTTCAATAACAAGGAGATAAAAGAATTCAAGGAGCTGGAGGACAATAATTACATATGTATATTTTTTTTTGAATCTTGGATGGGCATGTAATGCAATTTTTTAGAAAAAAAAGAAAGTGATATATGTTGAAATAAAACACTTGAAGGACAATTGCTCTTCCGTCTTTGGAATTTTGGGACAGTATTAGTGTATAGCATCTAATTTTACACCAGTTGTGATAATAACGCATTTCTTGTCTAGTAATTTTATTTTATTTTTTGTATGTGGATAAGAGTGATTTTCTCATTAAAAGACTAGAAACTTGTTATTTTATGTAAATTATTGAAGTTTTTTTTTTATATTTTTTGCAATAAATTAGTGAAATTGAACAATGGAAGATGTGAATGACATAAAAAGTATACAAGCGAAACAACAGGCGCACATAGAATGGTGTGAAAGAGCTTTGGGTCTGTTTATTAACAGAAAATATTTCTTGTTTTCGTTTCCTGAAGAAGTATAATTATATTTTTGATTTCTTAAGAAAAACAGAAAGTAAAATCTTATTTACTAAATTTTGATTTTTTTTAGAAACAAAAATTAAAAACAGAAATTATGTTTACTAAAAAACTTTTGTTCTTACTTTTTATTTATTTATTATATGTATTTCTTATTATTTTTTATTTATATTTATTATTTATCATAAGTTTTATTTATTTATTATTAATTTTGTATATTATTTAATTTATTATTTATTATTTAATTATTTTTATTTAATTTATAAATATATTTAATTTATTAATTTTATTATTATTAATTCATTATTTTTATTTAATTTATAAATACATTTTGTTTAATTTATTATTTATTATTTATTATTTTTGTATTTAATTTATTTATTATTTGTATTTCTTATTATTTGTATTTTTTATTTATCATAATTATTATTTATTTATTATTATTATGTATTATTTAATCTATTTTATTATTGTTTATTTTGTTTATTAAGATTTATTCATTTACTTTTATTTTATTTATAAATATTTTTTATTTATTAAATATTTTTTAATTTATAAAAATATTTAATTTATTTATTATTTATATATAATATTTAAATTTATTAGTGCAATAGACATGAAGGTCCCAATTTTACAACTTTGAAATTTGGTCATTTTGAAGGCGATATGAAACAAAAAGAGGAAGTACCATTTTTCTTTACAATTAGAGGAAACGTTTCCTGAAGGGCAAAACTAAAAATAAATTGATAAACAAAATTTTACTTTTACTTCTTTATTTCAGGAAGTAAAAACAGGAAACATGAAATATTTCCTGTTAGTAAACACCACCTTTGGGTTATGGAATAATAGGCGAACAAAATTATCTAAGGTATTGTAAGTGCAGAAAAATTACACAATAGAAATTTTGTTGGAAGTCCCTTTTTCATTAATCAAAGTTCCCTATTTATACAAATTGTGACCAATGGGTCAAGCCCATGTACCCAGGTTTATCAATCCCTTAAATCAAGGGATTTGATAAACCCTAACCTTTTTTGGACTCTATATACTATAATTGGATTACTTCTTGCCTTGCGGACCACACTTTAGCTTCTAGAATTTTCCATGGGCCCATTGTTGTTTTCGGCCCGTCTGTTTTCCGGCCCATCGGTCTTTGGCCCATCCGTCGTCGGCCCATCGGTCTTCGGCCCATTCGTCGTCGGCCCATCAGTCCAGTGGCCCATCTATAATTGGGCCAAATATTTCAACCATTACACAGGCCCCTGAGGTTATGGGCTTGACATTCTTTTTAAAGTCCATGACCTAATAAATGTAAATACCTATGTATATATACAATAATAGCTTTTATGGGAAATGAGGTAATGAGTTGGCATGTCATCATTGCCTATTTAATGGTGTGCCAAAACGTGAGGCCACTACTCCCTCAAATCTCGTACCATGACGGTTGTGGCGTGTCTTTCGGACTTCGTGCAGCCTTTTTGGCTTCCTCCTCTCCTTCTATAAAAACCTCCTATTTCTTCACTTCTTATCACATTTCACACTTTGAAACTCTCTATTCTCGTCTCTGCCTTCTTTAGTTCTTCATTACTGGGATTCCTTTCTTTGTCACTGCCACCGTTCATTCCGTCGCTCATCCCAGATATCATAGAAACCGGCTGTTACTCAGAGCTTTTGTAACTCTTCCTTCACCAACTAAGTAAGTCGATCGGTTTTCTCCTTTTCTTCTTTCTTTAATTTATCACCTTTACCTCCTTCTGTCTCTTCTACATTTCTTAACGTTATGTCCGATAGTGATGATATCCGGTAGGTAGAGGAAGTTGTTTTGCCTACTTCCTCAGGCACCGACTCCACTAGCAGTGAGTCTCCCCAGCCTGTTCCTAGAGGAACCAGAAAAACCACTCTTAAAAGTACTGACCTTCCGGGTTCCTCAACGACCGGTCCTGCGAAAACCAAGCCTTCTGAACCATTCGTAGTGGCCCCACTTAAGAGGACCCGACCTGAAGTGGACGTTAAACACCTCCGGGCTGAGACCCACGTTCCCCAGGACGTTGATGTGTCCCCCTATCCTGGCTATCTAGACTTTACTCAGAGCCAGGGCCTGGCCCCCGGTAGCATTTTGCTATCGGCATCTCATCTTAGGGTTCTGAGGTTTCCTCTTCATCCCTTTTTTCACTATGTGTTTTTCATGCTTGGGTTGCACCCTCTTCAACTGAACCCGAACAACATTAGGATCATATCCATGCTACTGTTGTACAATAGGGATATGGATCTGAACCTAGGCCTAGCCGACCTCCTCCTTCGCTATTTTTTCCAAAATGCCAGAGCGAGTAGAGGTAGATACAACCTTTTCCCCTTTCACGGCCGCAGCATCTGTACCGATACTGAAAAATCGGACAAGGGATGGAAAGAACGAATGGTCGTAGTGAGTGGCAATTGGTCGTACCCTTTTTCTCGTATTTTCCCGATCCCCAACAAGTTCGGTCCCATTCGCCTGCCTGTCTACCGCCCACTTCATAAGGCTTCTTACCTCTGTGACCATTGTGACCTTCACCGGGGGGACTATGCCTTCAAATTTCTAGGTTATGAGGACAAGGATCTTCCCCTAACCTTTATAAAACAGCGGATAGGCCTCTTGAAAACCCATGTTTGGGGCAAGACCCGATCGGCTACTGACCTGTTGACCATGGACAATATTGAATCGATCTCTAACTTGGGCGCTGGTGTTGACAGGATGGACTTGCCCGACAAACCTATGTCCGCCAGAATCCCTCAAGTTCCCGAAGGTATTACGCTTGTTGATGTTGTGCCATTGTCAACAGCACCGCCTTCAACTTCGGTACCTCCACCTGCTCAGAGTCCGGTAGCGCCACCAGTACCGAACCCATCGGTTCCTCCTCCGCCTCCTGCAAATGCTCCAACTGTGAGGACCAGATCAAATGCAACCAAAAGGGCTAGGACACAAGCCGAAAATGCTTCTTCAAGCAAGGCTCCAGCAGCCCCTGAATCATCCCAAGCTCTGATTCCTTGGGAGCCTAAGTTTCTGCTGCCATATGGAAATCCAGTTTGTGCTGATCAAATCACCCTTAGTAATCCGGAAGCTCTTCGGGCTATGGCCAAAGGGGTCTGGACACCAGCTGATAGGGTGGCTCAGTCAAAGATCACCAGAACTGATCTGGCTAAGAAGACTTCGATAATGGTTATGGAGGTAAAAGACTTTATTTAACCTTTATATTCTCTAATTCGTTTGTTGATTGCTATTTGTGTAATAATCCACTCTTCATCGTGCAGCTTCTCTACGGTGTTCAGGCCTACAACAGCCTCCTTGAGACCGACGTCAAAGAGATGGCCGGTATGAAGGCCCAAATAAAGCAGAATGAAATCCACCGGGTATCCCTAGTCAAGGAGGCGGATGGTCTTCGCCAGACCGTCTCTGAACAGAAGACCCTTCTGGAAACCAGTGAGGCTGAAAAGCAAACCTTGATTGCCGAAAAGCTGGTTCTTGCTGCCGAGCTGGAAAAAGCGAAAGAGGCTGCAAGGCAGATGGCAGCTGAGAAAGCTGAGTCTGATAGACTCTTGGCAGAATCAGAAAGGCTTTTGTCTCTTGAGCGGGAAAAGGTAGAGGTGTGCCGTCTGGGAGGGCTTGACATGTTCAAAAGATACAGTGTCATCTGCGACATCCGAGCGGTCAGGGCCTGGAGACGGAGGCATGAAATGGAGCATATTCCTCTGGAATCCCGGGAATTCAAGACCGCAGATGAGTTTGATGCCCAAATGGGAGTATCCTTTCCTTATGAAAATCCTCTCGCCTCTGATAACAAGAAGCGCTTTGCCGCCATCCTGAAGGGTGAAGAATATCACCCTCCTGAACAGTAGTATAGGCAATTTTTAGATGTTTTCGCTCCCTTTAAAGGGCTAATTTCTTGTAACCTCTTTTTTATTAATGAACAAGAAGCTTTCCTTCATTTATTCTTCTCTTTTAGTTATTGCACTTTGCTTTTTATGAATTACTTGAGCTTTCGGACATCTGACCCCTGACGCCATCTATCCTCCGGTTGTTCTAAATTGCTTTCAAATTGAAACACTTAGGAAAAATTTCGATGAACATTATGCCTTCGGGCATTTGGCCCCTGAGGCTTGATTTCATCCTTGGTTAGTTCAAATCAGGTTTGAACTCAAACATTTAGGAAAATCTCAATGATCATAAAGCTTTCGGGCATTTGGCCCCTGAGGCTCGATTTTATCCTCTGGTTAGTTCAAATCAGGTTTGAACTCAAACACTTAGGAAAATTTTAATGAACATAAAGCCTTCGGGCATTTGGCCCCTGAGGCTTGATTTTATCCTCTGGTTAGTTCAAATCAGGTTTGAACTCAAACACTTAGGAAAATTTCAATGAACATAAAGCCTTCGGGCATTTGGCCCCTGAGGCTTGATTTTATCCTCTGGTTAGTTCAAATCAGGTTTGAACTCAAACATTTAGGAAAATTTCAATGAACATATAAAGCCTTCGGGCATTTGGCCCCTGAGGCTTGATTTTATCCTCTGGTTAGTTCAAATCAGGTTTGAACTCAAACACTTAGGAAAATTTCAATGAACATAAAGCCTTCGGGCATTTGGCCCCTGAGGCTTGATTTTATCCTGAAGCATTGTATAAAAGTAAACTCTATCTTTATTGAGATGAATTCTAAAATCATGAAGTAGAGGTGCCTATATCGGGCACAGATGCTTCGTAACAATGGTGTCAAAGTAAGACACAGTCTTATTTATTAATAAGAAAAAATAACTATCTAAGGATAATACCTCTTTAACCGATAAGCATTTTGGGAGTTGGACTCGAGGCGGCCTGTTTCGTTCTTCCGAACCCGATAGGCCCCGCGACCGATAACCTCAACCACTGTGTAAGGTCCTTCCCATGTCTCCCGTAATTTGCCTATAATCCCAATCTTCCTTCTGAGCACCATGTCGCCTACTTGGAATTCTCTCCTTTTGACTTTCTGATTGAATCGTGCTCTTACTTGCTGCTGATAGGCAGCTTGTCTTATCCCAGCAGCTTCCCTTCTTTCCTCTAGGAGGTCCAGATCATGGGCTAAATGTTGATTGTTCGGTCCTTCTTCCCATGCTTGACTCCTTAAAGTAGGTACCCTTAGCTCGGTCGGGATAACTGCTTCAGCCCCATAAGCCATGGCGAAAGGGGTTTCCCCGGTTGGCTGTCTTGGAGTAGTCCGATAGGACCACAATACCTCAGGCAATTTCTCTAGCCATGCCCCTTTTGCGTCTTCAAGTTTTTTCCTCAATGTGTCAAAAATTGTTCTATTCGTCCTTTCGGCTTGCCCATTTCCCTGCGGGTAGCCGACGGAAGAAGTGTTCTGATTGATCTCATGCTTTGCTAAGAATGCTTGAACCCTTCTGTTGTCCAGGTTGGTGCCATTATCCATCATTATGGTTCGGGGTAGGCCGAATCTACAGATGATGTGGCTCCAGATGAATTTTATGACATGGCTGCCTGTTATGGTGGGATATGCCTCCGCTTCCACCCATTTGGTAAAATAATCGGTAGCCAGGAGAACATGCGTTGTACATCGTATTGCCTGAGGAAGGGGCCTCACTATGTCCATCCCCCATCGGGCAAAAGGGTGAGGGACAATAGTTGGGTTTAAGAACTCGGGCGGTGGATGAATGGCATCTCCATGAAACTGGCATTTTTTGCAATGTCTGACATAAATTTCAGCGTCTCTTGCCAGGTAGGGCCAGAAGTACCCCTGGGTGAGGACTTTATGAGCTAGGGACCTTCCTCCAGAATGATTGCCACAAGCTCCAGCATGAATCTCCTCCATGACTGCCGATGCCTCTGATGGGGTGAGACATCTCAAATATGGTCCGGAAAAAGACTTTCGATATAGTTGGCCGTTATACAGGGCATATCTGGCTGCTTTTATTCTAATCTTCCGGGCTTCTGATTTTGACTCAGGCAATGTGCCAAATCTCAGATAATCCACTATCGGATCCATCCAACTTGGTTCCCACGGGATAACCATTACTTCTTCGGGGGGTTCCAAGCTAGATCGGACGACAAAGTCTATCGGTACAGTGCGAGTCATACTTTCTCCTGCTGCGGAGGCTTGGTTAGCCAGATGATCTGCTACAGAGTTATCTCCTCTGGGAATCTGTTCAAAGTTTATTTGCTGGAACTCTTCAGCCTCCTTTAGAACCAGAGTCTTGTATGCTTCCATTTTCGGCTCTCGGGTTTCGTACTCCCCATTTAACTGTCGCATGACTAGCTGGGAATCACTTCGTACTACTGCCTTTTGGACTTGAAGGCTTCGGGCCAACCGAATTCCTGCAAGGAGGGCCTCATATTCTGCTTCGTTGTTTGAGGCTGGAAATTCCAGTCTAACGGATTGTTGGATTTTAGTATCATCCGGTGTTACGAGTACTACCCCGATCCCTGCTCCGTTGATGTTGGACGATCCGTCTACGAATATGACCCATAGTCCAAGCTCACCTTCCTCTGTGGAGTCAGTAGTTTCTGTTTCTAACAGGAAGTCAGCTACTGCCTGTCCTTTGATGGCCGTTCGGGGAACGTAGGTTATGTCAAAAATCCCTAGTTCAATTGCCCATTTTGAGATTCTCCCAGATAACTCAGGCTTCGCCATTATGGATCTTATCGGTGTTACAGTGGGAACTATGATCGGGTGCGCTTCGAAATAATGCCGGAGACGTCGCTTAGCATTGATCAGTGATAGTACCAGTTTCTCCTGCTTTGAATAACGGGTTTCTGCCTCAGCAAGGGATTTGCTGGTGTAGAAGACCGGTGTCTGGTACCCTTTGCCCTCCTTGACCAGAGCGGCGCTGGTAGATGTTACTGAAACGATCAGATATAGGTGCAACGGCTCATCGGCTTCAGGGGTTGCCAGGATCGGGGGCTTCGTCATGTAACTTTTGAGTTTGTGCAGGGCCTCCGCTTGCTCGGGCCCCCAGACTTCTCCTCGTGCCGCTCTTATTGCTTGAAAGAACGGCCTACACCGATCGGTTAACCGAGAGATGAAACGACTGAGGGCCGCTATTCTTCCGGTTAGCACCTGGATTTCTTTCCGGGACTTTGGCTCAGCAGTCTCTATGAGAGCTTTGACTTGTGCAGGGCTAGCCTGTATTCCCGTCCGGTCAACTATGTGCCCCAAAAACTGGCCTGAGGATACTCCGAAAGAACATTTGGCCGGATTGAGCTTCATATTATGCTTCCGGAGGGTGTTGAATACCTGCTGCAGATCGGCTAGATGGTCTCCTTTCTCCTTGCTTTTGACCACCGTGTCATCGATGTAGGCTTCGATGGTGGATCCCATCATCCCTTGGAACACCCTTCTGACCAACCTCTGATAGGTAGCACCTGCATTCTTTAGTCCGAAAGGCATAACTGTATAACAAAATGTACCTGACTCAGTGATGAAGGCAGTCTTTTCCTGGTCCTCCGGAGCCATTCGGATCTGGTTATAGCCAGAGTATGCATCCAGAAAGCTCAAGCGCTCGAATCCTGCGGTGGCATCTACCATCTGGTCGATCTTTGGTAAAGGGAAACAGTCTTTTGGGCATGCTTTGTTCAGATCAGTGAAGTCGATACATACCCTCCACTTGCCGTTTTTCTTCTGGACCACCACCACGTTTGCCAACCAGGAAGGATACTGGACCTCTTTTATGAATCCTGCTTGCAGAAGTCGATCAACTTCTTCGGCTATGATCTGGTTTCGATGGGCACCCATTCGTCTTTGTTTCTGTCTAATGGGCTTTGCACTGGGATCCACATTGAGAGAATGCAGGGCAACTGATGGATCAATACCGGTCATGTCCATATGGCTCCACGCAAATATGTCAGCATTGGATCGGAGAAGGGATTCCATTTCCTCTTTTTCCTGTGGATTGAGGCCTGAACCAATATAGGTAAACCTCTCAGGGCGATCGTGACAAATTTGAACTTCCAGTAATGGTTCAACTGCTACTGGTGATCCCGAACCGCCCTCCTGTAATTGCTATTTGGGATTAAGTATTGTCTTGGACTGTGACTTTTGTTCCGGTTCCGTTCTCCTTTTTAAGCTTTTCATAGTGACAGCGTAACACTCCTTTGCTGCTACCTGATCGCCCCTGATATCGACTACGTCAATTCCGTTCGGATCAATACACCGCATGACCTGATGCATGGTAGAAGGGACTCCGTGTATACGATGGATCCATCCCCTTCCCATGAGGAGATTATAGGAAGGTTTGACATCCACCACCACGAAAGTCTCTCGGAGTGTGCGCCTTGCTGCAGTTACTGGTAGCTGGATTTCCCCCACTGGTTCTACTCTCTTTCCATCGAACCCTGCTATCGGGCTTCTGGATGGGACTATCTCCTGGGGATTGATTTCCAATTTCTCAAACGCCCATTTGGTGATAATGTTGGCACTGCTTCCTGGATCGACCATTACCCTCTTGATCAGGCAGTTGGAGACCATGAGGGAGATAACCAGGGGGTCGTCATGAGGTGTCTGAATATCCTGCATATCCGCAGAGGTGAAAATAATCCGGGCATCCTCTTTCGGGCTTCGAAACTTGGTGACTTCTCCAACCCTTCGTAACTTCTGGGCTTGCCGCATCTGTGATCTACGAGCTTCTTCCACTTCTGACCGACTGGGCTCTCCATGGATCATGTGAATGACTCGTACGGGTTGTCCCATAGCTCCCTTGATAGGGGCATGCGTCGCTTGATCTGATCGGGCTCCTTCCTTGGCAACATACTCGGTTAATTCCCCTTTTGCAATCATGGCTTCCACCTGTCTTCTGAGGCTTCTGCACTCATTAGCGTGATGCCCGTATTCGCCATGGAAGGCGCAGTGCCTCGACATATCCCTTTGGTCCATTGGCTGCCTGATGGGAGGTGGTGACCGGTAGATTCCTTTGCCCTTTGTTTCCTGATACAACTTTGCCAAGGTCACCTTTAAGGGGGTGACCTTCTCCTCAAACCTTGGTCGTTTCTCTGGGGCTGGGGAAGGAGCAGGAGGTGCGCTTGGTCTCTTCCGGTCTGGTGCCCGATCCTTTACCCTGGAAGGTTCGGATGCTCTGGCCTCTACTGTTGCAAAGGCGGTTCTTCTTTGTCGTATGGCCAATTCCTCTTCTATTCGGAGGTGCCCTTGTGCCCTAGAGTTGAGCTCTCCAATATCGGCGGGTGGCCTCTTAACTAGGGACTGATGGAACTTGGATCCAGGGATCAGGGCCATTCTGAAGGCTTCGACAGCTGAATGCTGATCGCAGTTGTCAATCGAAGATATCTCCACATTGAACCGTGAGACAAAACTTTTCAGGGATTCGCCTTTCTCTTGGATCATGGTGAACAGATTGGAGATAGTTTTCTTCTGCCTTTTATTGCCGAAGTATTGGGCAATAAATAACTCGCAGAGTCTGAGCCAGCTACCGATCGATCGGGGCGGTTGCTTTCTGAACCACAGGAGGGATGCTTCGGTCAAGCTGGTGGGGAACACTTTGCAGAGTAAGGCCTCATTCTCGTTGTAAACATTCATCTTGATATGAACGTGGTAGATGTGCTATGTTGGATCTTTTGTACCATCGAATAGGGTGAACTTCGGTAATCTGAACCTCTCCGGATAAGGCACGCTGGTGATCGAGGTGGTGAATGGTGTCTGAACGGCGTCTATGGATGCCTCGGATGCCAGATCGATTGGGGTTTGTACCTTCAGGTCCCTAAGCACATCCCGCTGGAATCTGGACATGATTTCCTCAAGTTTTTTCATGGTCAGGACCTCCTCCGGATTATGCGCCCCAAGAACCTGTAGGGATGACTCTGCCTGTTCCTCACGATCGTTGTGGGCTCTAGCGGGTAGGTCATCCATGTGTGCCTGGCGGCCTACAGACCGTTCGTGTTGTGCGGACTGCTCGTCGTCATGGGTCTCCTGTGGATTCTGTAGTTGAGCCAATTTTGCCGCCAATTCAGCGTTCTGCCTTTCTAACTCGGCAGTCCTCTCCTCTAGGGCTCGTCTGATCGGATCTTCTGGTTGCTGGCCTCCGTTTGGAGGTAAATCGGTATGTTGTGAACGTGTGATCGCCATTGTTGGTACTAATCTTAGCTTTTTTGCAGAGGGTGAGAAACTTATTGAAAAAGGATTTCAATAATAGGGATTCCCACAGACGGCGCCAATTGTGTAAGTGCAGAAAAATTACACAATAGAAATTTTGTTGGAAGTCCCTTTTTCATTAATCAAAGTTCCCTATTTATACAAATTGTGACCAATGGGTCAAGCCCATGTACCCAGGTTTATCAATCCCTTAAATCAAGGGATTTGATAAACCCTAACCTTTTTTGGACTCTATATACTATAATTGGATTACTTCTTGCCTTGCGGACCACACTTTAGCTTCTAGAATTTTCCATGGGCCCATTGTTGTTTTCGGCCCGTCTGTTTTCCGGCCCATCGGTCTTTGGCCCATCCGTCCCGGCCCATCGGTCTTCGGCCCATTCGTCGTCGGCCCATCAGTCCAGTGGCCCATCTATAATTGGGCCAAATATTTCAACCATTACAGGTATATTATAGTTTCAACCCCTTTTATTTGAATTTATTACAGGAAGATTTCACACATTTCTCATATTTGGAATTTTTTTCCTAACTAATTATTAAGTTCAATTTCGATAACAGCCAAAAGGAATTTACAGTTCTATTTATGTTATTTTATTTTATTTTTGAGAACTAGTAAAAAAGTTTTTACAGGGATAATATAGTCATTTCACCTCTAAAAAAAACAATATTAGCATTGATGATGTTGACTGTGTCAAAAGTTTACATGGGGGAGATAAGTGGAATCAAATATGAATAATAAAAGAAATAATAAGAAGGGTAATTTACATAAAACCTCCTATGGTTTGAGATTTCAATCAAGAAATCTCTTATAGTTCCAAAAAATCCCTCAATTTTCATTTTGGTTACAATTACTCCTTGTCCCAAAAAAATTCAATTTTTCGGTCATGTGACTTGTGAATTTTCTATTCTGCCCCTAAATCACCTTATTTCATAAAAACCCCTGTAGTTTCGAAAACAATTATATATTTTCAGAATATATATATATTTTTTCCGAAATACATATATTTGTTTCCGAAATATAATATATATTTTGAGAAAAATATTTATATTTCAGAAAAAATATATATTTTTGAGAATTATATTTTCAAAAATATATATATATTTTGAGGAAAAATATATATATATATTGGGAAAAAATATGTATTTCATAAATATATATATATATTTCAAAAAAGTATATATATTTTAGAAATAATATATATATTTCAAAAAGAAAAAATATTTTGGAAAAGTATATATATTTCGGAAGAAAATATATATTTCTGTAACAATATTATGAGAAATATATTTTTTTCCAAAATATATTTTTCTTTCAAAATATATATATTTTCCGAAATATATATACTTTTTCGAAATATATTTTTTTTAGAAAAATATATATTTCAAAAATATATTTGTTTCCAAAATATATATTTTTTGCTGACATATATATATATTCGAAAAATAAAATTCTCAGAAATATGTTTTTTTTCTGAAATATATATTATATTTCAAAAAAATGCATATTTCGGAAAAATATATATATTTTATATATTATTTCAAAATATATATATTTTTTTCAAAATTATAGTGGGTTTTATGAAATAAGGTGATTCAGGGGTAAAATAGGAAATTCACAAGCCACATGACCGAAAAATATGATTTTTTTTGGGATAAGGGGATAATTGTAACTGGAATGTTTGGAACTATAAAGAATTTTTCTTGATTAAAATCCAAACCATATGGGGTTTTATGTAAATTATCCTAATAATAATTATCCATACTAAAAGATAATATACCAAAAAAAAGAAGATGAAACCATAATTTACCCATTTATCTGTACACCAAATTATGGAGGGTAAACAGCGGCTTATATTGGGCCGTCTCGAATTTAATTTGCTTTTTGCCTTTTTTCTTCTTTTGAGTTAAGGCCTCATGTGTTTGACACGTGTGACACAACTTTTTTTGTCTATACTTCGCCCGCATTGCACTTTATACAAGTGTTTGTGGTACAGAATCGGAACATTTAATATATATTTTATATGACGGTATTAATATATATATTTTTATTACTATTATTTTTACAAATAGAATAATGAATATATGAGCCATCAAATAATATAAGAATTTCAAAAATGTGTTTAAAAAAGAAAAACGTAAAAATATATGATAATTATTTTCTGATAAGTAAAATTGCAGGGATATTAAAATTGAAATTCAGTTAATTAATGAGGATAAAAATGGGAATTAATATATTGAAATATTCTCGAAATTAATTTCGTATAGGATTGTCTTTTTATTTGTGTATATTGTAATACAATGATCACAGTACATACTTGTGTAACTATAGGAGGATAAGAATGCTCAATTTACGCCAATTAAAATTAATAAATTGTGTATTGGGACAATCATTTGTTAAAATTTTTGCTTAAACAATCATGTTTTTTAATATAGCCTCATAAAAAAATACTACATTTTAAGGGTTTAATTAACCATCAATAAATTAGTAATTAAATTTTGTTAAGTTGAAATCATGATTTGTCATCACATTATCGAATTTTAAATGGTATAAAAAAACTTAAATAATTTTAATTTTAAAAATAAATAATTAAAAATTATGAATCTGAGAATATAAAATATGACTTAGATCGAAAGGAGTAGGTGGAGATTTCATGCAAGTTTACAAAACTTATAAAAACCAACTCATTCAACATTAATATTTAAAGAAGATGAATAGATTATTCTAGTTTATTTTTACTCTTGAAGCGTTACAGAAATAAAATTGGGGCCCACAAATTTTTTAATTAATTAAACATGAATAATTATATATGTACACAATTATGCCGGACCCACATAACGGAAAAAAATGGCATGATCAAAGATCAACAAACATCTTATATAAATGTTGCGTTTGAAAAGCCTGTTTTTTGTATTTATTTTCTGTCTTTAAATATAAAAACTGTATTTGTATTTGTCTTTGTTTTTTCAGCAAAAAACTAAAAACAAAAAAATGTTTGGATCAAAATTTGTATTGAAAAATAAAATGATATTGGTGGCCGGCGGCGGCGGGGGGCGATGGTGGTGAGTGACTGGCAGCGGGCGGAGGCGGCGGCGGTGACCGATGGCGGGGGTGGTGGTGGTTGGTGGCGGCGGCAATGGGGGCGGTGGCGGAGGCGGAGGCGGAGGCGGTATCCTAAATAGTGAAAAAACTCAAAAAATAACTAAAAGTTGTATTTAGTGTTTTCATCACTTTTATCCACTATTCACAAAAAACTGTTTTCTTGAGAAAAAAAAAGTTAACAGTAAACGCGTTTGCCAAACGTGTTTTTATTTTTGAAATGGATGAACAGTAAAAAAAGAAAACAGTTTTCTTATGAGCCAAACGGACCTATAGTAAAGCAAATAATTAAAAATAATATTAATCCCAATAACCGAATCGAATCGAAACAGATAATTTGGTTCGTTTCCAAGGTAGTTCGGTCCCATTTTTAAAATTAAAGAATCATTTTTTTTAGATTAGGTTCTTAACATATAGAATCGAATGGAATCATAACTGAATCGATTTTTTTTTTTATTAGTATTATATCTTCCCTTGTAATGTTATAATTTTAGAAGATGTAATTTTGAATTAATTACTTTCATTTCACTTATAATACAATTGATTTTGTGTTTGTAATAATTAAAATATTAGATTTAATTTTTTAGGAACATGATGGGCCTACGTGACCTTCTTTGTCACATGTAGACCTGTCAATGGATCGGATTTGGATCGGATCAATTAAATCCAAATTCAATTTGTTAAGAAATCGGATTATCGGATTCAGATCATAATCGGGTTATCGGATTTTATTTTCAATCCATATCCGGTTAATATCGGATTCAGATCGGACTCGGATCATAATCGGATTATTGACAAGTCTATTGATAAGGATGACAAAAACTCTCGACACGCGATCCGATTCCGATAATTCGACTGATTTTCACTTAATTAATTCATATTCGAATTTCTTCATTATAAAATATCTGATCCGAATATCTAATTAAAAAAATAAAAAAGTATAAAAATCAATAAATACTGAAATACTAAAATTATTCACACTTTTAATAATTGTATTTATGATCAATCATTATTAATAAATAATAAAATAATTAACAACTAACATTTATATACATGTACAATATTAAATATATACACATAAAAATATCAAATATATATATAAATATATTAGATATCGGATCGGGTTATTATCGGATCGGATTGACATAAATCCAAATCTAATTTGTTAAGAAATCGAATTATCAGATTCGGATTCTAATCGGGTTATCGGATTTTATTTTCAATTCATATCCGGCTAATCAGACTCACATGTAACAATGACATGATTTTTTCTTCTTGTTACTTGATGATGGTTTGGAATGATTTTTTGTTTTTGACATTTTTTTTTATTTAAACCAGAACCGAACCGAAATAAACGGTTTGATTCGGTTCCTTGAATTAATTGTTCAATTTTCATTCTCATTTTTAAGAAAGCAAAAAAAATGATTGGATTTCAATTTCGATCAAAACCGAACCGAAACATCCCCAATGAAGAAGGAAGGAATACAACTAAGGCTTTGTTTGAATTGACTTTTCAAACGTTGTTTTTGGTTTTCTGGAGGTAAAAACTATTTTGAACGGTGTTTGACAAAAAAATTAGAAGAACTTCTGGGCATTGGAATAACGTTTTAAAGAAGCTGGGTTCCGAGCTTCTCAAAATAGTTTATCTTTTCTTCTCCGAAAAGCCATAAGCAGAAGTGATGCCAAAACATATCTAAGCTGCCTTACCTACTCTTTCATCCCCAATGAAGAAGGAAGGAATACAATTAAGCTGCCTTACCTACTCTTTCCTATATATATAGTTGTTCACCATAATTCAACCAATCAACCATAAGTCAAGAAATAATTTTATTCAAATATATGTAACCGACTTCCTCATTTGCTACAACAATTATATACTTCTAAATGAGAATATGCAAATGAAAAAGTCATGAACTAGCTGACCCATCTAAAATCATGTCACCAATTTTTTTAATGTCGGTATGCAAACAATTTAATGTAGTTTCAAGATGATGTGATAATTTTCGATTGTATTCCTTCCCATATGGATTGGCACTGTTCAATATATGAATTTAATTGCCTGGCTAGCAGGTCACTCGCCAATCAATATTTACTTCCTCAACCTGCTTGGGTTTGACCCAATGTGAGTGTCATAAATATATATGTTTTTGTTTTGAAAGGGCATAAATATATATGTTGGCTGATATAGTTAAGTGTCACTTTTGGTGAATTTAATTTTTTAATAGAATGATTTTTTTATTGATAATATTTTTTTCTTAGATAGTTCAATACACACTTTCTATATGAGTCTCCTTAGAGGGCTTGAATCCCTAATTTTCTCCCTTGGGGAAGAAAGATTATACCATTCGATTACAAGGTTTTTGGTTAATTTTTTATTTATTTATAATGGGTCCAAGATGATGTGATAATGTAGATGTAGAAAAATTACACAATAATAATTGGGGTAAAAAATTGGATCATTTATTCAATATTTCATCACCTATTTATACACAACTTGGTCCATGGGTCAAATCCTCTTTCTCAAGTTTATCAATCCCTTAAATCGTGGGATTTGATCCAACCCCCTTTCCTTATGGACTCTTTTAATCCATAAATATGATAATTCATTAACTTGTGGATCACTTATTTTCTAGAATATTCCATAGGCCCATTATTTCTTTAGCCCACTTGTTTCTGGCCCATTCGTCCTAGGCCCATCTGTCTTTGGCCTATTCGTCTACGACCCATCAACCTAATGGCTCATCCTGGTTGGGCCATGTATTATTTTAACTATTACACAGACCCCTGAGGTTATGGGCTTTTGTGATTTTCTTTTTTAAAGCCCATGACCGAAAATTTTAAACACCACTATACATATATATACATACATGCACTTTATGGGAAATGAGGGTTTGGTGAGTTGTCAATCATTGATAAGCATTTATTGACATTTGAAATGAATGACCATTACTTCCTTAATCTCAGCACCATGACAGCTCATTGTGGGTTGCGCGACCTTCGGACTTCGTGCAGTCTTTTGGCCTCCTTCTCCCTTTCTATAAAAACCCACTCTTCTCCATTTCATTTCCTCATTCTACATTTGCAATTTTGAGCTCAAACCTTTCTCTTTTCTTCAAACTTCATCTCCGAAACTTTATTTCTTCCTTGTCTCTACAATCCTTTCCGTCGGTCAGTACAGATCTCCCAGTAGCACAGAAGTTTATTTCGGCCCGAAGCTTCCCCTGATACTTCACCATCAGTTGAGTAAGTCAATCAGCTTCTTCCTTTTCTTTAATTTTCACCTCTGTCCCACCTCTGTCTCTTCTACCTTTCTTAGCTCTATGTCTGATAGCGACGACACCCGGTCAGTAGAAGAGGTCGTTATGTCCTCTTCTTCTGGTACTGATCCCACCAGTAGTGACAGTCCTCAGTCCAACCGCTATGGAACCTCAAAAACAACTCCCCAAAACACTGACCTTCCGGGTTCATCAACGAACGAACCTGTGAATCCCAAACCCTCCAAACCGTTTGTAGTGGCCCCACTTAAAAGAGTCCGTCCTAAAGTAGACGTTAAATATCTTCGGGCTGAGACCCAAGTACCTGGGGATGTTGATGTATCCCCTTACCCAGGTTACCTAGACTTTACCAAGAGTCAGGGACTAGCTCCCGGTAGTATTCTGCAATCGGCATCTCACCTTAGGGTTCTAAGGTTCCCCCTTCACCCTTTCTTTCACTATGTATTATTCATGCTAGGCTTACATCCCCTTCAGCTGAACCCGAATAGCCTTAGAATTATATCTATGCTTCTGTTGTACAATAGGGATCTGGATCTCAACTTAGGTTTGGCCGATCTGCTCCTCTGTTACTTTTTCCAAAATGCCAGAGCGAGTAAGGGTAGATACAATCTTTTTCCCTTCCAAGGCCGGAGCATATGTACTGACACCGAAAAATCTTTCTCTCATATGGAATGAGAGAATGGTCATTGTGAGTGGCAACTGGTCTTACCCATTTTCGCGTATATTCTCGATCCCAATTACTTTCGGTGCCATCGGTCTGCCCATCTACCGCCCCCTTCATAAAGTCTCTTGCCTTTGTGAATACTGTGATCTTCATCGGGGGGACTATGCCTATAAATTTCTAGGTTATGAGGATAGGGACATCCCCCTGCCTTTTATAAAACAACGTATAGGCCTCCTGAAAACCCATATCTGGGGCAAAGCCTGATCTGCTACTAACCTGCTGACTTTGGAAAATCTGGAGTCAATTTCTAATTTGGGCGTTGCTATTGACAGGATGGACTTGCCTGACAAACCTCTTTCTGCCAGATGTCCTCAAGTTCCCGAAGGGGTTACCCTGGTTGATGTTGTACCCCTCTCAACAGCACCGCCGGCGGCTTCGGTACCTCCTCCTGCTCAGAGTCCAGTAGCGCCACCAGCACAGACTCCTGTAGCTCCACCACAGCCTCCTCCAGTAAATCCTTCAGTTGTCAGGACCTGATCCAGTGGATTGGTTGCTAAAAGGGCCAGAACTCAAGCTGATAATGCTTCTACAAGCAATGCCCCCCAAGCTCCGGAGGCGTCCCATACTTTAATTCCCTGGGAACCAAAGTTCCTTCTGCCAGACAGGACTCCGGTCTGTGCTGACCAAATTAATCTCACCCAGCTAGAAGCTCTTCGGGCTATGGAAAAAGGGATCTGGATGCCAGCTGATAGGGCCGCTCAGTCCAAAATCTCCAGGACTGATTTGGCAAAGAAGACTTCCATAATGGTTATGGAGGTATACACTTGTTCTTCTTTTTATGAAACTTTGTTTATTGATTACTGCCACATTATGTACTGACATGTCTTTTTCGTGCAGTTTCTCTATAGATTTCAGGCCTACAACAACATCTTAGAGTCTGATGTTAAGGAAATGGCCAGTATGAAGGCCCAGATTAAACAAAATGATGCCCACTGGACTGCTCTAGTCAAAGAGGCAGATGGCCTTCGCCAGACCGTCTCAGAGCAGAAGATCCTTATGGAGACTGGCGAGGTTGAGAAGCGGGCCCTGATGGCTGAAAAATTGGCCTTGGCTGCTGAGCTGGAAGAAACGAGGACAACTAACAAAAAGATGGCAGTTGAAAAGGCAGAATCAAAGAATCTCCTGGCTCTTGAGCGGGCCAAAGTAAAAGTGTGCCGCCTAGGAGGTCTTGATATGTATAACCGATACTGTGTCATTTGTGATCTTCGATCGGCCAGAGCTTGACAACAGAGGCACGAAATGGAGCATATTCCTCTAGAAGCTCGGGAGTTCAAGACCGCGGAGGGATTTGATGCCCACATGGGAGTGCCTATGCCCTACAAAAACCCTCCTGCATCTGAAAATGAGAAGAAGTTCGCTGCCATCCTAAAAGGGGAAGAATATCATCCTCCTGATCAGTAGTTTAGGATTTTTAATTTTATCTGTACTTACTCCTCTCAGAAGGGTACTTTTGTAACTTATTTTATCAATGAACCATAATTTTTTCTCACTTTATTGTTTATTCTATTCTTGTTCTGGCTTTAGTGTTTGAACTTAATCATTTATGAAAACAATTGAGTCTTCGGGCACCTGGCCCCTGAGGCTTTGTCCTTATCCTCTGGTTAGTTCAAATCAGGTTTTGAACTCAACACTTAGGAAAATCTTAATAAGCATGAAGCCTTCGGGCATTTGGCCCCTGAGGTTTGTTCTTATCATTTGGCTAGTTCAAATCAGGTTTGAACTCAACACTTAGAAAAATCTTAATAAGCATGAAGCCTTCGGGCATTTGCCCCCTGAGGCTTGTTCTTATTCTCTGGCTAGTTCAAATCAGGTTTGAACTCAACACTTAGGAAAATTTTCGTTTTACATGAAGCCTTCGGACATCTGACCCCTGAGGCTGGCTTCTATCCTCTGGTTAGTTCAAATCAAGTTTGAACTCAACACTTAGGAAAATTTTAGTATTTAAACATGGAACACTCGTGTAAAAACAGAATGTATCTTTATTGAAATGAGCTTGAGAATCATGAAGCAGAGGTGTCGGACATCGGGCACATATGCTTTATATAAAAAGGGTGCCGTAGTAAGACACAATTTTATTTCTTAACAAGAAAAGTAACTATCTAAGGATAATACCTCTTTAACCGATAGGCATTATGAGAGTTGGACTCGATGCGGCCTGTCTCGTTCTTCCGAACCCGATAGGCTCCGCGCCCGATGACCTCAACCACTGTGTAAGGCCCTTCACATGTCTCTCGTAATTTGCCTACAATCCCAATCTTTCTTCTGAGTACCATATCGTCTACCTGGAATTCTCTCCTTTTGACTTTCTGATTGAACCGGGCCCTGACTAGTTACTGATAGGCAGCCAGTCTTATCCCGATGACTTCTCTCCTTTTTCTAAGAGGTCCAGATCATGTGCTAGATGTTGATTATTTGGGCCTTCTTCCCAGGCTTGGCTTCTTAAAGTAGGCACTCTTAGCTCGGTCGGGATAACTGCTTCGGCCCCATAAGCCATGGCGAAAGGGGTTTCCCCAGTGGGTTGCCTCGGAGTGGTCTGATAGGACCATAACACCTCAGGAAATTTTTCCAACCATGCCCCTTTGGCGTCCTCAAGCTTTTTCCTCAGTGTATAAAAAATGGTTCTGTTCGTCTTTTCAGCCTGCCCATTTCCGTGTGGATAGCCGACGGAAGAAGTGTTCTGATTGATCCCATGTTTTTCCAGGAATACTTGAACTTTCATGTTATCGAGGTTGGTGCCATTATCCATCATTATAGTTTGGGGTAGACCGAATCTACAGATGATGTGGCTCCAGATGAACTTTATAACATGGCTGCATGTTACGGTGGGATATGCCTCGGCCTCTACCCATTTGGTAAAATAGTCTGTAACCAGAAGAACATGAGTGGTTGACCGTATAGCCTGAGGAAGAGGACCCAAAATATCCATACCCCATCGGGCAAAGGGGCGAGGGATAATTGTTGGGATCAGTAACTCCGGTGGTGGATGAATGGCATCTCCATGAAATTGGCACTTCTTACAGTGTCGGGTATTGACCTCAACATCTCTTGATAGGTAGGGCCAAAAGTATCCCTAGGTGAGGACTTTATGGGCTAAAGACATCCCTCCGGAATGATTGCCACAAGCTCCCGTATGAATTTATTCCATGACTGCCGAAGCTTCGGAGGGCGTGAGACATCTCAAGTATGGTCCGGAAAAAGACTTGCGGTATAGTTGGCCGTTGTACAGAGCATATCTGGCTGCCTTCATTCTTACCTTCCGGGCTTCTGATTTTGACTCAGGCAATGCACCAGTTCTTAAATAATTTGCTATAGGGTCCATCCAACTTGGCTCCCATGGGATGACCATTACTTCTTCGGGGGGCTCCAAGCTTGATCGGATGATAAAGTCTATTGGTATAGCTCGAGTCATACTTTTTCCTGCTGCGGAGGCCTGATTAGCCAGATGATCTGCTATGGAGTTATCCCCTCTAGGAATCTGTTCAAAGGTTATTTGTTGGAACCATGCGGCCTCCTTTTGATCTAAATTCTTGTATGCTTCCATTTTCGGCTCTCGGGTTTCATACTCCCCATTTAACTGTCGTACGACCAACTGGGAATCACTTCGTACCTCTGCTTTTTGTACTTGAAGGCTTCAGGCCAACCGAATTCCTACAAGAAGGGCCTCGTATTCAGCTTCATTGTTAGAGGCCGGAAATTTCAGTCGAACGGATTGTTGGATTTTAGTACCATTTGGTGTTACGAGTACTACTCCGATCCCTGCTCCATTGATGTTGGATGATCCGTCCACGAACACGACCCATAATCCAGGCTCACTTTCTTCTTCGGAGTCTGTAGTTTCTATTTCCAACAGGAAGTCAGTTACTGCTTGTCCCTTAATTGCAGTTCGGGAGACATAGGTTATGTCAAAGATCCCGAGTTCAATTGCCCATTTGGATACTCTCCCGGATAACTCAGGCTTCGCCATTATGGATTTGATCGGAGTTAAAGTAGGCACTATGATCGGGTGTGCTTCAAAATAGTGCCGAAGGCGTCGCTTAGCATTGATCAGTGATAGTACCAGCTTCTCTTGTTTTATGTAACGGGTCTCCGCATCAGCAAGGGCCTTGCTGGTGTAGAAGACTGGTGTCTGGTACCCCTTGCCTTCTTTGACCAGAGCGACGCTAGTAGATGTTGCTGATATGGCCAAATACAGGTGTAGCGGCTTATTGGCTTCTGGGGTTGCCAGTATCGGAGGCTTTGCCATGTAACTTTTGAGTCTTTTCAGTGCTTCCGCTTGCTCTGGCCCCCAAACTTCTCATTTTGCCGCCTTTATTGCTTGAAAGAACGACTTACACCGATCGGTTAACCGAGAGATGAAACGACTGAGGGCCGCTATTCTTCCGGTTAACACCTGGATCTCCTTCCGGGACTTTGGCTCTGCTGACTCTACGAGAGCTTTGACTTGCGTCGGGCTAGCTTGTATTCCCATCCGATCAACTATGTGCCCCAAAAACAGGCCTGAGGACACTTCGAAAGAACATTTGGACGGGTTGAGCTTCATATTGTACTTCTTGAGGGTGTCGAACACCTGCTGCAGATCGGTCAGGTGGTCTCTTTTCGCCTTGCTTTTGACCACCGTATCATCGATGTACGCTTCTATGGTAGATCCCATCATGCTATGGAACACCCTTCTGACCAACCTTTTATAGGTAGCACCTGCATTCTTTAGTCCGAAAGGCATAACTGTGTAACAAAATGTACCTGACTCAGTGATGAAGGCAGTCTTTTCCTCGTCCTCTGGGTTCATTCGTATCTGGTTATACCTAGAGTATGCATCCAGAAAACTCAGGCGCTCGAAACCTGCGGTGACATCTACCATCTGATCGATCTTTGGTAAAGGGAAACAGTCTTTTCGGCAGGCTTTATTCAGATCAGTGAAGTCTACACATACCCTCCATTTGTCATTTTTCTTCTGGACCACCACAACGTTTGCCAACCAAGAAGGATACTGGACCTCCTTTATGAATCCTGTTTGAAGAAGTCAATCAACCTCTTCAGCTATGATCTGGTTTCGATGGGCCCCCATTCGCCTTTATTTCTGTCTGACGGGCCTTGCGCAGGGATCGACATTGAGAGAATGTTGGGCCACTGATGGATCGATGTCGGTCATGTCCATATGGCTCCATGCAAATATGTTAGCATTGGATCGGAGAAGCGACTCCATTTCCTCTTTTTCCTGTGGATTGAGGCCTGAACCAACATAAGTAAACCTTTCGAGGTGATCGGGGCAAATTTGAACTTCCAGCAGAGGTTCAACTGCTACTGGTGACCCCGAAACGCCCTCCTGTAATTGCTATTGATCATCGGGTACCGCCCTGGGTCGTACCTCCCACACCAGTTCTGTCTTTTTCTTTAAGCCCTTCAAGGTGACTGCATAACATTCTTTGGTTGCCACCTGGCCCCCCTTTATGTCAATCACATCAACTCCGTTTGGGTCAATGCACCGCATAACCTGATGCATTGTTGAGGGAACCTCATGCATCCGATGGATCCATCCCCTGCCCATGAGGAGATTATATGAGGGTTTGACGTCCACCACCACAAAAGTCTCTCTGAGTGTGCGCCTCGCCGTTGTTACTAGTAGTTGGATCTCTCCCACTGGTTCCACTCTTCTGCTATCAAATCCTACTATCAGGCTTCTGGAAGGGACTATTTCCTAAGGGTTGATCTCTAGCTTCTCGAAGGCTCACTTGGTGATAATGTTGGCGCTGCTTCCTGGCTCCACCATCACTCTCTTGATCAAGCAGTTTGAGACCATGAGAGAGATAACCAAGGGATCATCATGTGGAGATTGAATGCCTCGCATATCTGCAGAGGAGAAAGTTATACGTGCATCCTCTTTCGGGCTTCGAAAATCGTTGACTTCCCCAACCCTTCACAACTTCTGGGCTTGTCGCATCTGAGATCTGCGAGCCTCTTCCAATTCTGACCGGCTTGGTCCTCCATGAACCATGTGAATGGAACGTACTGGCTGTCCCATTGCCCCTCTGACAGACGCATGGGGTGTCTGGTCTGATCGGGTTCCCTCCTGAGCCACGTACTCGGCCAATTCTCCTTTCGCAATCATGGCCTCCACTTGTCTCCTAAGGCTTCGACACTCATTGGCATGATGTTCGTATTTGCCATGGAAAGCGCAGTGCCTCGACATATCTCTTTGGTCCATTGGGGTCCTGATGGGTGGGGGCGACCGGAAGATTCATTTACCTTTAGTCTCCTGATATAATTTTGCTAGTGTAAATTTTAGTGGGGTAACTTTGTCCTCAAACCTTTGGCGTTTTTCTGGTACTGGGGAGAGAGCAGGAGGAGCACTCGGCTGCTTTCGATCGGAGACCCGATCCTTAATCTTCGGTTCGGACACCCTTGCCTCCACACTTGCAAATGTGGTCCTCCTCTGTCGTATGGCCAACTCCTCTTCTATTCGGAGGTGCCCTTGTGCCCTGGAATTGAGCTCTCTAATGTCTGTTGGTGGCCTCTTGACCAAGGACTGATGAAACTTGGTTCCAGGGATCAGGGCCATTCTGAAGGCTTCGACAACTGAATGCTGATCGCAGTTGTCAATTGAAGACATCTCCACATTGAATCGAGAGACAAAACTTTTCAAGGATTTGCCTTTCTCCTGGATCATGGTGAACAGACTGGAGATAGTCTTCTTCTGCCTTTTGTTGCCGAAGTACTGGGCAATAAATAACTTGCAGAGTTTGAGCCAACTTCCAATCGATCGGGGCGGTTGCTTTCTGAACCACAGGAGGGCTGCTTCGGTCAAGCTGGTGGGGAAAACTTTGCAGAGTAAGGCCTCGTTCTCGTTGTAAACATTCATCTTGGTATGAACGTGGTAGATGTGCTCTGTTGGATCTTTTATACCATCGAACATGGTGAACTTTGGTAATCTGAACCTCTCCGGATAGGGCACACTGGTGATCGAGACGGTGAACGGTGTCTGGACGACGTCGATGGATGCCTCGGATGCCAGATCGATAGGGGTCTGTACCTTCAGATCCTTAAGCACTTCCCGCTGGAATCTGGACATGATTTCCTCCAGTTTTCTCATGGTCAGGACTTCCTCGGGGTTACATACCCCGAGAACTGTAGAGATGACTTCGCGTGCTCTTCCCAATCGTTGTGGGATCTAATGGGGAGGTTGTCATTGTCTGTCTGGCAGCCTATAGACCGTCCATGCTGGCCGGACTGGTCGTCGTTATGGACCTCCTGTGGGTTCTGCAGTTGAGCTAATTTTTCCACCAGTTCAGCGTTCTGCCTTTCCAACTCAGCAGTCCTCTCCTCTAGGGCTCGTCTGATTGGATCTTTAGGTTGCTGGCCTCCGTTTGGAGGTAAATCGATCTGTTGTGAACGTGTGATCACCGCCATTGATGGTATGAATCTTAGCTTTTTGTAGATAGTGGGAAGCTTATTGAAAAAGATTTCAATAATAGGGTTTCCCACAGACGGCGCCAATTGTGTAGATGCAGAAAAATTACACAATAATAATTGGGGTAAAAAATTAGATCTTTTATTCAATATTTCATCACATATTTATACATAACTTGGTCCATGGGTCAAATCCCCTTTCTCAAGTTTATCAATCCCTTAAATCGTGGGATTTGATCCAACCCCCTTTCCTTATGGACTCTTTTAATCCATAAATATGATAATTCCTTAACTTGTGGATCACTTATTTTCTAGAATATTTCATAGGCTCATTATTTCTTTAGCCCACTTGTTTCTAGCCCATCCGTCCTAGGCCCATCTGTCTTCGGCTCATCCATCTACGACCCATCAGCCTAATGGCCCATCCTAGTTGGGCCATGTATTATTTTGACTATTACAGATAATATGTAGTTTAGGTTTTATATTATTTTAATGTATAAAGGTTAAATTGATAAAATGATAAAATAAAGTATGTTGACTTTTAAATGGAACACTTATTTTGGAACGGAGAAAAAAATGAAAGATAGACACTTAAATTGGGACGGATGAAGTATTTAATTTCATGTTTGGACTTTGGATTGACTTTTTACTTGCTACTTTTGATTTTTGAGAGGAAAAGTTGTTTTAAATGGTGTTTAACAAAAAATTTAAAAGAACTTTGAGCCTTGGAAGAACGTTTTGATAAAATTAAGGGTACTTTGAGTCTTGGAAGAACGTTTTGATAAAACTGAAGGTTCTAGATTTATCAAAATAACTTCTACTTCTATTTTTCTTCTCCAGAAAAAATGAAATAAAATCTCTGTCAAACAAGGTTTAAGGTTTAAATATCTTAGACATGTGACAATATGAATGAGAAACTTATAGAAGCCTGTGTTTTTCATTATTTTTATTATTTTGGTATACCATAAAATACTAAATGACTTTCAATTTAATGTTTTAATTTTGATACCTCAATATACCTTTTCAATTACTATAAATTACATATGTACTTTAATTAATACAAAGACTTAATAACTTTGCAAAGTAAATAATGTATGTTAATATTTTTATTCCTAGAAATATGTAAATTTATCTATACTACATATATCTATATCTATCTATCTATACTACCTAGATTTATAATATCATTTATATATTAATATCTAAATTTAATATATTATTTACTTACTATGTACGTTGATTTATCAGGAGTTACAACTATTGATTTTCTGTCTATTTTATTAATTTTAATCATTCCTTTATACAGTTACTCATTTATTAGTGTATTACATAATTTACTTTAGTTCAAGTGTTAAACCACTTGATTTTTCTTCTCACTTATTTATTTAAAGAGATATAACTCTTGAGATTCCACTTCTCTCTTGAATTTTAATAAATCTTCCGTTAATTATACATTATTTCACTAATAAAATTTATTAGTTTTAAAAATGAAATTTTAATTTTAAACTAATTCGCTAATACATTTTAGATGTTTATCGAACTTTGCGTTACTATAATCTTTTATAATCAAATTGTTTAGATTTTCAAATTGTTTCCTATAATCTTATTTTTTGTTAGTATATGTTTATACATAAATATATTATAATTGGTGCAAATAAATGTAATAATTATACAATATATATAAATATACAAATAGAATTATTATAAATAAATAAAAATCTAACCCTCAAGACAATCTTCTATGATGTTATACGGACCGGTATCATTATTCTAATAATATTAAATTGTAGACTTTGCGGATGGGGACTCCAACTTTCTCCGATCTGTGTTTTGGGATTTCACTTTTCCCGAATTTCATGTATTAATCCAGACCAAGCCACGTCACTTGGATTAATCGAAATAATTGTATATCTTCATATGTACCATTACTTGTTAATCATGCAAATTGTAGCATGTAATAATGCTTACGTAGGATTAAAATGGCCGAGACACTTCGAACTTTGTCTGTTAATGACGACAGGAATCAACATGTGCAAACAAACTAAGCATCTGATTGGTTGGTTAGGGTTTAGAAGATCTAATATTGATGCGTTTTCTTAAGTTCGAAGTTTGATAAACAACTCAAAACACAATACTACTTGAAAAATATACATGAATTATATATATATATGGGTGAAAGGCACAAAACCCTACTCCCTTATAGGTTTTAAAACACCCTCATACTTTATAAAACGTGCATTTTGACTCCTCTTAGTCATTTTTCGATGACGGACTCGTGCTTTTACTATTATACCTTTATTATTTTATTTTTTAATTAAATATAATAAATGAGATAAATATGAAATGAGAAAAAAGACCATAGATACAAAACGGTACCGTTTTGTAACTCTCTTCTCTCTCTACATTTCTCTTCATGTAGCTCAGTCTTGGGTATTCTGTTGAAAACCCGGCTTTCGATTTCGATGATCCGAGAGAAGAAGATGATTTTCATGATAGTAGAGAAAATGGGTTCGCCTCGAGGCAGAAGATGGTAGAGATTGAGGAAACTGTGGTGGACAAGGGGGTTTTCCATGTGAGGCTTGGTAAGTTCAGGAAATTAAATAATGGGGCAGGGGAGGTCGGAGGAGAAGAGACCAGTAGCAGTAATTTAGATGCAAGAAGGTGTTACTCAATGGGTTCATATCAGTATGTTGTTGGGAGTACAAACCTCAGGGTGGCCTTGAATATTGGGCAAGATGGCCATGATGAAAACCTTGTGAAACTGACTGAATACAATGATAATTTTTCAGTTGATGGAGACGCCGAGGGGAAGAAGATTAATATCGGAACAAAAACTGATAGCTATTCTGTTTCCAAGATATGGCTCTGGTCTAAAAAGGGAAAATTTGCTAGTTCGTCAGAGAATTAAATGAGTAATCTTTCTCTCAACACAGAGCTGCCGTGGATGGCGAAACCACAAGGTATCTGAGAGGTATTTGGCTTAATTCTTGATGGATCATTAATCAATTAACAAATCATGATAGCATTTTGAAATCCTTTTTCGTTTTGGTCAATTTTTGGGGATGCTGATTCAGGAATTGTGATTATGTTTTCTGCTATATTAGATGTGTACTTTATATCCCAATTCAAACTTTCATTCTCAGTATTTACTTTAAATTCTTTCCCCTTTTTTGTGTTGATCCAGGGACAAACTTCTGATAATTATATGGGCTACTCTAGAGCATCCAGTCACTTGCAACCACCAGATTACTCGAAACATGTATTTTCGTCCGCCGCCGCGGCCACAGTCGGTCTCGTGCCAGGATGATCTCGGAAGGATTGGATGTTGTATATATGGGGATGATTTCGTGGTGTTGTATATATGTATATATATGTAATATGTATGCGTTTTCTTTGTATATATATATATATATGTAATATGTGTGTGTATTTCAGGAAAGAGGATGAAGAAGAAGAAGGTTAGGTTAGGTTAGGTTATTTTAATTTGGGTTGGGTTAGGTTAGGTTATTTTAATTTGGATCAGGTTAGGTTATTTTAATTTGGGTTAGTTTCACAAAATCCCCCTAATTTAAATGAATGGTATTTTGGTAATAATATAAGGGCATTTTGGGTATTTATAAAATTAAACAGCATGTGAAACGCACATGCCTTTTTTTTGTCGAAAAAGTTCCCTAAACAGTGTCGCAGGAGGTTTTTCTACACATTTTTGCCATATTATAGGGACTTAATTGCCCAAATTAAATTATAGGGGGTTATTTGCACATTCCTGATAGTGTAGGGGTTTTGTACCTTTCACAAAATGAGGTCAACCAATGATTTTTTATCAATCTTCTCGCATAATGACGGATTAATAATGATAACGACTTGTGAAGTGATGCCCACTTGCAGCAATACATATTTGACAAATGAACCACCTTTAATTAAGCCGTGAGATTAGCTATAATTAGGTGCACTATCATATTGATACAGCCTGTGGACCAATTATCTTTTAGTAACCAATGCATTTTTTTGGGCTAAACCATATTCCACACTATCTTGTTTTGTTTTGTATAGTGATTTGAATAGTTGACAAGTTTTAAAAAAAAAAATTTAATTAATTTGATATTTTTAGTATTTTTGTACAATTTGTTTAATATTTTAATATAAATATATTTGGGTTAAATTTAAAACAAATTTAAATTTATATTACCAAACATGATTATAATTTTAACCAAAAATATATGTTGTTTTTGGCTAAAAACAAAGTGCCAAAAATAAAACGCATAAACTGAATTTATTGCATAAAGAATCAGGTCATGTCTTATGCATTAATTTGATCATAAACAAATTTTTGTGGGTTCGTTTGGTATGAGAGATTTGAAAGGATTTGGGAAGAAAAGAAAAAAAATGATAATACTATATGTGTTTGGGTTGACATCTTGAAGAGAAAATAAATTATTTGGAGGAATAAGCCTATAACAACAAAATCTTTTGGTGCTATTCTTCAAAAAATGAGAAGATTTTGAGGGAAAAAAAAAAATAACAACTTTAAGTATTAAAATGACAAAACTATTTGTAGACACTAAAATTATATGGCCCAAACCCAAAACAAGTAAGGCCCAAAGCATTAGTCCAAGCCCATTGTATTAAAGATAATTAGTGTTGAAGATAATTATTAAATTATAATTTAAATTTAATGATGTGATTATCAAAAGGATAATTACTAATTTAATTTAATTTAAATATAATTTTATGATTATCTAAGGTGACACATGTCACCACCTAATTCATCTTAAATGCCTATAAATAAAGGCAATAGGGAGGTAGAGAAAGGGGGGAGGTTTGCGTGAAAAATACAGAACCTCTCCCAAGGAAAAGAAGTTTGCAGAAGCTTTTTTTCTGGAGAAGAAGAAGAAAAAGAATGGAGCCATGCCGGTCTTCCAACAATACTCTGTCAACCAGAAGAACAACAAGCATACCAAACTTCGTGTCGTTCTTTCCAAACAATTCAACAACCTTGAAGATTCAAATAGAAGCTTTGTCGAATTCTTCTCTCCTCCAACAAGAAAAAAAACATAAATGACAACAAACACTTCGAAGTCGTGCCGTTTTTTTCCCGTGGTTCAACAAAGTTAAAGAATCACACAAATTCAAGCCTTGAAGACGAGGGACAACAAACACATTCAAGATCATGCCGCTCTTCCTCAATAAATTCAAGAAATCAAATACAAATATTTGAGATTAAGCTTCATCAATACTTGACCAAAAATCAAAGACAAATTGATTCAAGACCAAGCCCCAACGGCCCTTGGATCGCTCTCAACAACTCGATTCAAGATCAAGCTCGAAGGCCTTTGAATCACTACCAACAAAAGAAATTGAATCAGAAGATTACTTCATTTTCTCTTGTAAAAAACAAAATAGAGGATCGTCTCCATTATTTTCAAAGAAACAATAAAATTATTATTTGTGGCAATATTCATTCCCTGAATTTCGGATTCGAAATTTGTTGTCTACACTATCCTCTATAATTAGAAGAACAACTTTATTAACTAAAGGATATATTGGCACCCGGATTTTCATGCCATATGTCGGCCAATCAATCCATCTGAACATGGCCAGAAAAGTTTTTATAGATAATGGCCGAGAGTCAAGCAGTAGTGAATATTTAAAATAGGTCAGTCTCTTTAGAAAGTTTTGGCCAAAAGAATGAGATATGGGGGACCATCATTGGCAGTTACAAAAGCAGTTCTAAGATCAACGGATTTAAAGGACACATGACAACGATTTAAGAAATGAAAATTTGGTTAGTAAATATCTTGAATTGCATGAGAATAACTTGAAGCAATTTAGAGCAAAAGGAATAGAAGTGGCAGTGAGAAAAGAGGTAAAAATCAATGAATTGATGGTTTTACAAAGTGAAGAAATCTGACCAGTAAATGAGCCAGCTTCATTAGAGAAATTAACACCCACTCGCCATAGCAGCTTAAAAGGAGAGAAATAGGAAAGCACAACTCTGACAGTTATAAAGAGCAGTTCTGATTTGGGATAAGAAGAACACGTAGCATGATATGAAGAGAAATTCAAGACATATGGCAACATCGTAGATAAGAAGTTAAAGACCGTTACCAAGTACAATAGGATACTTGTATAAATAGAACACTTGGAGAAATTTGACAATTTCTCCTGCAGCACATAGACAGACACAATACTGTGCAATTTCTTAGAAGTTGTAATCATTTTATCCTCAATTTGTACTATCATTTTTACAATGAATGGTTCAAATTAGTTGTTGTTTATTTTATTTGGTCTTAAATCATTTTCTTATTGATTCATATCTCAACCCAGAAATTTTTTTCATGCAATTTCATTCCGAATCAATTACAAATTCCTTCATTTCTTGCACTAGTTTTATTTCTTTCAAATTTGACATTTAAGTCCTTTTAATTAAGGCAAAAAAGAACCCTTGAAATATAAGTTTTATTCTTTTATTTCACAATCGCTTGATTCACACCCATCACTTTCAAAAGAAGAGTTGCACATTCTTTTGGCAAGTTTTTGACTCTTCTAGAGTCTGGCACGCCCACGCTCCTACCAGAAAACACCAATTTCTGTGCAAACATGATATATTAGTAATTTAATTATTCCCCTTTATTTTCTTTTCTCTCATTTGGCTTATCCAAACAAGAATGATATCATTTATTTTCTTTTCTTTCATAAATATCTATTCAAACATAAATTTAAATATTGTTATTTCTTTCTCTTCTTTTTTTTTTCCCTCATAATTAATGTTATCATTTCTTTTCTTTTATTTGTTGTCCATTCAAACCAACCCTTGAGTAAATATAGATATATAAAGTCTCAACTTCAAATATGCTTAATCATCCATGTTTAACGTGTGTTGAATAAACTCGAGACAAATTAGAACCAGCATTTGCTTATCATTGCCAATTGGACTAGCTAGCAGACCTTTGAAGTATATAGAGAAAGTACAATGGATAGATACCAAAATGATTGAATTCATGGCCAAACAATATTCAAATAACTTTCGCATTCACTCTGTTAGAAGTAGTATCAGAGTTGACATAATCTTTTATTAGAGGGAAAAGTACCATGATCCAGAAATAGTGGGTATCGAACTTCGACATAATCTTTAATTCGAGTGAAAAACACCGCGATCAAGAAATAGTGGACTTTAGAGTTCACATAATCTTTGATTCGAGTGAAAGGTACCATGATGCAGAAGTAGTGGGTATCAAACTTTAACATAATCTTTAATTCGAGTGAAAAATACCGCGATCCAGAAGTAGTGGGCTTCAGAGTTCGACATAATCTTTGATTCGAGTGAAAAACACCGCGATCCGGAAGTAGTGAGGGAGTCTAAGACCAAATAGGCAAAATGACTCGAATACGATGAGGGTGTAACAAGTTCAAGTGGAGGAAAAAATTACGATCTACTTGGTTTGTATCTCTAAAAACTGTTATTGAGATTTTTGAAAACTGAAAACTGTTTTATGAAAACAATAAAAAGAAGTTATCTGAAAATAAGATTTTTTGTAACTGAATTTTATTAAAACAAATTTCAGAAAACCCAACTAGACAGATATTTTGTACAATTTTTTAATTTTTAATTTTCAAAAAACTGAAAACTGAAATATTAACCAAGTAAGCCCTTAGAGGTTGTCCACATTAGGTCCATATAGGAGGTGAAATAAAGTGATGAATGGAACTACGAAGGATGCCACCTGTTAAATGTAACCTAGATATAAGATGTAGGAGGGACGTTTTGACATTTTTGTTTACTTCTATTAATTGAAGTGCAAAGAAGTGAAGTATTGTAATATCACCGGTGTTGTAGGCCCTTTTTCTTTCTTTTTCTCCATACGTATATTCCTCAATATAGACCCAGTACATGGTCATAACCACCCTCTTCACTATGTATTGATACTATACTCAAGACGGACCCATGCTATCCCATGTTTCCTTTATAACACTTGCAATTCATAACTATCTCAAGTCGTTGGTTTCACCTATACAACAGATAGCATTTTAAACTGACAACAACCAAACAACAAGATTAAATACGTTAAAGTCAATATATATATATATATATATATATATATATATATATATATATAGGGCTAGTAATGCCACACTCTTCAATAATTTCTCACTGATCAAAGAGTACGTAGGATGCATCAACATATAAACGAAACAGACCAACATAAAAAAAAAAACTACATAACTCCGCATTCCCAAAATGTTTCGAGAGTAACAAAAAGCAAAGACAGTGCATCAGAGATACACATGAGTTTTCAATAATTTACAACAGCATTGTGATTAAATATTGAGTTACAATAACAATACAAAAGAACAAGAAATAAATCTCAGCGGTGAAAGCCTCAGCAGTCCAATCCGAAATACCCATGTCGAAATATAGTAAACCAGTGACAGGGTGCCAAAAAGAAAACCACCACCATCACACATCCACAGCATGATAAACTGATCATCACGATGCTGCTCAACACATTCGGAATTTTATCAAGGATTGGCTTTTTAGCATATCTTTTGGAATGTAATCAACGGCCAGAAGAAGATACTAAAACATTATATTCTTTCAGGCGCCTCTGAAAATGAGCCAAGCGGGTTTGCAGCTGCAAAATTCCTGCAGCCTTCTGTGAAAGAATAGAATTCAACCTAGATATATAGTCATCTAGATGATTTCCTGGCTGGTCAACTTCAACCAACAGGCTCATTTCCTGTATAAATTAACAAATTTAAATCAAAGTGTGATCTTCTAGACAAATTGGAGCCAAAGTAGATGGTCACTAACCTCTTTAACAATATCCATTGTCTCCTCTACTTGTCTCCGATGAGCAGTGACAAGATCTTCCTCGTCCTAAAATCAAGAAAAGCAAGATTTTACTAAGCAAGTGTACAATATAGCTTGATAGAAGGCAATTCAAGAAAAAAATTAAAATGTTGTTACCTTCAGCAGGGCACTAAGATCATCGTCTGAATTTGAGTTGTTAACCTCAAAGTATGGCAGCTCTTGTCGCATTTTCACAGTGCTAGTCTTACTTGCGTTTTCTTCCAAGGCTGATCCTTGGCGGGACTCCACCTTTTTATTTATCATCCATGATGATTTGTCGTGTTCAAAGTTCTCATCTAAATAATCTAAATCATCTTCAGTTATGTTACCTTGACCAGCTCTCTGACTCGTGTGACTATCAATGTACGCAAATGAGCCCATATTGCCCTGTGCCCTTCCGCTAGGAACCCGTTCTATGTTAAAAGAGGGAGATGGCTCCCTTTCAATCTGTTTGGACCATCCAAACCTGTTACTTTCATGGGATATATCCATTATGTTATCCTCAGAAGCTGTTACATTCGGTATAAGTGAAGACAGAGGCAACAAAGTTGAGCTTCTAAGATTTAATGATGAAGACAGTGGATCCCTCTTGGAGATGTTCCCTTTGGAAAGACTCTTAACCCTGAAACATAAATCAATTTGAATATTTCAAGCAAAACGAGGATCACCTTATCAAGGTACCTAATTGTGGGAAACAACATTACCTGTCAGCATATCTTAGTGTGTTGAGAGTATGTTCACATGACCCTGAGCTCGGTGAAATGCATGATATCATGACAGTCCGGGAGTCGCCAACAAAGGAATCTCTAAGAACTTCAGTCAGCTTACTCCCTCTGAATGGAATGTGACCCTGGTCACTATCAAGAGCTCTAATGCATTCCTTCAAAGCCAGTAAGCTTTTATTAATTTCAGCACCTTCCATTCTGCAGCAGATATTTACAATCAGCTTTTACTTATACATCCACCACATCTTGTGGTAATCAAAAAACTATTCTAATAAAAAAGGAATAAACATCAACTGTATAATGTTCAGAAAACAAAATCCCTACCTTGTCTGTTTATCATTATCAGTAGTATCTGCACCGCGTTCACTTCCAGCAAGATCTATAAAAGATAGCTTGCCTACAATTCGAGGAGGTTTTGATTCACTGCCATCAACCGCTCTTTTGATGGCTAGCTGAAGTATAGCATGTGATCGAGATGACTCCTCGTTTGCACCGGTTGTTCCAGTACTCCTCGTGGCATTTCCTTTCTCAATTAAGTCTTTGACCATATCCACATCGGATACTCTGTATTCTTGCAAACCCACAATGCATACCTGCTGTTTCCCATCCTCTCTCATGCAAAGCTTTCTGCAAAACCATTGTTCCAAGTCTAGGGAGTTGTAATTTCCAAAAAATCTTGTCTAATCAAAGAATAGTTAAAAAACAGAGAATCTTACCTCCGATCATTAAGAAGATCAAAAACTTTTCCTCCGTAAATCTCAAAGTAACTGACAAACAGTTGGAATCCTTGGTTCCGGTAAGTATGATGCATTAATCTAAAAATATCTTGGGATGCTTTGATGGGCAGTGGTTGCATGGTATAAGTTTTTCCACTCCCTGAACGAAACATCATAACCGAATCGAGCATATGATATATATTTGTCACAAGGTTAATCAAGGAAAGAAAAAAAAAACTTATGTTAAGTCTCATCACATAGGCATGCATGTCCTTCATAACAGAAACCAATAGATAATGGAAAATTTTCTGTGGCAATATAAACCTGACCAAATGGTTCTCCTGAAATGGGACCACTATTACTACTGATGGTTAAACCAGCCAAAGCCAATTCAGCATGCTGAGGAAGCGAGCATTAATTCTTAGGTTTGCACTCCCAAGAAGGACTGAGGGTTTGAACTCGTCTGGTTCAGCATAATCTAGTTCATAGTGTTGTTGTCTTCATCTAAATCCTAGCAATGAATACATTTTTCTATTGGTTTCTTTTTTTGTGTGAGCGTTGAGGGCATGCCCAAACAAAGGAGGATGATTCAAATAAAACAAAGGAAATTAAATTTCTGAACGCAAATAAATTTCTAATCTACTGGAGGGAATCATTATCACTGTGAACTCCACATCAGTAAGCATATCATTTCACCTACATAAATTTGTCAGAATTTTACAGCTTTGTAGCTCAATTATACAGATGATTGTGTTCCCATGCAGGAGATGAGGGGTTCAGGTCCCATCAGATTGTATCTTAGAACAACTGAAAATTATGTTCCTTGGAAACACCTTGGAAAACCCAGAAAGTCGAACCACTTGCCTGTCTGCCCATATGCAAAGCAGGTTGCTTTTGTTCGGTGGAATATTATTGGAACTATTGGCTCCACAGTCTCCGAGTACACCTATAGCAGTAAAATAAGAGAGACAGTGTAATCAGCTGAGATATCAGTATCATTCAAATGGGAACCACTTCTTCTCATACTCACATCATCATTTGAAACATCTCCGTCCATCGCTGCATCAAAAACAAATGCATGTTTCTCGACGTATTCAGTTAGGTCAACCTGCAAAAGGTGGTTAATTAGATTGTAGGAAAATACATTGTAAATCAAATAAAAAAGTATATACTTCAGTGTGATCAGAGAAAGATGTAACCTGTGAACAAACTGGCCACTAAGTCATCAATTCCCAAAGTTAACAAAAGGTTGGTCGAATGCCTCGTTACAGCAATGAGAAAGAAACTAATCAATTACTCGGTTACTAATTAGCTTTTAAGGTTCCTTCCTTCTTTCATTGCAGCGTTAAAACAAATTAAGCTGCTAAATAGTTTTACACTCACATAAATTAATTAAGATCATGTTATACCTGATTCTCTTTAGGGTTTCGCATCCAATATTTTCCTACGGGAGAGCGCCATGCTACAATTTTAAAACTTCCTTTTACACCCATGTAAGAAAGAAACTAACTAGAAATATAACATTAGAAAAAATAACCTATAATATATCTCCCGAACCACCACTACCGCAACTCCCCCCCAAAACAAAATGAGGCTCTGCAAGTAATGGTCACTCCTAATGAATATCACTAATAATAACTCAGTCAATTTTAGCAGATCAAGAACTTGCACTCATTGCATGCACAAATTCCATCAGAGAGCTTGTTATACTACTTTCTTACTTTACCAAACATCCATGCATCCTAGATCACGAGAAGGCATTCTTCCCCACATCATTATGAAATAATGTGTTGTTGAATCAAACGATACCAATAAATTATCAGGATATTATCATTACAAGTGACAACAACACAGACAATCATAGGAGCAACTGCAAAATTGTAAACTCCATATTACATATTGACAAGTAACATTATAAAAGACATTAGAGGTATAGTAAATGCGACAGCATCTTTTGATGTTTACCACTCCATAGAACAGAGAAACAAACCATAAGGTTAAAATCAGAACTGAGAATTAAAATCTCTAATTAGTCAATTGCTGTAAAGATAATCAACTCATCAGGTGCTCACCTTGAGTTTTGTTTCATGAACAGTGAGTGAATTAGTATTTGGGTCTATGGTAATGATGTCTTCCTCTTTCTTTGCTATTTCTTTTCTATTAAGAGGTCTCTTCCGAACCTGCATTCAAAATTTTCAGAAGCTTAACATAGAATATAACACAAGTAAACTTCTGAAGACTCTCTACTTGGAAGTTATTTTTTGTTCATCCCATTTTCCCCCGGACAGTTGGGGGTTGTGGGGTTAAAAAAAAAAAGTTGGGGGTTGTGTAATGTGAAAAATCTGGACACTTAATGCTCTGGTTGACACTGCAATCCATTTGGGAAATAACATGTCCACTGCTTAACTAGTAGAGAATATAAAAAGTGCAAGTACAGTAGGAAGGAACATACCACAACTTTGATCTTCGCAACATTACTGAACTTTTCTTTATCTGCTGAAAAGCTTTTAAGAAGGTTGTTCTCACTCAAACCACTGGTAAGATTTCTAAATTTATTGGTAGATGAATACGGTTCAGAATTCTCATAACTTTTGCCAGGAAGATTTTGATTAAGTGAAGATTCATTGTATATGCCAGGAATCTGCATATGACAAACAACGCATAAAATACCATCAGAACGTCCATTTATGCTGACAATTGGCCCTTCTATGATAAAAAAAAAAAAAAAAAAAAAGAAAAAAAGTTACATGTCCTGCAACAAACCCAAGACTTAAATTGTATATATATGTTTATATGTAAGTTTACAACTAGTTGCAGGTGAAGACATACAAATCTGAGGTCCGAGTTCAAAAGATTAATTAATATGTTATTGAATCTATGCATTTTGTAAGTATTTGATACGCTATTCAACCACCCATGCAAACCCTTCCAGTTTATACATTAATTGACAAGTTTTAGAGGGACATGGGTTTGGGGGAGAGCGACTCCATTGTAGCTCCAGTTGTACTATACATAAAAAGATAGAAGATAAATTTTAGTCTTAGAAGCACAATAAACCCAAAATTTCCTCTAATAGCAAACTAAGCACTTCCAAAATGGTAGTGAAAATGCGCCTAATTTAGATAAAAGTTGAATTACAAAACAAATCAACTAAAATGAAACTAAACCCCCCTTTTTCGAAATAAAGATGACTGTTTTTTCTTCTGAAAGATCACCAATGGGTAATATCAGATATTACAAGTAAACACATCATAATTCATATCGACACATATAACATTCAAATTATGCTGTAAACCTAAAAGATATCAAATTCAAGGCACAGATCAATAAAACCAAACAATGCAGATCAAAAAGACACTAAATAAACCAATGAATTCAACTCAAAACATCGAATAGTACACAAACCTCAGGTAACAGCTCAGTATCGAAGGAATTCAAATCGAGCAACCCCGAACTGAGCGCACCCGGGGATACTTGTTCACCACTGCCATTCATCCTCATGCTCGAGGACCGCGAACGAATCGAAGGACTCAAAGGATCGGACAACACCTCATCTCCTCCTCCATTAACACTCCTCTGCACATTCCTGTTCAACCTAGAACCTCAACTCCTCCACTGTACCTAAAATCCTCTCTCTCAAATCTTGTTGTCACTATAGTCCGGCGGCAAAATGTTTTTAATTTAAAACAAGCATTCATATATATAAATTGACAATGATAGATACATGAATTTATATATATATACTAGAGAGAGAGAGAGAGAGATAATGGGGGACGCAAATCAAGATCTGTCAGAGGAGAGGAATGGAGTTGGTGGAGGCGGCGGATTGGAGCCATTTGTTGTTGAAGGCGGTGTCGATGAAGTTG